>CM060976.1:108898751-109363751 GCA_030765065.1 Deroplatys truncata
TCGCATCTCTGGAACATACTGAACCTAAATACCAAGTTTGGTGTTTATCCGACTGTTCGTTTCTGAGTTATGCTGTTCACTCCACAAAAAATGTATGTGACATAAATTGTGTATTTTAACGAGCTCTACATTTGTTGTATAGAAAAGTTTGCCTATCTTACGGTTTACCAGTTATGCAAAAGTCATTCAGAAAGAAGAAGACTTTTGGGGACATTCCCAGAGAGTTCAAACTATACATTTTATTTTTCATGAAAATATCTAAAACATATGATATTTTAATGAAAATCGTTAGAGCCATTTTTGAAAAAATCAAAATTTTCGAAAAGTGTTCCTTGTAAAGCGTAGTCTGGGGTGGGGGATTTTCTTTAAAATCTGCGTGTCGCATCTTTGAAATATACTAAACCTTGATACCGATTTTGGTATTTATCCAACTTTTGTTTTTGAGTTATGCTGTTACAGACACACACACACACTTTTTTGGATTCATGGGGCCTTAAAACATGTATTACGTTGAAAAAAGCGAAGAACAAATTCACATTTGAGAAAAAGTATTCTGAGAGAAAGTTCAAGCAAACAAGAAGGAATATCTCGGAAATGGTTCACTCGAGAGAGAAGAAATAAAAGGATATGATGTGTGTTTTAACGAGATCTACATTTTGTGTGAAGTAAAAATGTTGTCTGTCTCTTACGGTTTATCAGTTATGCGAAAGTCGTTCAGAATAAAGAGGACTTAGCCCAAGAACCCTACTTTAAACATATTCGTATGTCTAAAAACAGTGTAAGTTCGACGAAGCCGGTTGAGCTTAGAAGGATTTTAGTTGGATTTGAAAATCGGGAGAGTTGTTATCTTTTGGGCTGTTCTTTATACTGATGCCTTAACGAACATCACAGATCCCTTTAATCGCCATTTTCTAGTTCACCTAGCATAGCAATAATAATCTGTCTGTATTCCAGCAAGTTTAGGGCTAAATGAACAAGCTGTTACAGTTTACCTTTCCGAATAGTAGCACCAATAATTAGGCGGTGAAATGGGTGCAAATCGAAGTCCCATTGATCGAGTACACGTGACAACATGACTAATCTACAGTCAGTTGAATGAGTGAGGTAAACAGAACTCGACATTCATCGAGATCAGTGGGTCAGCCAGGATTTGGTTCTGGAAGGCGTTTAACTTTATTTGTTCGCCATACGCAGAATCAGCTTAGAAATCCAGCATGTCGAATCATTTCATGTATGAGTTTCAATATAATTTGTCAAGATTTTTTTCAATTTGGTAAAAATCGATACAAATTGAGGGTGGTTAACACTTATTTTATAATATTAGTTTCATTTAAAACATCTCCACTCTTATTGCATTTTTTATAACTTGAATATCACAAGGGATAGACAAAACTTGACTGCAATAAAAACACTTATTTTATAATATTAGTTTCATTTAAAACATCTCCACTCTTATTGCATTTTTTATAACTTGAATATCACAAGGGATAGACAAAACTTGACTGCAATAAAAACACTTATTTTATAATATTAGTTTCATTTAAAACATCTCCACTCTTATTGCATTTTTTATAACTTGAATATCACAAGGGATAGACAAAACTTGACTGCAATAAAAACACTTATTTTATAATATTAGTTTCATTTAAAACATCTCCACTCTTATTGCATTTTTTATAACTTGAATATCACAAGGGATAGACAAAACTTGACTGCAATAAAAACACTTATTTTATAATGTTAGTTTCATTTAAAACGTCTCCACTCTTATTGAATTTTTTATAACTTGAATATCACAAGGGATAGACAAAATTTGACTGAAATAAAAACGTAGATCTAAGGAAAATGCAAAATTTGTGTAAAATATACTTTTTCGAAGTATTTCTTATAGTAGGTATATTTAGAGCTTTCCAAGCAAAAGCGCGTCATCTGAAGGGGCATGTTTGAAAACTTGCTTTTCTTTTTTCTTCTTCTTCTTCCTTTATTTTCGAGTTCGTCACCAAGAAAAACCACTTCGTGATATACGTGAATAACTTAGCACGGATAGAAGAATAACTTTTTTCGACGATAGGTATTCTGATTCATTTCCCGTTCATACTGTTACGGTGGGAAGTTTAATTTCATGTATTCGGTGCTGGTAACCTAACCTACCTGCATGTTTTGCCTATGTTACTGCACGTATGTTCATGAACTATATAAAAGCCTCCAAATTTTGATATATTTATTATTGCAGACATGGAATATAATATTAATTGCTAGTTGAATTTTATCGTTTAAATCTTAGCTGCGTCTTTATTTCCTTTTTATTGTTAATAATTTTAGTTACGACGATTTAACCCATGTAGCAACTGAGCTGCAAGTTACTTTTTTAAGATAAACAACCAAGCGTGGATAATCGATCGTCAGGTAACCTTGCTACTGGAACCACCGTGTTCAACAGCTGTTCAGTACATTAATTTTATTTTCTGTTATTCATTATCGTTTAAGAATGCTGTGCCATACACATGCGTTAATACCACGTTTAAAAAGGCATTTTCATCAAACATTTAAAAGTTTGTTTTTTGCTGTTTTATGAAACTACAGTCCTTCCTGTTTAAAACTATATAAGGTTTATTTAAATATTCCAACTCTCAAGTGGGCTAAAATAGATTTAAATGGTGCTCTGCGCCCCGGATTTCAGACACGCGGGCGTGGCAGCATATTTTGAGCTACCTTGCTCCTCGTTCCTAAGGTTTTTCTGATTCAAATCTGCCTCCTTCAAGCTAGCATGGCTTCTGCAAACATTTTCTCACGCTTTCAAAATATGAAGCTAAGAAAAAATGTCATAGAGATTGTATTTCAGGATTAATAGGGGCCTTGACATACCACTCCTTGAGGCATCGTTTGTTTACAAACAAATTTCAGGGCTGTTATCATTTTGTGAGTAATTGTAAGCTAAAATGGCTAATAAAGTTTATGTTCGTTCACGGAAGAGAAAGTTTCATGGTAATAGACACACTAAACAGTGCAATGATAGCATGAAAGTATTGAGACAGTGAATACTCATAAACCCAGTGCTTCTCATTTAAGATTGAATGATTTGACAGTGCTAATCCTGGCAGTTTTGCTATTAATATTTTAATATTATTAAAGTATAATTGCTTTTTAATACTTTTAATGAATAATGCCTTCAGCATTTCAGTTTACTTTTCAAGTAAGCAGTTTGTTATACTGAACATTTTAAGGTCATTTTCTCAAAAAATGAAAATTTCTATGATTTTGCAATCTTCAAAACAACAAAAACTATACGAAAAATTGGGCAAGAAACCTCATTCCTACATAAAATTAAAGCTTAAGGAACAGGCATTTTTGTGAACTAGAACTTTTAAATTACAACGAAGATCACCACTACTATGAATTTTTAAAATAAATGTTCTAAAATTTTTATGAATTTAACCAAAACGTTTAACAATAGATATAAATACTAATAATTATATCTAATATATTCTAGTTCACAAAATAAAGCCCACATTAAGCCATAATTCAGTGAAACAATCTTGAAGTATTAATGACACTTGTTTTAACATGTTATAAAAATGACACTTATTAATAAAATGTTGAATTTTTTTATCTGAAAATAATTTCTTTAAATGTTGTGCTACATAGTTTTCTTAGTTGAACTTAGTTGCTTTAACTGTAAAAACTCCATAGATCTATTATAAAAATTGTAGAGTTTCTTTCCAAACGTAAATGCATACCTACATAAGTGCAATGGAAAACCTCGGAGAAGAAAATACTCGACCTCGCCTCGTATTTTTAAGCTCTTTCTCGTTCTCCAATGATGTATTTATCGCATTTGTATCGCAATATACAATTTATATCTATGAATAGTGTTATTGGCGCCGTTTCTTTCTTTCTTTCTTTCTTTCTTTCTTTCTTCTTGTGGCGATTTAGTGTAGCGTGCCAAATACGATATTATTATTATTATTATTATTATTATTATTATTATTATTGTGAAAGAAATAATAATGTATTCACTTTATTTAGACAAAAGACAGATAACACATCGATTTTCACAAAATGCGTGAAGTCTATAAATGTTGTTATAAAATTATATTCATAACATAATAAGAAATTAACACGTAAACTTATTGAATAGACAACGACGATAAGCAGTAGTACTACTAAGAAGTGAATTATAGCATATATACTACTATTACTACTACTACTACTACTACTACTACTACTACTACTACTACTACTACTACTACTACTACTACTACCACTACTACTACTATAATAATAATAATAATAATAATAATAATTTCCCAAACAACTTTTTTGCATAAGAGAAAAATAAAAATAATTCAATATACCCTGTATCATGTTTGATAACAAGTTTGATAATTTCAATAAATTATTATAATACCATATCTCTGTGTAAGAGAAGCTGATGGAATCGAAGTCATTCTTTTAGAAACTCAGAACTGGTTCAGTTGAAGAAACTGATGAGTGAAGTCAGAGTGATAATACTTTTGAACTCGTTGTGGAGTTAAAATACACGAATTTGTATTCCTCTTAAACGATTTATCCCGGACAACTGCAGAAGTTTTTGGCAATTAGGGCATGATTTAAAATTTGGAACGGTCGCTTAGTTAATTTTTCTACTAGTCATCACTCAGTAACCACATGTTGATCACGGCAATGAAAACTGTCTTTTATTTCTCTCTCTCTCTCTCTCTCTCTCTCTCTCTCCCTCCCTAGCATGTACGTAGTAGATAGAGGAGGTGTTGCATTCCACCCAAAGATTCGAAACCAAGATTTCACTGGAAGTGCTGCTTTGAGGCACCCTGAATAAAAACAATTTTTAGAAAAAGGTCCGCGCGCGCGCGTTTGTGAGACCGTGAACAGCATAAATCAAAAACGAATATGGTATTTAAGTTCAATATCTTCCAAATATGCGACACGAAGATTTTCAAGAAACTCCTCACCCCAAACTACCCTTTACATGGAGCATTTTTAAAAAATGGCTCAAACGATTTTGATTAAAATGCCATATATTAAAGATATTTACATGGCAAACAAAATGTATATCTTGAATTATCTGGGAATAGCCTGTAAGGTCCTCTTCATTCGAAGGATTTTTGTACTATCTTGTATAACTGGTAAACGTTAAGCCATAGACGAAAACGTACTACACAAAAAATGTAGATCTCTTTAAAACACACAATTTATTTCAAATATTTTTTTGTGGCATAAGTCATTTCTGAGATATGTGTTCATTTCTTGGTCATTCTCTTAAAGTCTTATCAACATTCACCTGTATCTCGCGATTGCATGGAAACAGTATGGAATTTTAAGGCCAGCATATAGTGTCCAGTTCTTAAACAATGTTCTCTTTGTATCTATAACGAAATGTGTAACGTAGCTGTTTCTGCAAATAATGTACGTCATGTGTACAAATTTATTCTATATGCATTTAGTAGAGCAATTTTGTTCATATAATACCGAACAATGTCACTGACATGTGATTTAAACTGGCAAAGAAATAAATTTATGAAATCCTATAAATTAAGCCTATAATGAGGTACTTCAGTAAAAACGTTGATAATTTCTGAATTTGGCATTGTTTCCCTCCGTCAGATCAAAAGCATTTTCACCGCAATTTCAGGTATTGTACAAGAATGTTTTTCCTACTAAATGCAGGTGAAGCTATTTGTAAGCACAAAAAATATGTAAAGCCGATGCAATTTTTAAAAAATTATGAAATTAAGAAAATGAAAAATCTTGATAAACGCAAGAAAACATAACTGTAACACCATTTGGTATTCCTTCATATTAGAAATGAGACGTTTCTCTCCAATAATGTGGCTCATTCTGAAGTCACTGTATGTGAATTTGTAAGAGGTAGAGAAAGTTATCAGAGCTTGCGAAAATGCGTGATCTTAAAATGGGATGTTTTAAATTATTAATATTTTCATGCATGGACAAACAAGGAATGCTTTTGTTTCATAATTAACTGCTGCATGGCATTTGTATCGCTTGAAAGATAAGTGCAGTGCTTCATCCGTTGTTGGTCTTAAAACCCAAAATTAAAAAGGTGATGATACCCAAATATGCTTGTATCACTGACCTATTGGTGTATTTCAGACATTTTCATTAGAGAATTAAGCGAGGGTATTTATCGAAACCGTTATTCATTACGTCACTAGCATGGAAATCGATTTGTGAGGCCATCGAGATAACCCCCAACTGCTATCTCCAGCAAATTGATTACGTGAGTATTCTAAGGTCATTCCCATCACTCGGTGACCCTTGCTGAGAGTCAATCAGACACACAGAGCTTTATTTAATATTTATGTATGAGCATCTTTTGACGACTACGTGCCGTCATAGATTACATATATCATGATATCATATGTAATGATAACAAAACTCATGTGGTGCTCTTAATTTCTGTGCTGATGTCATTCCCTTAACTGGAAATATATAGTTCACTTTATGTGTGGAAGCATGCCAGCAAAATCTTAAACAACTCCCTTCCTTTCATGCAAAAGAGAAACGGTTTTACTCTGGAGAAGTTCTACCAATGCTGTGTTCTTCACATGAGAAAGAGAACTACGTAATTGATTTTTAACGATATTTCTTTTAATGAAGGACCCAGAAATTTTACCTAGCTCCTTCCGAGTGCAAGTCTCATATGTTTCCAAACATGACGTAGTGCGATTAGGAACCATGGCCATAAAGAGACACGCCCCCTTCCTCGATCCTCCTGTACTTCAGTAACTTCGTCTCCGAACCGAAAGAGAAAAAAATGATGTGTATGTGTATTTAGGGTAATCTCCGAATACAGATTTTGATGTCTTTGACCATTGAAAAACACTGTTCTTCCCGACGGGCATATGCTATAATACCCCAACTTCAGCTCCTAAAAAGGATTCACAATACCTGGATGCTATAGACTAAGAATACATTAGAACCATAGAAGAACATGTCTGCGAAAAGGCTTTGATTCTTCGTTAAGAATGTCATGGAGTAGAAAATGGTTGTTTTCTTTTGTTGAGAATGCTATGGAATAGAAGGAAGTTGTTGTTTTTCCAGAGAAAATTCCTGCAAGCAAGTTGATGTGTTACATTCACATGACTTTCTCTACCCACTCTTCCACAAACTATTTTTACAAAGGCTAATTCTGCTATCCATTTTATGTTAATCGAGATAAACGTTTGCAGAAATGCTTTTGTTGCATATTTTATTGTAGGTACGAGAGGGATCCTGGAGACTTAGTTATACACTTTTTAAAAGGCGGATCGCTACTGATGGTTTTGAGATTCCACTCTTTGCATGACTACGAAGGAAAGAAAGAACGTACTAACGAATAGGGACTTAGCACTTAAAAAAACAGTAAAACAGCATTTGAAAATTCAAATCAACATCTAACAAAGAATACCTTGGGAATGGTAAATACCCCAACAAATTATTTGACATAAATTGTGTTTAGCAGTGTATGTACCAGGTAGTAATACGAAAGTCGCAGACATTTGGTTCCAAGTAAGGGGATAGATAGAATTTACACCTGGATGGTCATTATTTAAGAAATGAGAAAACAGAAGACACAGTAGAAGACATTCGAATCTGTTTACCATATGTAGTGATGCGACAAAATATTTTAATAAACTTTATGAAGCAAAGTTTTACTGTATTTACTCTGTATATTATAATCAAGTTCCTTGCCAAATATACTATATAATGCATAGGTATAAGAGAGAAAATTGAGCTCAGTCTAACATCAGAACTATTCAATAGAGATTTACAATTATTATCTTTCTCCATGATTACATACTAACTGCCATTTTCAAATTGTTTAAATTCCAGGCCTGAGGGAAGGGTAAGCTTCATATTTAAGAGTTTTGCAAATATTTCGCTGTATGCTGATGTTACAACTTTTATATTACAATTTGTATGTGAAAACTAAGTAGCCTTTATGTTATTTAATAACTATGATACCAAAAAAGGTATTAATTATAAAAAGTTATCTGAAATGTTACACTCAAAATCTTCTACAAACTATTCTTACAAAAGATTGTTTTCCCATCTATTTCTTGTTAATAGAGATAAAACAAAATATTTACACATTTAGACAATCGTTGTAGGTATAAGAAGATTGCAGTAAGATACAGTGATAGTCAGATTTTAAAAAGCGGATCGCTATGTGATGGCTTTGAAATTTCATGTTCATTCATGACCACCAGAAAAAACGAATAGCGACTTAACACTTGAAAAAAAACTATTATATTTGCATGACTTTCTCTACCCATTCTTTAATAAACTGTTCTTACAAAATCTTGTTCTTCTACTTCGTGCTAATTGAGATAAACGTTTGCAGAAATGGTTTTATTACATATTTCCTAGTGGGTACAGTGGGGATGGTGGAATAGAGAAGGCTTAAGCAATAATCAAATCTCTCAAGAATGAGCTTCTAAGTGATATTTTGGAAATTCCATTCCCTTTGCATGAATGAATGAAAGAAAATCACGAGAAAAAAATAAAGAAAAACGATTTTTCAGTTAAAAAAGTATAAAGTACACTATATTCAAACCAATACTAAAGAATATCTCGGAAATGGTTAATATCACAAAAGTTTTTATTTGACCTAAAGTGTGATTTAACGAGATCTAAATCTTTGTATAGTAGTTACTGTCTAACTCTTACGGTTTACACGTTTATGTAAAATTCATTCAGAATGAAGAGGACTTCATTGGCTATTCCATGAAGATTCAATTTATAACTACGTTTCATTTTTTATGAAAACATTTGTCATTAAAGATATGCATCTTATACAAAGCCGTAGGAACATTTTTATGAAAATAAAATAGGGGAAATTTGTGCATGAAAAGGGTAATTTCATGGAATTTGGGAAATTTCGTATCGCATCCTCGGAAGACGCTGAACTAAAATTTTATTGGTATTTAACTCACTTTTCGTTTTTGAGTTATGGTGTTCACAGACAGACATTCACACATGCACGGATCTTTTTTCAAAAATTGTTTTTTGATTCAGGGAGTCTCATAACCTGTGTTTCCCGTGAAATTTTGATATCGAATTTTTGGGTGGAATACAATACTTCCTCTACTTGCTATAGGTAGCAGTAGAGAAAGTGTAAAGTTTTGAGTATTTGAAATTCAAACCAGAAACAAAGAGTATCTCGGAAATAGTTGACGCTACAAAACTTTTATTTTACATAATTTGTGTCTTTAACAAAATCTACATTTTTTTTGTGTAATGGATAGTATTCTATTTCTTAGGATTTACTACTTATGCAAAACTCATTGAGAATGAAGAGGACTTCACAGGCTTCTCCCAGAAAATTCAAGATATACTCGTATGCATTTTATTTATCGTGTAAATGTCTTATTCATGTGGTATTTTAATAAAAATCCTTAGAACCATTTTCTCTACTGCTTATCTGTCTACCGTACAGAGGAGGTATTGCATTCCACCCAAAACTACGTTAGCGATATTTTACTGGAAATACACGTTTTGAGATACCCTGAATAAAAAAATACTTTAAGAAAAAAAGGTTCGAACGCGCTGTGAACAGCATAGCTCAAAAGCGAAAAGTCAGTTAAATAGCAAACTCGGTAGGCATTCAAGTTCAGCATCCTCCAAGGATGCGACACGAGGATTTTTGTCCCCCCTTCCCTGCTAACTATCATTGGCATGGAAACATATTCATTATTTTTTATATTCTCAAATGTGGCTGTGGCGATTTTAGTTTAAAAAAAACCAACCATTTGTTTAAGACATTTGTATGACAAATAAAATTGATACCTAGAAGGTTTTGGGAATAGCCCGTGAGGTCCTCTTCATTCTCAATGACTTTGTAAAACTGGTAAGCTGTAATATGTACACAAATAAAGATCTCGCTAAAGCACACAATTTGTGAATTGAAATACAAATTTTGTGGCGTTAATCATTTACGAGATATTCCTTATTATTGGTTTGAATTTTCAAATACTTATACTTACCTAGAGTAGGTAGAGGAAACATTGCATTCCAATCAAAACTTCAATACCAAGATTTCACGCTTTGAGACTCCCTGAATCCGAAAAAAGCATTTTTAGAAATATGTTGGTGTGCATGTATATCTGTGAACAGTATAGTCCAAAAACGAAAAATCGGTTAAATTTCAAATTTAATATTTAAGTTCAGTATCTTCCGAGACGAGTAAGAAATTGTTGCGAGGGAAATGTATGATTATGTGGTACAAGGGTTAGAATAAACATTTCTCTGCATTTATAACAGTACTAGTGATTCACTTAGTTATTTCTTGTATGTAATATTCAGAATTAGATATTTATTGAAGAAAAAACTCTTCAATCTATTGCTTTTCAATGTGAAATGACTTAACGTTGTTAAGGTTAAAATAAAGTGAATGAATACATAAACAAATTTCGACAAATGTACCTACACGTATTCCTGATATGGTACATACTCCAGTACTCAGACTTACAATTAGTAAAAGTTATTAACTTTACAAATTTAACTAATTTCTGACTCACACTTTTGTTGCAGTGCAAAGTCATTAAGACATAAACTCAAGAACGATAGGTCCGCGGTTCAAATCCCGCCAGGATGTCCTATATGACTGAGTTGTTTTCCAGGTTTTCGTCAGTCCTCATAACAGTCAAACGCCAGGAAGGTACCTAAACTTAGCCCTGGAACCTTTTCTTTTCAAAATTCCTTTTCCAAATATAACTTCATTGTATGCTTCATCAGTATTCACCGCCTGTGGTGGCATATATAATATGAATGGACGTTAAACACTACTGAAAAAGTGCGATGGTTGTGCTTGTTTAGCCTAACACAGTTCTTTAATATTTGGTTTCAAGTGTAATTTTAGCCTTAAATCGGGATCATCATTCGACTTAATCGTATTTCTGTACTTGTTGTTTATACAAATTAGAGAAAAATTACATATTCTCAAATGTAAGTAGTCACAAACACTAACAAAACTGTAGCACCTTATTCTGATATAATTGGATAATCTTTTTTTCTTTGCCAGCCAAAATCTGTTAAATCCATCTTCTTGATCATTTGCTTCAGACTTTCGTCACGTAGCTCGTTCAGTTCGCTTTTCTTAGAAGGAGTTAAGGTTTCTGGTAAGGTGTCAGCAGTACAAAACGGGTCTCTAATCTAAAATTTTGAATCCTTGTTTTCAGGGAAGTATAGCTATATTGAAAACTGAGATGAGATTCCCAATATGCTACAATGGAAAGGAAGATGTATTTTCTGTTATCATGAAGCCTAGCGTTTTTCTTAAGACTACAGTTTTATCCTGCACCAAGAAACTCCCAGCTGGTTGAGGCGGCATAAAATATCCGCCAGCTAAGCCACAGCTCATCAGAGTCGGTGTGGGTGGCGCTGGCCTTCTGATCCCAAGGTCGCGGGATAAAACCTGGTCCAGACTGATATTTTTTAAATGTGCTTAAAAGCGACAGCCCCATTTTAGTAGATTTCCCCATTCGGGATGTCGTGGGTTCGATTCCCGTGGCCGATCTTCTTGACCCATGGGTTTTTTGTGGGTTTCACCGGCGAATGCTGGGAAGGATCATTACATCTCTCGAATTTCCTGTCCCTTCATTTCATATCCATTATCATTTTACTTCACCTTTCATCTGCTTGGTCTCTTTCGGGTTGTGTCAGCGGGAGGTCTCAGCGTGTGCATGGCAGGGGAAAAGGATGCTCTGAGTAAACCTTTGGCCCCCGGACTGCGAACGGTCTCCGGGTCCCAGGCCCCCAGGAAATGTGTAAGCCCACAGAGAGGATGGGAGCCGGCTGCACCAGCCACCACCCAGGGAGTTAACATCTTGAAATGATAGGGACCCTGCCCTATGCCTGTCCTACCTCCTGGTCCGGCCGCCCTGTCTCCTTTCACCTCATCCCTCCTTCCCTTAGGGGACCTAGGTACAAAGAATCTGCATAGGTTGAGGCGCTAAGTATCCCTCCACTTCTAGTCCTATGCTATCCTAGTATATTTACTAGCATGTAAAATAACTCTTGCGGGACGAAATTCCGACACACCGACGGCACTGATATCCTGGCAATTGACAGCGTCGTTAGCAAACAAAAAATACTCTTTTACAGCCCATCAGTGAAATAACTGAAGTCTGACAGAAAAATTTGCACTTGTAAACGAAGTTCAAACAGAGGCTCAATGCGCTTACCCTCGACAGACACCTAACTTTAGTGTGAAGTAAAAGGGAATCATGTTCAGCATCCATTTCATTCTACAAAATGCAAAATAATCCTGAATTCATAACTCTGGACTTATGGAGTTGACAACTTTCACATTTCATTTAAAACTATCCTTAAAGCAACAGACATCGTTCTTCCGAAGAATGATGCAATGTACAATTTTGCTTCTGGGGCTATTTCTTTAATCTTTGCAAGAAGATGGGCCATGCTCAAGGGAGTGGTTTAATTAATTGTATGGAAAGGAATTTTTCCTACTAACTGCTGCTTAATATTTACTGACAAATCTAAAACTCTTCAGATTGTGGTGTAATTGGATAATGGAATCACTTAAATTATTGTTCAACTGTCCTGTCTCATAACATTATTTTAACAATATCTATAACTGCTGGTAATGGTAATGTCTCTCCGATCGTGTAGTAGCTTTAGCGCTACTCTTTGAACTGATTTCATGTTCAACCTCATTGAAAATGAAAATGAGGTTGCTTGTTTTGCCTGGAATAGTTTTGTTTGGAAATTCCAACGGTTTGTGTGAAAATAACATTTCAAAAGGGAAGTTTTCATCAAATGGTTTGGAAATGTCTCATAACAAATTACACGCTGCGGTACTGTGCTTTCCGCTTCATTTGCTGTACAATTATGTGAAACCATAGTGATAATTAATAGTTATTCCTTACTGGCAGCGTGAAATTATTTATTCCGCTTAGTCTTACACTCATTTCTTTCTTTGAGCTTTTCGAGCAGAGTCCTTTCATTAACCACTTGTCCATGTTTTGGTTTACTTCTTCTGAATCAGGCACAAACTGCATAAGAATCTATCAAATAAAAATCTCGCATGCAACAACAACAATAATCATGTAACATTTCTTAATAGCAAATGCGGCTCACAGTTGAACAAACGACAAAAAGTTTCCCATTATTGTCTGATCAAATATAATAATCGAGTTGCACTCTGTAATGTCATAGGCTAGGGCTTCACTGACAGTTATTTACTACTTTCATGAGCAGTACTATGCTATCTGAAAATGAGAAGCACGCGCTTACCCGGTTGAGGCTACATGGCAGTCTTTTACTGCAAAAGTATGAATGCCAGCGGCAGGTTCAGGGTGCCGAGGCTCCATATATGTAATCGCAGTAACTTACTGCCTCTGCCCTGGCTCCTCCTCGTACCTAGTAGGTAGAGAAGGTATTGCATTCCACCCAAAAATTCGATACCGAGATTTGAACGGAAACATGTTTTGAGGTCCCCTGAATAAAAACATTTTTAGAAAAAGGTCCCTGTGTGTGTGTGTGTGTGTGTGTGTGTGTGTGTGTAGGCGCGCGCGTGCGTGTAGCATAATTAAAAACGAAAGGTCTGAAAAATTCCAAAGTTGGTATTTAGTTTCAACACCTTCCAAAGATGCGACACGAAGATTTTCAAGAAAATCCCTCCACCCTAAACTATCCTTTACATGGAACATTTTTCGAACATTTTTATTTTCTAAAAAATGGCTCCAACAATTTTGATTAAAATACCATATATAAGGGCATTTACTTGACAAATAGCATGTATGTCTTGCATTTTCAGGGAATAGCGTGTAAAGAAATCTTCATTCCGAAGGAATTTTGTACAATCTTGTACAACTGGTAAACGTTAGGCGATAGACGAAAACATACTACACAAAAAATGTAGATCTCTTTAAAACACACAATTTATTTCAAATGCGTTTTTTTTTGTGGCATAATCCAGTTTTGGGATATCCGATCTTAAAGGTTTAAATTCTTCATTCCTTGATCATTCTTTAAAGTCCTGTTAACATTCATTAGTAAGAATAGTTTGTATATCCACTAATAAACGATAGAAGGTAGAGAAGGTATTACATACAAATCATTCTTAGTAAGCTTATTTTTCTATCTACTACGTTTTAATCCAAATAAACCTATGTAGAAATAGCTGTGTTACACATTTCGTTATGTATACAAAGAGAACAGCGGCAGTCAAATGTTTTAGAACTGGACGCTATATGCTGTCCTTAAAATTCCATACTTTTCCATAAATCGCGAGAAATAGCTGAATGTTGACAGGACTTTAAGAGAATGGCCAGGAAATTAAAGTAGAATATTTGTTGGTTAGCCCCACGTTGGGAGCCAATTTGAAGTAGAATATTTTTTTTGGTAGTTGGAAGATGCTTCATGTTTATCTGTACCACGTATGGGAGCCAATTTGTCGCGGTCACTTCGTGTTATCGTTTTGCTGAGCACCTGTTATTGTATTACTATTTTTAAATTTGGGTTCATTGTCCTCCGGCTAGCTATTATTTCTCAGTCGAGCACATCTCTTGAACAGGGTGTGTAAACGGAAAGGAGTTGTTACTCAAAGATAACACTGATAAAAGAATTTGTTTTTACACTTTTATTGCCGTCATACTTCTTTAATTTCACATATTGACTCTTGATACACGCCCGACTGAAACTGTTATATTTTCTGTTACTATAATAACTTATTTACTGCACATTATTAATTCGCGTACTTCAACTTTACGACGCGAGAGATTTTGTAGAACTGTGCGACGTGTAACCCGCGAACGATTCTGATGAACTATGCGTTACCTCACTTTGGCACGGAATTTATACTCCCTCACCCAATATGCCTAAAGATTATAACCGAGCTGCTATTGGTTAATAAAACGCGCCAACATTAGCGTCTATTTTTATATCCAATCAAAATTACGAACACATATGTTCTAGGGAAGAAGTTCCCGCCATTTCTAAGAAAAGCGCGCTAATCTGACGACATTTGCTTGTCTCTAATAATTGATAAACAACTCACCTCCTCGCTCATTGTTACCCGCTCTTATTGTCAGTTTCAGTGAGGCCGTGTAAACTTATTTCCTAACATTGCTTATAATTAACAAACATCTCAAATCAATGTCATACAATAATGTTTATTTAAACTACAATCACTCTGGCATTTACATTGTTGTGATATAAATTACTGCCACAAAATGAACAATTCGAACGATTAATAACGGATATCTCAGAAATGGCTTATCCACAGAAAAAAAAGCTTATTTGAAATAAATTGTGTGTTTTAAAGAGATTATTTACATTTTTACTTTCTCCACTGTGTAAAAGTGTGGGAATTATTGTATTCTACAAAAAATTAGATGTCAAGATTTCATCGAAAATATATATTTTGAGGCCCTTGAACAAAAAAAATTGTTTTTAGAAAATTGTATGTGTGTATGTATGTATGTATGTATGTATGTATGTATGTATGTATGTATGTACGTATGTATGTATGTATGTGTGTATGTATGTATGTATGTATGTATGTATGTATGTATGTGTGTGTATGTGTGTGTGTGTGTCTGAACAGCATAACTCAAAACAAAAAGTCGGATAAATACCAGAATTGGTATTTAGGTTTAGCACCTTCCAAGGATGCGACAATCATTTTCAAGAAAATCTCCCCACGCCAGACTCCCTTTACATGGAACATTTTTCGGAATTTTGATTTTCTCAAAAACAGCTATAACGATTTTGATTAAACTATCATACGTTTGAGTTATTTTCGTGGCAAATGAAATGTATATCTTGAATTTTGTGGGAATATCCCCAAAAGTCCTCTTCATTCTGAATTATTTTGCATAATTGGTAAACCGTATGAGATAGACGAAATTTTACTACACAAGAAATGTAGATCTCGTTAAAACACACAATTTATATATAAAATCACATACTTTTTCCGAGTGAACCATTTCTGAGACATTCCTTGTTATTTGTTTGAATTTTCCAATACTTAAACTTTTTCTGAAATGGGGATTCGTTATTTTTTTTATGTCCTGTACATGCAAAAGGAACCAGCTCTTAAAAGATTTGACTATCGCTTAAAGCCTACTGTATTTCCTTATTCCCCTTACACCTACAACAAAATCAAGAATAAGATAATTTCTGCAAATATTTATCTTGATTAACATAAAGTTAGTTATCGTGTAAGTATCTTTAACATATGGTATTTTAATCAAAATCGATTTTTAGAAAATCAACCCATTTTTTTTAGAAAAGAATCTTTTTTGAAATGCTCTATGTAAAGCATTTTGGGGCGTGGGATTTTCTTGAAAATCTTCGTGTCGCATCTTTGGAAGATACTGAAATTAAATATCAAGTTTGGTGTTGTTCCACCCATACGTTTTTGAATTACACTGTTCACACACACACACACACACGGACCTTTCTCCGAAAATGATTTTTTTTATTCAGGGGTCCTCAAAACTTGTATTTACAGTGAAATCTCGGTATCAAATTTTTGGGTCAAATGCAATGCCTTCTCTACTTACTATGTACATGGTGTAACGTATAGTTTGATGATTATGTTGTTATTCCATTAAAGCACCGTTGACATTTTACTAAAGTGCTGGAGCTGCTGGCCTATTTAACCATAATGGTATGTTATTGCCTCAAAAGTACGGATTGTTAAGGGAGCTCAGGATTTAATTACTCAAATGGAACGAACTAACCTTATTTATTATAGCAAGAAGAGTTATATAACGTTAAACAAATATATAGTTTCAATTAGCCTGCTGCTTTAACATACATACATACAAATTGTGAAATCGTTTACACCTTTAATTTCATAATGGTTTTTGTTTTTCCTTTCACTTCCTGTTGATAATTACTTTCCTTTATAACAAGCTGTAAGCTTCACAAAGGTTTTCTGTTTGCTTTAAATGCAAAATTGAATTTACGTACACGTTACAAAGTATTAAATTAAATGTTTCTCCCGCAAACTGAACAATTTAGAAACAAGGTAATGAACAGAATTTTGAAAATGCTTACCAAAATGTATGAAGTTAAATTTAGACAAATCCACAGAATAACTTGTTAACAAACGTGCCCAAAAATGCTCGCCCTAGCCAAATACAAGTTAGGCTTGCTAGGCGGTCTGCTGTTCGCGTCGATTCCTCTTTCACTGTTTGCTGCCTCCACCCGGGAGAACAACGCTCCTCTTCTTGCGTACTAAAGGACTGCCATCGCTGACGTTGTTTGAACCATTCAATATCAACCATAGACAACCCATTACGTTGTTCTACCATGCTTGCATCAATGATGATGTCTTTTCCTTCTGACACGTTCCTCAAGAATCTTTGATGCCGGCGTGTTCAGCGCAGGGAAGTGGTTTAAGGTGGTAGAATACCCCCCCCCCACCGAAAAGGAAGCGAAGTAGACGCAGCATCCCAAAGGCACTGGAATTCTCCCGGGCGAGGAATACATGAAAAAGAGCCAAGCAAGCAAATGAGAAGAGCGAAATAGGCGACATACAATAGTAGTGAGTGCCAGTACAGGAGAAACATAAAAACCACCATCAAAGTCACAAAGCATACAAGATAGATAAATGCAGAGTATTAAATTAGGTAGGTATTAATATAAATAAACTCTCTTTAAAACCAACAGACGACGTTCACAAAGAGAATGTAAAAGTTAAAATACAATATGAAGAATAGCAATAAAAATGTACCCCATTATAAAACTCTGCAAAAAATGGGGAGAAGAATAATACACATAAAAGGCTGACACATAGGATATAACAACTGCAAGGATAAATAAGTAAAAAATATAACCTAAACCCTACAGAAATAAACTCAGTGAGCCCACTAAACTATAGAAATAAAACTACATGCTAAGTCAAAACTACATTTCCCCCAAAACTCAGACACAGCACGCCTCGAAGTAACCTAAACAAGGAAGAAGAAAGAGGAAACACACAATAAACAAAAACACGCAGCGCTCAAAAGAAAAGAGCCACACTCAAGAGTGAGGAAGCGAACGAGGAATGTACTGGAGTATGCTAATGATAAAGAAATAGTGCTACATGGATGGAGAGACCGCTAAAAGGCAAGAAACCAGCAAGAAACCCGCTAAATGGCAACGGGTTTAAAGTTGAGACTCATGAGCTGTAGTAATTCGCCTCGTTTCACAATCCTGAATACGAAAAGACACTGGATTGATTACACTAAGAATTTTTAAGGGTCCGATGCATCGTGGAGCCAATTTGTCAGCAAACCCTTTGGAGGCATCGTTCAAAGGGTGCGAACGTAAAAGGATAAGATCGCTCACCTGAAAAGGAGGTGACACACGACCCCGATTATGATGCTGAGCGTCACGTTGCAAAACAAAATTTCTCGCGAATTTCTTCCACACTGGAGGTATATGAAAGCAAATCAAAAATTTGCTATTGGTTAATCAATGGTTCAATTGGATCAACGAATATGTGGGCAAAAGCAAAACATAAGTTGAAAAGGAAGTTGACGATGAGGTTCATAAACTGCCGCATGTAAGACAAATTGAAATTCACCTACCAAAGAGTCTCAGTGAGAATGGGAATCCGAATGAAAACCGATAAGCAAATTCCTTAAATTATGATTAACACGCTCAGCCAACGATGGACAGAGATAATAAGGGGAGTTACGTACAAATTTCAGCCCATACTCGAAAAGAAACGTTTGAAAAATGTGTGTCCTGAAGTGAAAAGCATTATCTGAAACAACAACTCGGGAACTAACAAAGGACACAAAGATGGTAGATAAAACAGAATCAAATGCCGTAAGGGAAGCTGCCCAAACCGGTGCCAACCAGATAAACTTGGTAAAGGCATCTACCACGACACACAAATAAGTATTCCTTGAAAAGAAACCCTGTTTACTTATCTAATTGAAAGAGTTTTAGCCAATAATTTTCTTAATGGAATTTCAAATTATATTGAATCATTAGATGACTGAAAACAAGTAATGGTCTCTAAGCAGTAGGTATACAGTAAACATCGTATAGCAAGACCCTGTGTTCTCGAAGCGCCACAAAACTAACAGCTCCATAATCAGCACACATCATTCATAATCCGCTACAAATTTAAAACAAACGTTTCCTTTTTGTGTTCTTGGTAATGGTCCAATAAAATCAATGAATAAACGTTCCATCGGATATGTAGCAAGCTTTGACTGTAAAATTCCCAACTGTGTATTTTCAGACGGTTTAAATCGTTTACAAATGTCACAGGAGTTAGTAAATGAAGTTATATCACGATGCTTGCCACGCCACACAATATATTGTCGCACTCTTATTTTGGTTTTATACATGCCTAAATGTGCACCATATGCCGAAGTATGAAACTTCTGGAATCAAAAACTGTGGCAGGACAGTTTTAGAAAGACTGGACGTTGTAGACGAGCATGAAGATGTCGTCCTTGAAAGTATAACCTGGAACGGAAATACAGCCTTTCATTGCTGCCAAATCGGTCCTAACACCGGATCACGTATCTGATGAACCGAAAACACTGCAGGAAAATCGAGAGAAAAAGCAGAAACCGAGGAAATTTGGTGTAAATTAACTGGGGCAGCAACCGCTGGCTCCATAAACATATGAGAAAGGGCGTTCGCCACCACATTTTCAGAGCCTCGAATATACCGCACCTGAAATAGGAAAGCGCTAAGTTTAAGCACCCAACGTGCAAGCTTCCCTGTTTTACATCCATGGGATATAAAACCTAAGTGATAGCTTCGTTATCATACTCTAAAAGGAAAGGTCTATGTTCTAAATAAGGGCGAAATTTATTGCAAGCGGTAAGCACAGTTAAAGCTTCTAACTCATAAACAGATAGACGACGTTCCGCAGCTGTAAGACGAGATACATAAGGAATCAGACGACGAAACCTTTCATGATTTTACAATAATAGCGCCGCGACCGAAAAACGCGAGGGGTCCATATATACAACAAATGGTTTGTCGAAATCTGCCATGACCAAAACGGGTGTATTTATAATAGCGTGCTTAGTTGCTAAAGATTGCGCTGATGCACTTCTTGCCAACAAAATTTTACCTCCTTTCGACGCAAGGCATTTAAGGGTTCAGCGATCCGAAAAAAATTTGGTATAAATTAAAAAAAAACGCTGCCATACTAAAAAGTATGCTAGAATTTTCAGAATAGTAGGTGTGGGAAACTGATGAGTTGCTAATGTTCGGGCTGAATCAATCAAAATACCATTAGGAGAAATGATATGACCTAAAAGGGATATCTGTGAAAAAAAGACATGGCATAAAAATATATCTGTGAAACGCAAATTTCACCGTTGATGGCGCAACAGTCAAACCTGCCCTTTACAAACAACGAAAAACCAAACGTAAATGTAAATGCGAATGAAAAGGGGATAATAAATAACCACATCATCTAAATAGTTAAAGACAAATTAAAATTTGTATTTATGTAGAATATTGTCCAACACGTTACAAAGTTTGTGAACCCCTTAGAAATACCAAACGGAACGCGTGTGAACTGAAATAAATTTCAAGACGTAAAAACCCGTCACATGGCGAGATGAATGCGCTAATGATATTTGGTAGTAAGCGTGGTTGAAATCTAAAGTTTTGAATACCTTCGCGTCACGAAGCTAATGCGCGAGGAGTGAATATCCGGCAATGGCGTCGAGTCAACTGCTATATGGTTTTTGAGTTTACGATAATCGATAACCACCCTAGCATCACATTGGGCTTCGGAACCGAAAACTATGGACTAGAATAAGAGCTTGTAGGAGGCTCAATAATTCCCTGCTTTAACCGATATTATGATATAAAAGCTCCAGTTTCGGAGGCGTTAAACGGTAAGGGGGAGAACGCACTGGTATAATATCTACTAGCTGAACAGAATATTAAAAAATACAAACAGTACCAATATTATCGGCAAAGACATCCGGAAATTCCTTCAATAAATGCAAAACATCATCACGACCCGTTGGTGATAAATGCAACAGATCCACCTGCGGAAACGCAGTCAAGGAAAACACGATAACAGAAGAAGAGCACTGTGCGCCGAAAGAAAAATGGATTCGTTGTCTTGGACTAAAGGTAGTGGAGACCGAAAAGTCATAAAAATCCGGAAATAACGTGTACGTAATAAAATGGAGAACCCAAGACCAGATTATAAGGTAGCTTGTCCACTACATGGAAAAGAACATCCCAAAAAAGTTCTCCATTTTATTGTGCACTCGGGCTAAACCAACGTGTTAATCAGCTCCCGAAACTGCAGCATACTGGATATTCGTTGTAAATAATTTTAATTTACAAGTACACGCAAATGTGCGCCAAATGACCCATCGAGCAAATTAAGAAAAGCCTCCCAATCGATTAAAGCATAAGTTTTAGTCTTCGAAAACGAAACGGTGTGGGAACGCTATGCACCCAGCCTCTAGTCGTAGCGATGAAACGCGATTCAATCTTGTGTGCCGACGGCGCAGAAAATCAAAATCAAAAGAATGTCCGGGTTTCGTACAATACGAGCGTATACGACTTCGTAAAGAATTTAAAGAAGACGACAGCGGAAATTGCAAAGACGAAATGATATGCTCTGAAGATGTTTGTAGCCCTTTAGACTGAGTTAATGAAACGCCTTCCGAAGCAGAAGCATCTTTAGACACCGATTGAGGCAATAACTAAGTCAAGGTCAGAATAAGTAGTTGGAGTTTTAGCAAAGGTACGAGACAAACGCGTCTCGAAATTCAAACCCGAAAGAATGATGCCACATACACGATGTTCAGAATTGCCCGTAAGGAAAAGCCGTGCATATAATTTTAACATTTCGACGACAAAATCAAACAATTCCTCATATGATTGTTGTGGAGCATATGGTATTTCGAAAGATACTCCTTACGAATGCAAATTGGAAAAAATTCTAGCACCGCTACATGGAAAGCTGTAAGATCCAAACTATTCTCTAACGCATTACAAACCTCAGTTTTGCCTTCTACACTACTAAGCAATAATATAAAAAGTTCAGTAGCAGGAAAGGAGAATCGCCCGATAAATCACACAAACGTAAAACAAGTCAACCCCCCCCCAAATAGCCTGTTGCCTGGTCAGCATTATTCACTCCGTGATCAGCAGAACTCAATAATGATTCAGGATGTGGGATTTTCAAGGTCTTAAACGAAAATGTTTGACGGTCACTTAGTAATGCCGTAGAAATTTGTGAGACCGTGAAGACAAACGTATTTCCCGGCCGATGCATGCTATTACTCCCGTCTGATATGCGGGACAAATGTTCTACCAGAGAAGTTAATAATTGGGTATATTGTCCTAAAAGATCCTGCACCTTCGCCTTGTCCTCGACAGTAAATGTAGACAAAAGTAAATGCTGAATACGTTAAATATAATGGCTAACTCGTGAACGAATACTACCTGTTCCGAAACGCAAGTTTAAAACTCCTCATTTTGAAAGTAACAGTTTTGAAGGAGTGTAAAGACACTTCCATTTTAAAACGCGTTATATCGGGGCAAGCTTCCATATGATCTTTTAAGATCTGTAAAATGTAGGTACTGTCTGTGACTCAGGAGTTTAGCTTTGTCCTTGAGGGTGGCGTAAGCGAACCTGAGAGAGGGTTGTGTTATTCTTTCCTATCGCTTTATTGTTTACACCCTGTTCCAAAGGTACTTATCCTTTCTTTCCGCGACAACAAATATTAGGCGAAGTAACATCAATATTACATTATTACCGCATCAAACAAAACAATTATGATCATAATTTCAATAAGTGAACTTGTAAAGCGTGTATACATGTAAAACAATATATTTACGACACTATACATGTGGAATATTATTTTACTAAGCCCATTAATCCAAAGGGTATGCAAGATCGATGCAGATGATTCGGAGTCCGAGTCATCGGATGATATCCCTCCTTGCTCATCAGAAGAACTGTCGTTTGCATTTGAAATAATAATCTGATCGATCACATCAGATTTCACACGATCCACGGACAGTAACCATCTTTTAATTTTCTAACATGCCGGTGATATCCTACCCAGTGCTCTGCAGGTACCGCAGAGATTCCTTCGTTGGTTAAACTCAATAAACGAAATAACGAAAATTCCCCAGTAACGTTGCGCTCGCTTATGAAGTGCTTTACTGTCGCCCATGCAACCTCAATGGGATTAAAATCGCAATTGTAAGGCGGCAGATACAGAGTGGAGTGTCCATGTGCATTAAGGATGCGGTCAATCTTAAATACCTTTTCTCTTGGTCAATGAGTGTTTCCTGCACTACCATCAGTAAGCACCCCTGTGATCCCATCAGCTTGCCAACATTCCTTGAATGTTAAATTATTGTCCATCCACATTTCATCCAAATAAACGATATCCCTGCCTTGTCTTCGGTATTACCCTAGCTCAGCCAAGTATTTGCATCTCCATTCAACAATTCTTGGCTTTTCGATTAAGATTGTTAGCTTTCCTCGGAACTTGCGCCATCTAAATCCCAATTTCCGAATAACTCTCCTTAACTCTCCCCCCAAGGAAATTGTATCTTACTTCTAACTACAGGAGTAACTTTCTGCATGTCGGAACTATCTTTTTATTGACGTAGAAGTCCATTATTGTCCGCATGAGCACATGTCGAAATCGCCTATATTTATATTTCGTTCTGGATTTGGAGGTCTTGTCTTGCCTGCAGTGCGTAAAGGGCTTCCTTCTGTTCTCTTCGCAATTTCTTGTCTTATATTCTTAATTGTTCCCACAGACACACCGCACTAATTGCCTGTTCTCTCATCCCTCGCGAAATCGGCAGAATTAGTTGTTTCTACTCTGCTTCCTTTTTGCATTGCTCGTTTACATGGTTTATTATTTCGCGAGCCTCGCTATGAATGGTTTTCCCTTTTTCCGAAAGTTAGCCATTTCACTAATGAATTATATTAATTTGACACTCGCGATACAACGCGTTTTAACACTGTAGCATCCTCTGACACTGCCTGCAGTAAGACTGCACTTGTTGAGAATATTTTTGAACTGTTGGTGTTGCACTATCTACACCTTACGCAAGAAGCACCCGGTCCACTGCACGCTTGCAGTTCAAGGACAAAGTCAATCTCCTGAGTCACTGACAGTACTGTGTACGAAACATTAAATTGCAAACCTCAGCTTCAGCGAAAAACACAATTCTTCCTTGCGTAAGAAATCTAAATTGTGTAGCGCCATAGCGATAAAGAATGTAAAGTAAGGTACGACGTAAGTAATCGCAAATAAGCAAGCAGAAAATACCCACAATTAACAATTGCATAAATACGCAGAAAATGAAAGGAATGAATCCGAAAAGCAATACATCATAGACGAAAAACATGAGGTACTTATACTGTATGCGATTGTGATAGCATGACAGCAAAATATAATGCAAATGTGATAAAGCTACATCCAACAGAGTAGGAGTACATAAAAACGAAAATGTACTATTCGCCAAATCTCAAGTGCTATATCACAAATCAAGAACACGAACTATGTGAACGCTAAACTACCATGTACACTACGTGATCAAAAAAATGGCTGAAAATGACGTACAAGGCGCCCTCCATCGGTAATGCTGGAAGTCAATATGGTCTTAGCCCACCCTTAGCCTTGATGTCAGCGTTCACTCTCGCAGGCATACTTTCAATCAGGTGCTGGAAGGTTTCTTGGGGAATGGTACCCCATTCTTCACGGAGTACGGAACTGAGGAGAGGTATCGATGTAGGTCGTGAGGTCTGGCACGAAGTCGGTGTTCCAAAACATCCCAAAGGTGTTCTATAGGATTCAAGTCAGGACTCTGTGCAGGCCAGTCCATTACAGGGATGTTATTGTCATGTAACCACTCCGCCACAGCCAGTGCAGTATGAACAGGTGCTCGATCGCGTTGAAAGATGCAATCGCCATCCCCGAATTTCTCTCCGACAGTGGGAAGCAAGAAGGTACTAAAATATCAATGTAGGTCTGAGCTGTGATCGTTCTACGGAAAACAACAAGGGGTGCAAGCCCCCTCCAGGAAAAACCGACCACACCATAACACCACCATCTCCGAATTTCACTGTTGGCACTACACACGCTGGCAGATGACGTTCACCGGCCATTTGCTATACCCACACCCTGCCATCGGATCGCCACATTGTGTACCGTGATTCGTCACTCCACAAAACGTTTTGCCACTGTTCAATCGTGTAATGTTGACGCTCCTTACACCAAGCGAGGCGTCGTTTGGCATTTTCCTGCGTGATGTGTGGCTTATGAGCAGCCGCTCGACCATGAATCCAAGGTTACTCACCACACGCCTAACTGTCATAGTACTTGGAGTGGATCCTGATGCAGTTTGGAATTCCTGTGTGATAGTTGGTCTGGATAGATGTCTGCCTATTACTCTTTACGACCCTCTTTAAATGTCGGCGGTCTCTGTCAGTCAACAGACGAGGTCGACCTGTACGCTTTTGCGCTGTACATGTCCCTTCACGTTTCCACTTCACTATCACATCAGAAACAGTGGACCTAGGGCTGTTTAGGAGTGTGGAAATCTCGCGTACAGACTTCTGACACAGTGGTACCCAATCACCTGACCACGTTCGAAGTCCGTGAGTTCCACGGAGCGTCCCATTCTGCTGTTTCATGATGTGTAATAACTACTGATGTCGCGGATAATGAGTACCAGGCAGTAGGTGGCAGCACAAAGCACCTAAGATGAAAAACGTATGTTTGTGGGGGTGTCCGGATACTTTTGATCACATAGTGTATGTCTTGGTAGAGAAAACAAAAAATCACTCACAATACACCGTCAAAATGGTATTTCCATTTAACACAATGCAAATAAAGACGAAGCTCCCTTACGTTCTGCTCTCATTTTATGTAACGTATGCTTTGATGATTATGTTATTATTCCATTAAAGCATCCGTTAACATTTTATTAAAATACTGAAGCTCCTGCCCTATTTAGCCACAATGCTATGTTTTTGCCTCAAAAGTATGGATTGTTAAGGGAGCTCACGATTTGATTACTCAAAACGAATGAACTGATCTTTTCATTATAGCAAGAACAGTTATATAACGTTAAACAACTATAAATTTCAGCTATGTCTTCTGTTTTAACATACATAAAAATTGTAAAATAGCTTACACATTTAAATTCATAATAGTTTTCGTTTTTCGTTTCACTTCCTTTTGATAATCACTTTCTTTTATAACAAGCTCCAAACTTTACAAAGGTTTTCTGTTTGCTTCAACTGAAAAATAAATTTTCGTACAAGTTAGAAAGTATCAAATTAAATTTTTCTCCAGCAAGCTGGACAATTTAGAAACAAGGGTAATGGATAGAACTTTTGCTTACCAAAGTGTATGAAGTTAAATTTAGACAAGTCCACAAATTACCCTTGTTAGCAAACGTGCCGAAAAAAATGCTCGTCCTAGCCAAATGCAAGTTGGACACGCTAGGGGGTCTGCTCGCCGTGTCGATTCCTCGTTCACTGTTCTCTGCCTCCGCCCGGGAGAACCACGTTCCTCTTCTTGCCTACAAAGGCACTGCCATCACTGACGTTATTTGAATCATCCGATGTCAACCATGGACAACCCATTACGTTGTTCTAGCACGCTTGTGTCAATGATGACGACTTTTCCTTCTGGCACGTTCCTCCAGAATCTTGTGATGCCGGCGTGTTCAGCGCAGGGAGAGGTTTTAAACGGTTAATAAAGAAAAAAGTTATAATCGTCTTTCAATGTATACCCTAAGACCAAAAAAAAAAAAAAAAAAAGAGCAGACTCTCGAAGCGCATATTCGTCTAAGTCCAAATCGTTTCCGCGACCGGTTCACGGTGGTGTTTCGGGACGCGTGCCTTTAACTTTGGTCTACTGTTGCTTTTCATATGGAGTCCGAGTCATCAAATATTTGCTGACAGCCGAATGGTTAACGGTTATAAGAAGGTACGTAGTAATGACGCCTACAGTTTGTATCCCGAGCATAGCTTATTTTCAGAAAATCGCTATATTTATTACGGATACTATAATATAATTTCCAATTGCTAAGGCTTATTTGATTTTATGCTCACACTTAAAAACTAACATACTTCCCTTTTCACTCTCAAACTATATAAGGAGTAAGAAAATGTTATAGTCCTAAATGAAAAATTTGATGTGGTACATTCACATAACCCTCTCTACCTTCTATCGTTTATTAGTGGGTATACAAACTATTTTTACTAAGGGTTGTTTTTCTATCTGCTTCATTGTAATAAAAAACTTTGTAGGAATGGCTAAATCATACATTTCATCATAGATTCAAAGGGAATAGCGATGGTCAAATGTTTAAGAAGAGGACGCTATACGCTGGCCTTAAAATTCCATACCGTTTCCATGCAATCACATGGAAACAGTATGGAATGCACTTTAGAATACTACTAAGATGTCACGTATTTTGAAAACGAAAAGATAATTTGTCTGTTTTTATGCATAAATGTAAAGATTCGAACCCAGGTTGTTCCAATTACGAGACACACGCGTTTCACCCCGGCACACAACCATACTGAAGGTCGTCCTGCGTGATGTAGTGGTTGGTATCCTAGCCTCAAGTTACCGAGGTAGCGGGTTCAACAAGGCGGGGGGCGATGGACTTTTTCGGGCTTAAAATTCCTTAACATGTCTTCCTTCGGAAGGCAAGTAAGGTCGGTGGTCCCGTATCGTAGATTTACGGCACGTAAAAGAACCTCAAGCCTGATAAAGAGGCCTCTGAGCAAAACTACCGGTCTTTCACGCCCAATACAGAATGGGACGCTAAGGACCATGGCAGTTAAAGAGCATCCATAAATTAAAAAAAAAACATACTGAAAGGGACCTTCTTAGTTATCGCATGACTTTGAAATAAACGCAGGGTGGTATTAAGCTGTGTATTGTGCACGAAGCGTCAGCGAATGCTTCCAACATTTTCCGAATCGAACTTCCTCTCTGACCGTTGCTCATTTATTTTGTCTTAGGTTGTACATCCACTTCGCACTGCAATTGCCTGGTACCGCAGTAGAGCAGGGACCTCAGTCAAAGCGGTGGTTTAAAAAGCAGTAATTGCAGCCATCCTGTTTTATTACAGAAAATATGCAGCATAGTACTGCGCGTACATAGCACATGTACTGTGTACACCATATAGTAGGCAGAGAAGGTCCACCCAAAATAGAGGGTAGTGATAGTCATGTGGATGTATTATATCAACTTTTTTTATTTAGGGATTTTCTACCTTACGGTAGTTTTCCTCCATAAATCCCTGTCCTCTACATCTTCATCAGTTAGTCCTTTAGATGCCATGCTTCTTCAGAACCCATCTATCCACTGTTATCTTGGTCTTTCCCTCCTCTGTTTCCTTCATTTTCCCATTCCAGCACAATTCTTACTGTTCTATCGTTTTCCATTGTTTTGACATGGCCGAACCATTTTAATATTCTCTCTTCTATTATTTGCATCACGTCGTTTTTTTAAATCTATTCTTTCCTGAATTTTTATGTTTCTAATTTTATCCCTTCTTGAAATTCGATGAGTCCTCCGCCAAAAATCCATTTCTGTTGTTAATAATTCTCTTTCTTGTCGCCTATTCATTGTCCGCGTTTCTGCTCCATATAGTAATGATCTTTATACTGTTGAATTATAAATTAGCATTTTAGTTTTATTTAAGTGTTTCTGCTCCATTATTCGAGTTCACATTCCAATTATTTTTCCTTCTTCACTTATTGTTTTTATATTTTTAATCTACCAGTTCCATCTGCTTTTATGATTGATCCCAAATATTTAAATTTATGGATCATTCTATTTTTTCATTAATAACCTCTAATTTTTTTATCTGTTATCATTGTTGATGATAAATACTCTGTTAAAGTTTTAAAGTTAATATTAAGTCCCCACATTTCATATTATTCAATTAATTAATGCTCATTAATTGCTGCTCATTAAAGCAGTAAATTACTGCCAGTGGAGCATTAACCTTGGGATTGAAATTGAACTTCTGCATTATTTTTATACAGCATTAGACAAAGGGTTTTGATGATAATGTAAATTCGTTTCGGTGTAGTTATAGTAGAACCGCCAAATGTTTATTTTCTAAAACAAATGTTAATTCATCTTATTTTCAAACAACTTTGGCATCACTCACGTACCATAGATTGAGAATCCCTGTTCTAGACGAAAGGGATCGTCGCAATTTTAGACTTTCTTGCTTTTTTTTCACTGAAAAAAATATATTTTGTGTTCAAGAGACTTCAAAACGCGTATTTTCCTCTTAGATCTCTATATAAACTTATAGTTTGAGTTGCAATACTTCCGCTACCGTAGTTAAGAGGAAAAGAAACTAAAGATGGCAGTCCAGAGACTTAAATACCTACCATAAGAGTACTGTGCGCACAAGCTAAATTTTAAATGTTCATCACCGGCTCTTATGCTACCCCCTTGATATCGCAAACTATTTGCTTGCAGTCTGTGCTGCAGGATGAGATGGGCTGTGGGGTTTCCAAGAAGACGATGGTAGTTCCTGTAGAGGAAGCAGACTTGGAGAGGGCGAGTGACTCCGAACCTTTCGATGAGCAGATTCAGGAATCTCAAGAAGACATCCCAAAATTAACCATAGGTCGGTGAGCACTTCTTTAATAACCTGCGCAGTGATTTTAGTTTATTGTTTCATCATTCCATGGTTACAGCAGGGAAGCTTGCATCGTGTCAAACTAAAAGTAATCCTTTAAGTTAACGTCTCTTGCTCATAAAAATCATAATTACAAAAGTACTACTCACCGTATTTTTTGTGAATAATGTTTCGGAAATATGATCTGTATAAGCGGCTTGACATTTGGCTGACATTTCGTACATAAAGTTATTAAAAATTCTGCTCTGCACAAATAAAACAGCAGATATTTATTGCATCTTCTCTAGCATGAACTCTTGCTTCATGCTAGTCAGTAGTGGTGCTCTGCACAAGGACAGTTTCTTCACTGCAAAAACAGCCTCCTCTTTCTTTCTTACTTTCCACTGTCCTTTTCTCTCCGCAAATGAAAAATCAAAATGCCTATCATCTGGCATCCTCTTTTGCCCTGAACTCTTTTCCTATTTACCATTCCTTTCACCATCTACATCTCTCACCAATCAGTTTCTTCTCATTCAGTGTCAACCGATTTCTTTTTCCCTTTCTGACCACTTTCATCAGTGTTCTTCCTTTGCCCACTATTTAAAACATTTTTATTACTTATTTTTGCATCCATTTCACGTTCCCCAGTTTTCCCCATATAGATATTTAAAAAAAACAGTTTTTTCAAAATTAGTCGTAACGTTAAAGTTTATGTGCTATATAGTGTCATAATCCACCTAAAATACTTCGCTAACCTCTTCTTTAATTCCTTCTTCTGTAAAAGCTTCCTTTGCCATTCCTATATTTTGTTTGACATCTTGACAACAGCTAATGTCATTGCTTACGTACACGCACTCCAAGTATTTAAAGCTATTTTCTCACTATCTCACCTTGAATTTGCAGGTGCATGTGCCTTGCTTTCTTCCGATATCGCAGTTGTTTTCTTTTTAACATTTAGCTTCATCCCATTCTCATCACCGTTGTCATCTCCGTTAGCTGCTCACTTCTGATAGAAATGCTGTATCTTCAGCACATTATAATATGCATTTTATTCTTCTACTTTTAACAAAAATTCCTGACTTGTTGTGGAAGCAACAATTCTTCACTGTATTCTACAAGTAAATGTTGTAAAGAGTGGATTAAAAGGAGAATCTTGCGCTTCTCCCTATTTCACATTCGTTTGAAATATCTACTGTTCTGACTCTGGTTAGTTGCTTCTTATAGAGATTTAGGAGTCTTCTCTTCTCCCATTCCATGCCAGTTTTCTGCAGAATCTCCATAAGTTTCTTCCAGTCATCATTGTCAAATGTCATTTCCAGATCCACATATTATACATACATATTCCGCCATATAACTAAATATGATTTTCACATACTCTACGAGATAATGTGACATATGGCGAAATTTGTGACAAAGATTTGGAAAATGCAAGGTTTATATAAAAAAACCAAGCAGTAAGAATACTGAAAGAAAATATAAGAAAAGCGCATTAATTCGCTATTCAAAGCTTGCCGCATAGAACCGGCATTTTGTTCTGCACCCTGGTTGTGCAAAGCTATCTATACATCCGCGTAAGTACTATTATGATCCCACAAAAAGTAATATTTCATCCTTAGATTATAACACTCTATAATGCTGTTTATTACTGGATAGTGTAGCCCAGGTGTTGCGGTGTTGTTGGATTCATTGGTGCTCCTAGCCACTACAGCAATTATGTGTTAGCCAGGAGATGAGATAAGCCCAATGAAGTGCGGTAATTACCAGAAGCTCCTGTAGTTGCCAACAAGTTGGTTCCGAATGTCCTATGTCAGAGCTTGCCAGAATTTTTGCCCCTATGTAAAGGAAAAAAATCGAGTTTTATTTATAGACGCTCTTTTAGACACTTCGGTTCTTAGCGTCCCATTCTATATTGGGCATGAAAGACCGGAAATTTTGCACAGAGGCCTCTGTATCAGGCTTGAGGTTCTTTTATGTGCCGTAAATTTACGTCCGAAAAAATTCCATCATCCTCCGCCGGGTTTGAACCCGCAACCTTAGGAACTATATAAAGGAATAAGTAATCGGTCGGTTAGCAATAGCTGTTTATAATGGTTCGAAAATGGGCAGCATGGTCTTCAGCTCGAGTTTCGTGCAATGAAGTGGATAAGGATAGACGAGCTGCTCGGAAGCTACGAATGGCAGAAAAAACGCACCGGATTCTACGTATTGGATACTGCATTTAGTTTAACCTTACCGGATTTGATACTGCAATTAGTTGTTAAACCTCAGTATGAGACCCAGATTATGCACACCCTGTTAGAAATATAAAATTGAAAGGCATGAACGGATAGAATCAGCGGCAGTTGAGCTAGATGGCACAATGACAAACTGCGTATACAACAGCATTGTGGACTAAATCATTACACTGCACATAACGTAACGTACATCTCCGCTTAGAGCTTCTGCTCGTGACTGCTTACTACACCATTTCCCATTGGTGACTTGCCGGGCACATGTACTGAAATAAGAAGAAAATTATTTCCCAGAGTAGTACACAAAATCTTTTTCTTTGCCACCTTTTCAAACCTTTACCGTTCAATATTGAAACGTTATCCAGTTTTTCAACTGTCACTTCTTTCAATTCTCACTATCACTGTATCGTTCTTAAGTAGTTCATCTTCACTAGGAGTTCACTTCACTAAGATGAACTAGTTCAATTCTGCGTCACTTCACTTCTTCGTGACGTAACCTCATCACTCTGTACGGTTCACTTCACTTGGGAGTCGAACACAAGACCTCCACAACCGTCGCTCCGCAGTAGTACTCGCTGCACGTTACAGCGAGTGCTACTACACACACACTTCCTGGAGGAGGAGGAGGAGGAGGAGGAGGAGAGGGAGAAGCGGCTTCCAGAAGTTTCTGTTTATCTGTCGATACTGCGCCCGGTGTTTTCGCCGGCGAGCGGCCGTTATCTTGTTTACTGCGACCACCCGGCGCGACCTCCCATAACCTTGGACCATAGCCACTGCATTACGGTATGCTTGGGAATTTTATCGCATGTGAAAAAATGTATTCTTTTGAAAACGTTATATCGCGCTTTTCCTAAGTGCAATACCATTAGTGATATCGATATTGTCGATTGTTGCCAATCGCAACGCTCGCCCTCGGTCAATTATCTAACTAATATCGAACTCACGAGTGGTAATTGCTAAGTCTATTTACTGAATGAAACGTTTCTTTAAAGAATATTAATAAAATGAAAATAACGGGTATTTCATCTACAATATTATTTAATTGAATTTATTTGCATACCAATATCACAATGTAGCACGGCCTTCTACGTTCTAGGAAACAAAAGTTTTCTTCGTTTCTTTAGATCACAAACCAGAAACAATTGCGAATCAGCTGCGACAGTTTCAAACAATTGCAAATCAGGTACGGCAATCTCCAGTGATAGTCTACTAAGATTGGTTCAAACTGACACGGGCTTTGAATTGGATTGGTCAGTATTGAATGCGTGGCCCATGAAGTAGTCATAAATCATATAGGTTGTCATTTTATGTATTTTGCCGTGAAAGCATAGAATAATTGTTATCAACATAACCATAATTGTTATCAATATAACTATAATTGTTATGGTTGACGACAAAAGGGTACTCCCTCGAAAAAGAGAGAAAGGTCTAAGCTGCAGTGGCCATATAAATCTACCGTAGTGTGATATATGTGTTGCACTCTAGAAGCAACACTATATATTTGAACCACCAGTGGCGGCCCGTGAGTTGTAAGTTAAGGAGTCACACATTGAGTCTACTTTGTTAGTAGTAACATGCATAAATTAAACTTATGTATACATAATACATACAATTTAATTTTTGTACAGCAATTCCGCTCTCTCCTCTCCTCTGGAGAATGTCTCTATAACCTTCTTATTAAAGTCTGGAATACTGCATACCATTATTATTATTATTATTATTATTATTATTATTATTATTTTAGGGAGAGCGTAGCCAGAACGGTTAATCTCCCTGTTCCCATTGTACTTCTCAGGAAAGTCTTTATTCATTTTAGTGTTGAAAAACACCGTTCACTTTCCACTTTTGTCATTGGAAGAGTAACGATCATTTTCAATGCACTGACACATTCCGAGAAGATACCAGGAAAACGGTTAACAGGGGCAGGCACCACCGGCAAAACGTAGATCTTCTCTCGAGAGTACAAAACCTGTAACTCGGTCTTCAATTTTTGCGCATTCACATTACGGTATACTTTGATAATGTCTTATAGATCATGTTCTGGGAATGTTAAATCATACTCTTTGAAGTTGTTCAGGGCAAACAATTTTGAAAGAACTCAAATGGCCAGGAAACGTAAACTTTTCTTTAATGCTGATGATACTTATATCAGAGACTTCCAGAGCAAGAATACGATTATTTCTCGTACTCACATAGTCACATCTTCTCTTGTGGCTAGGTTCTCTTGCAAGAGTTTCTTGTTCATACTCTTTCCCACATGAGACACGCTATCACAGAACCTATCTAAAAGATCTATAACTTTGATCGCATCAATGTTTCTTTGCTGGACGGAATTAAAGAAAATGGCTACTTGTGACATGATTTTGTGGTAAAATCCTAGCCAAAACAAAAACTGTGGGTACTTCAAAGTTTGCACAAATCCTATCGACTGAACAATTGTATTTTTATCATTTAATTCATTGTCTCCTATATGGCCAAGACACTATATCAAACTGCCTTTGTGTTCATACATAGTGTTAACCGTTCTATGTTGAAATTACCACCTAGTGGAGGAGCAGACGCAATTTATTTTTTCTGCAAAAACTGATTAAAAAAATCCATTCTCTCGGGTGATTTTGAGAATAACGAACCAATGCCTTGAATATCTTGGAAAAATATTGTGCTTTCGAAGGAGGAAGAGGTGGCATTTAGTAGGATCAAGTTAGCCTAATATGCATAACAATGAATACAATTGGCATTGCGGTACTTTTCTCTGATCAAGCACTGCATGCTCCCTTTTTGTGCCCACATAACCGAAGCCCTATCATACTTTTGGCAGATGAATTTCTCTGGAAATTTGTCAACTCCGACATGTTTTAGTTCTGCTAAAATACATTCTGTTAAGCCAAGAGCGCTTCTATAATCACTTTCAAAAAAATCCCCCAAATCTCTCCGAAATTTTACCACCAATTTCATATCTTAAAACAATGTCCATTTGAGTTTTACAGGAATTGTCTGTGGATTCATCTGCTTACTTAGATAGATAATCTGCATTACTGAGTTCGTCTTTTATCTACTCCTGGCAGACAGAAAACATCGCATCTAACATATCGTTTTGAATGGTTTTAGATGTCCCTTTAAATACCATCGCACATTCAAATGATGTTTTAACATACTATCAATTTTAGCAGCGTAATTTATCAGGTCTTTAAATGCACCCAGGTTGCTGGAGTCTTCTGATTGGTCATGCCCTCGCAAAGAAAATTCAAATTCTCTACAGAATTTAACTGCATCAATAATGTGGGATAAAATATATCTATTGCTGTCCACGTTTCTGTTTACGAAGAGCAAGTCTATAGCCCTCGTCAAGATGTTGCCTATAATCCGTACGAAACGAGAAGGAATCTGATAGAAGACAATAGAGCGCCAGTAGGAGCGCTGCGTTGGCAGATAGTTTGTGAGTGAGACGACCAGTGTAGCATACTCATTCATTCATCCCTATCACTTGGTGCGGAGTCCAGCGGACATGCTTTTATCATTGTTAAACACTTAATTAAAACCACTACTTTTATAACACTAACTTTTAAATGTTAAGCTTATATAAAGAATTCTTTTGCGTGAAAATGTATTGTCTAAAAGGTAAATTACAAGCAACAGATTAAGAACTGAAGTCTTCACTTCTCGGAACTCAGCTGCTTTAAGTTCTTGCAAACAGACCGAACGTAAACACAATACTGCTGATAGTGGTGTATGGTCAAGGTCTTTCAGCAACCCTCGTAAATATCTGCTTTAATACATAACTAAGAAACCAAATATCGTAGAGACACGGTTTGTAGCCCTGCTCAGCTATAATACTATAAATGATCAATGCTTAACAGCTTTTAACAGAACATGTGAAAAGTAGAAACCGTAGCCTACAGCGAGACCGCGCGGCACTTGAACTAGGCAACCTCGCTCTAGTGCTATTGGCTGAACGACTTTCACCAGCGTTATCTAGCTCCGCCTCTGATTCCTTTCGTTTTGTACAGATAATAATACTGACTTTTCCAAGCAAAGCTAAGTTCATCTCATTGTTTAAATGCATTTTAGATTGTGCATTCTTCTTTGCTTTCTCGCTTAAGTATTTCAAATCGTTAACACCTGTTTTTGTCCACCACCGAAAAGAGCGCAAGGGAAATAACAAAACGTGTTATTCACTGCACAGCCACAAATCCAGTCACACTTGGGTATAGCGATTTATTGAACTTTCTGGTGTAAGATCTATTCGTGTTTAATGCACAGATTCTGAATGCTTGGCTGAAATTTTGTCCTCGTAAGTCAAATGTTTTCTACGCAAATACTGTATTTCATTCATAATGAACACAAAATCACTATAAAATTCACTGTATACTATTATTTTTGCACGAAAGCTCGAAATAACACTAACTCAATGTTCACTACTATGCTGGAATTCTAGGACTGACCCAAGGTAACTAGAGTATAGAGAGGACTGACCAGCTCAGTTTGTTTCGTGCAGAAAGCGAGAAAAGGGATCATAAAATCCCGACCAGTTGATGTGAAGGGGTGTGTGCGCATTCATGCCAGTTTCGTTCTCTGTCTCTTCTGTCCTTGTCTTCACTGATGGACATTCTCTCAATGACCGGGCTGGGCCTTAACAGTTTTACCTGTTTTTCGTAGAACGTAGCCTCAGGTCAAACAGCAGAAACCCTATTTCAAAGCATTAGCAGCTCGGTCACAAAACCAGTGCTTCGCTCAGTGGCGAGTTTCACTTTTTTCTGCAAATTCAAATGCTCCAGAAAGTAGCGGATTTCATTTTTCTCAGTGACATTTCTGTTTTAAACGAGAAATTAAATGTTTTATTTCAAAACGCTATAAACACAAAAGCTGCCGCCACTGACAACCACCTTAAATTTGACTGTGAATAGAACAAAGTAAATGCAGGCCTTCTGTTAACACTCATCCGGCTCAATTGGTTGGATGCCTGGTTATTCATGTTTGTGCTTGCTGTTGCACTATGCTTTTTATATCTGTGCAAAGTTTTATTTACTCTATTCTATATTACCCCCTCAAAGGTTTGTTGGTGGAGGTCACAGGTGTGTTAAGAGGTCAGCTCGTGTACTTTACAGCAGTACAGGCCCGTTGCTAAAACAATTGTGCTGATACTGGGTTAGCTTCTGTCATGCATTTCGACGCCTTCATTTTCAAGGACCAGCTATTTTCTGGCAGACTCAGGCATATTATGTCACAAAGCGCGTACTTATTTTGGTTTTAGCACGCACGTGCGACTAGGCTGGTTACGGCCACGGCACGTTAAAAAAAACAAACAAAACAAAACAAAAAACTCACAGTTGCTACTGTTATGCCATCTCTCGGAAGCAAGCGTAGTGAAGGATCGGAAGTTGGTTTCTCCGTTTTACTGATATTCAAGACTGCTGCTATCTGTTGAGCAATTATTTAAGCTGAAGCAGCGCTCGTTTAAACATGCCGTTATGCTGAGGGCAACATTTATAAAAAGAATTAAATGTCACTTAAAAACGGTGTAAAAATTAAAATTCTCTTAAAAAATTAAGCAAAATTAATTTTGAATATTTATGCCTTATTTTTATTTCACTTAAGGATACTGGGATGTGATAATTTTCATTGAAGAAAGCTCTTTATTGGAATTTTTCACAGACTTTCCTAGTCTGCAAGATTATGGAAACTGATGGGCATTTTAAAGCATTAGTTTTTATACTGTAATGAATTAAATATAAATTTAAACATAAATGCGAGCATTGCGATCTTTAAAAAATGTACTACCAAAATGTACATCAAAATTTTGTCACTGATACACTTTATATTATAAACACACAATTTGGCAAAATGAATAGACCGATTTTATAATTTTGTTTTACTGCATTTCAACATGTCAAGGGATGCCAAATTTTATATGAATCTAACTTACAAAATTAAACTTCAGAAGAAAATCACTACATTAATTTTATTTATATATAAATGAACAGCAATTTTTAAGATTGCCTTTAATTAATTAATGAGATTAGTGTGCAGAAAAATGAAAAAAAACTAAATGTGTGCCCCATTTCTTCACTCTAAATGTCCCTGCACTGTTCTCATTTAGTGGAGTTTACATTTTTAGAATCATGTAATTGTTGTTGGGTCAAATACAAGTAGATCTGAACAATCTATAATTAATTAAAAAAATTAATTTTTTGAGGATTTTCTGCAACTCACGACCCTTAGAGTATTTACATGTTTGTCAACTATTGAATTTTTGGCCAACATCTGGAAACAATTCAAAATTTATTTGTTTGCATTTGTAGTCTATTAATATTTTGATGTTTATTTTCAAATTTTCACTATAAAAGGTATGACAAATTATTATATACATTTTCTACAAATGACACACTTTTCTTGAGATCCCAGCATGTCATACTTGTTGGCATAAATGACCCGTATTTCGACTACTTTCTTTCTCTTCACATTCCTAATCCATTTGCTCCTTACTCTTTCTAAATATTCACCTGTATTCCCACTTCTTTCCAACCCTCTGACTGTCAACATTTTTATTGCTGCAGTACTGCCTTCCATTTTATTCGCTTAATTTCCCATATACCCTCATTCCACTTGTTTCCTTTCCTGCATCAAACAGTGAAATGTACCCTCTGTTTCCCTACACATAACATACTTCCAAATTGTTTTCCTAAATCCTTTAGGATACACTGCTCCCGTTTGCATCCATGTAAATCCCTCATGCCCTTACTTATCACAATTGTCAGCATACTTCTCCCTAGCCCACTCTTTATCATTTTGGTAGTCTCAAAGAACTATTATTCTTAAAACTTGACCATATCTCTTGATTATCCTCTAACCTTTTTCTTATTTTCCTCCAGAATCCTATTAAATTATTTTCTCCCCTCTGCTATACATCACTCTTACCAATCTCTTTCATTGTTTTTTTTAGTCTCTTCAGTTATCATTGTGCAAAGCTGTTCTTTACTAATTCATACAAGTTTTTGTTTCATACAGTATATTATCATCCTCCAGTTTCAAATTCCTGTGCCCGTGTTTCAAACTTTCAATCACCATTCCTTTCCTTCCTGTTCTATCTGATGCTGCCAGTGCATTTGGCTATGTTGTTGTTAGACGTAATAACTCTTTACAATTATTTTTTTTGTGTTATTATATATTATATATTGTGTTATTGTATATTAAAAACTCTTTACAAAACATCCTGTGTATTGCACACAAATAATTTTGTTCACCATCATTAATTCACTAATTTCCATTCCATTTTCATTCTTTGACTCTACCACTGCTTCAACTTCTCCAACCAATTTACAGACATTTCTGGTATCTTATTTAAGCACAGGTACTCACTCCTTTCACATCTAATTTTCCTTTGGTAATCACTAATCACTTCTTACCATGTGACTCCCAGGTTCCATTATCACTTAATTTCACTTCTAAATTGATACGGTAATTTGTATCACAAATTACTTAGATGTAATTAATGATAGTAATATGAATATGTATTTTTATGTGACATTGATTTCAGAGGTTTATTAATTGTAATTATTATTGGTAAATAATAATATACGGCTTTACTGAAACTGTCAACAATAACGCAATAATGCAGCAAGGGGGTGAGTTGTTTATCATTACCGGGAACAAGGAAGTTACGTAATATTTCGCGCGGTTTCGATAGAAGCTTCTAGAACATTTCCTAAAGCAATATGTATTAGTGGTTTTCATTGGATATTAAAATAGATGCTAATGTTGGCGCGTTTTATTAGCCAATAGCAGTTCATTTATAATCTTTAGGCGTATCTTGATGCAGGCCTATAAATAAGCCAGGCCCGAGGTAGCTTGTCCCCCAGTTCTACAAAATTCTCAATACCTTACACGTCGGTCACCCAGTTTAACAGAATTCTCAATACTAAACGTCGGTCTCTCAGTTCATCGTCAGCCAGTCCTTCATTTCATCAAGTTACACGCAGCAGAATTACGAGAAGTATTATAAAGTATTATACATTTAAAAAATTACATAAAGTTGAAGTATGCGAGTTAAAAGTGATAAATAAGAAGTTATTACAAACAGTTTCAGTTTGGCAAGTATCCAGATAAATATGTAAAAGTGTTAGTGCACGTGTTCGACAATAAAAATTATAAAAACAAATTTCTTCATTAGTATAATTTCTGGATAAAAGATTCCTTTCCGATTCACAACCTGCACAGAGATAAATGTTCTACCAAGATAAGATGATAGCTAGCCGGAGGACAATATACGAAACTTAAAAATTATTTCAAAAACTGATGCAAATTGCTACGCCAGAGGGAGCTACGAACCAAACAAACGAGTGACGTCACAAGATGGCAACGCGTGAAGTAAACACACAACATTATTTGTAATACCGTTACAAAATAATGCAATTCTTTCACTATTTTTAGTCCTCTGCATTCAAATACAATTTTACATCCTTTTTAAGCTACTTCCTTGTTTAAATACAATTATTTTACATTTAATAACATTATTCTTATGCCCCTCTCTCTGGACAATTAGCCGATTTCATCAATTGCATCTGTAACCCCCACAACTGTTATTGCACCTGCCATTAAATTGTCTATATAAATCAATCCTGGCATCTCTTTGTTTCTCACCGCTGAACTATGTGAGTTACTTTTTGCAGATCTTTCTAAAAATCATCAATAAATAAATTAAATAAGATGGACTCAACTTACATTCCTGTCTTAAACCCAACTTTTTAACTACTATTCCATTTCTGTTGCATCTAATACAAAACTTCACTCCTTCATATATTTTCTGGATCCCTATAATGTGTAGGGATTGCTTACACTCTCCTTAATTTTCATTCTAGTGCATCCATATTGACAGAATCGAAGGTCTTTTCAAAATCAGCAAAGAACATATGCTTCCTTTCTCATTTGTATCTTAAGTATTTACTTACTGTTGTCTGTATTACCATTATGTTGTCTGCTGGTCCTCTCCCTTTTCTGAATCCTGGTTGAACTTAAAGCAAGTTTGATTTATGTCTTTGTTTTAATGTCTCTATTTCTAAAGGTACAGATACAGTATTTCAACTCTTCGACACAACAAATCTCCCCCTTTTTTTCTTCGTCTTTTTAGAAAAATCCTTGTTTTTTCTCGAAATATATGTAACTCTGATTGTAAAACAATTTGTATCTGATTGGCTTAATTTTTGGACACATAAACCTGAATAGATGCTTCAGAAAGTGAAATTAGATTTTTAATGAAATGAAAATAATAATCAGCATGCATCAGTCATACATAACTGTTGTGTATTTTAGTATTGGATTGCACATACAAATCCTGACTCTAGCAGTTGTCCATCAGACTACATTTTCTTGTTCAAAGCCTAATCATATGATCTTGCTGCATAATTTATGAGTATTAGTATTTTAATGAAGTATGATCCCTTGATTGCCATCTGGAAAACTTCATGTAATCGAGGAAATCCGATAAAACATGTTACTTATAATTATGTACTAAAACATTGAGGTACAGAAATGTATACAAAGCAATGTAAAAATAAATGTATTCTTAAGTAAAAAATATATTTTATGACATCAAGGTTACATGACTAAGCAAATATATCCTCATACATTCATTAGAATAGAACTAAACTTTTTTAAATTGTGTTACTTATAGCTAACTTCTAATTTTTTTAAATATTCTAGTATTGACCACAGAAATTCTTTGTTACAGCTCAACCAATGGCATTTGAAGTACCAGTGAATGAGGAGAGTATAATTCGTAAACATCCGCCTCGCAGACTGCAGCGACTAGAAGATCAGCAAGTTATATTATCACATGAGCTGTTAGATGAGAAGCAAGAAGAGGCCAAACAAAGGAGGTTTCAGGTTATAAATGGTTTGCTTTTTTGTGCAAAGTCAGATCACTGGTACCATGTGCAAAGTATATTTTGGTGTGTCCTTCCTATAATTTTACTCCAATATTATCTTATAAAAGCATGAAAGAATAATTGTGTTAATTTTCCACATAAAAATATCTGCCATACCACAGTAGCGATTGTATTATTACTATTATTTAGAAATCAGAGATTAAGTAAGTAGATAATTAATTAATGTAAATCTAATCAGACATAGATAACTGAAAGGAAAAGCAGTGCTAAAAGAATATACATTTAAAGTATTTTGCTTGCTTTGGCATGAGCATCTCTACCAGTTTGATTTCAGCGCTACATCCTTCTCAAATACATAAGCATAGGTTCACAAGAGCTAATTTTCTATCATTTTCAACTGTATTTAAAAAAAGGAAAATCATTTTGATGGTGGTGCTCTTTATACAAGTTTAATGTATTACTAATTGTGGGTAAAGGCATGTGGATCAATTAGCAAAGTAAGGTGCAATACAACTAATAAAACCTGTAGGACAATTAAACAACATTAAACAACATTTCAAAAGACAGCAGAGACTTGATGAAGAAGATAAATTAAAGGATAAAGATTATAAGAATATTCAAGATGAGTTGATATACAAAAAATGCCAAGGAAGACTGCAGTGGCCTTATTTAGGATGGCAACTGGCCATGATTGTCTCGCAAAACACCTCTACAAGATAGGATGCCTACCTACACCCAAGTGTGCTCTCTGTGAAGAAGATGGCATCCTGAACAAACAACATCTTGCCAAATGCAAAGGTCTTAAAAGTGATAATTACAGACTTTATATTGGGAAGCCAGAGGGAAAATCATGCAGATCAATTAATCCCCAGTGCTATTGGTGAACGACAACAACAACCATTTATAATGGTTTTCTAATCAGTATAAGCATGCTTTGTTAAAAAAAAGTTTTAAAGCCTCTTAGAAAGAAGTTTGCCCAAGTAATAGATTGAAAGATTTCATTTTTTGAGTTTATTACAGAATTTATTGAACAATTCTTGCCTGTTGTTAGGTGAACATTTTCATTGGCCATTTTGTTGTTACTAGCTCTATAGTAATTATTTGGTCTCCTAATATAGATACCTAGAAAATCTTTGTTTTATATAGAGTGTTCCTGTCCTTATACAAACATAATTACTTTACACACGTCATGAGACAACACTTCATATTTTACAAAATGCTTCTAAGTGTTTCTCTGCTATTTATATGATATATACAGTTCAAATATATTTTTCTGTAGAACTAATAATGTACTCATGTTCATTATACCGAGCTCTCCCAAACCTCTATTCTATATTGCAAATGTGGATGACTTAAGCTGTAAGAAGTTAATTTGAGATAGTATCAGTTTAGATCCTTTGCCAGATTTCTCAATAAATAATAGAGGTCAGGTTATATGATGGAGGGGGACACCTTGCGCAATGCAAGCTATACAGAGCTATTGTGGCTCCATCCCCCAGAAGGAAGGGATGAAGTGAAGAAACCACAGGAGGCTACAGGGTGCAGCCAGAAACAGATATGCAGAAGTTCCTAACAGTTCCAGATTTGAAGACACGTTCTACTGCTGGAGCTGCTTAGGGAGGGTAATGAACAATCTGTCAATCTAGCAACTCTCTAGTGTCCATGGGGAGTATACTTCATTTCAGCAAGCATCTGTGCCACCTGCCGGCATTGCCATATGCCACGCAACCTATAAGCACACCTGAAAGATGAGGAGGAATAATAGGGAAATGATGGTAAGGAAATAGTGGAGAAGAGAAATCACCCAAGCATTCACCTACTGACATGGGAAAAACCACAAAAATCCCAAGGTTAGAGTCAGCAGTTGACGGGAATTGAATCCGGGACCTCCTGAACGTAAGCCTCACACATTTCTGCAGAGCCATCTCGCTCAGTATAATAGATACCTATATACTACTTTTGTTTGTTTATTTGCTCTACTGCATACTTAACAGCAAGGAAGTATAGTATTCCACCCAAAAATTTATGTTGAAATTTCACTGGAAATGCATGTTTTGAGCCTTCCTAAACCCAAGAAAATCATTTTCAGAAAAAATTCTGTGTACGTCTGTGAACAGCATAACTCAAGAACGAAAAATCCAAATAAATACCAAACTTAATATTTAAGTTCAGTATCTTCCAAACATTTGACAAGAAGTTTTTCAAGAAAATCGCCTTCCCCAGGTTATCTTTTACATGGAAAAGCTTTCATTGTTTTTGACTTTTCCCAAAACAATTTTGTTTAAAATACCATATGTTTAAGATATGTTCATGACAAATATAATGAAGATTTTGAATTTTCGATGAATAGCCTGTGAAGTACTCTTCATTCTGAATGACTTTTGTACATTTGGTAAACGATAAGGGAAAGTCGAAATCTTACTGCACAAAATGTGTAGATATTGTTAAAGCACACAATTTATGTCAAATTAAATTTTTTGTAGCATTAACCATTTCAGAAATATTCTTTTTTATTGGTTTGAATTTTCAATCTTTTATACTTTTTTCAACTGCAAATTGCTATTATTTTCTTTTCATTTTTTCTTTTCTTTGTTTGTTTGTTTGTTTGTTTCTTTCTTTCTTTCTTTCTTTCTTTCTCTCTCTCTCTCTCTCTCTTTCTTTCCTTCCCTCCCCTCCCCTTCCCCCTTTTCTCTCTTTCCTTCTTTCTCTCTCTCTCAGTCTCTCTATCTCTCTCTCTTTGTTTGTTTTTTGTTTATGCATGAGAACATAGAGTTTTACACATAGATTTTCAAAACCATCACATAGTAACTGGCTTTCGAAAGATTTGATTATGGCTTTAGCATATTGTATTCTTCTTATACTACAAAGAATGCCTAAATGTGTAGTGAAAGTTTATCTTGATTTACAAGAAGTGGATAGAAGAATAAGCTTTTGTAATAACAGTTTGTTGAAAAGTGAATAGAGAAAGTCTGGGAATGTTAACACATCAGATTTTTTTACATATATGTTCAGATATTGCACTTCATATTATGCAAGAAATTTTGGCTTGGAACACGAAATTCATTTTATAATCATATTATTACTACTATTAATATGAATAATATAAAATCAAATTAAATGATGAAAATAATATTATAATTATAACTTTATATGAGGGTGGTTTGGAAAGTTCTTTGCCTAACACAGAGATAGTACTGGTAGTATCAAATGGCAAGGATAGTTATCTGATAAGATAAATCTGTTTGGTGGTGCATTGTGCAATTTCATACATGTACTTTCATTTGCTTGTTTGTTATAGTGCTATAAACAAACAAGTTAAGGTTTCTTTCTGAAAAGGAATAAAATTGAATGTTTTGTATGGTTAAATACTTAATATTAAAAGGAGTGTCAATAGTTTAAAAAGACATTAGATTTCACTTTGCAAGATTCTTAACCACTATTTTTTTATAGGAAAAAAAAAATGCTTTTCTTCGATTTTTCATGACAACATTCAGAGTGTCCATTTACCACTATGACTGAATAAAATATTGCAAAAATCCCTATGCCTTGTTAAATTACAGATGAATCAAGGTACATGAGGTTGTTAACATTGCCAAGTTCTCATTAGGTACTGTCTGGAACATTTTTATGAGAATTTGCTCATGAGAAAGTTCATAGTGCAACGGGTGCCATGTTTGCTATCTATAGATTAGAAGTGCACCCAAATAAATATCTCACAGGAGTGCTTGGGCAGGTTCAGATGCAATGTGACTCACGTTTTGCAATATTACATTACTGTTGATGAACATGGACTCACCATCACATGCCAGAGACAAAGCAGCAGTCCAAATATTGGGTGTGAGAGGATGAAAGAGCTCCAAAATTGCCACATGTGTTCCTTCAGCAGCAAAGGTGATGTCCATTGTTTTACATGATGCCCAGGCTGTGTTTTTAGCAGGCTACCTGGAAGAGGGTAAAACCATCAACAGAGAGTATTAGGCAGCATTGCTAGAGCAGTTGAAGGATTTTATGAAGGCCAAACGTCCACACATTTGTTACAAAGAAAGTTCTTTTCCAGGAAGACAGTGCAATGGCACACGGTTATTCAATAGTGATCACAAAGTTGCATGACCTGCACTTTGAACTCTGTCACATACATCATATTCATTAGATTTGGCTCACAGTGAGTTTTTTCTCTTTCCAAATGTGAAAACAATACCTTGTGGGACAGATATTTACCTCACATGTGAAGGTGAATAGTTACACAAAGTCTTATTTTGCAAAATTGGACATATCATTTTATTTATCCCAAAGGTATAAAGCAATTAGAAAGTTGTTGGTTTAAATATACAGGTATGAAAGCTATGTTGAAAAATACAAAAAATTTAGTTTAAAAATCTTGTGATTTCTTTCTCAGGCTGAGAACTTTCCAAGAATTTCTCATACACCAATTCTATTTGCCTTTTCTTCTTTTCTGCAAAAATTTCAGCTTTAGACTCTTTCATCAATTCTGATGAAAGGTCACCCAGTAAATTTGTTTTCAATTGCCAAGGAACTCATACATGATAAATGATTATTGTTCATGGAATTTCTAAGTTATGTTTTTGTACTTTTTTACTCTTGCTCTGTTTACACTGCTTGAGAGTAGTGCTGACAGAATGATATAGTCATATGTCAAATATGGAATAGGTAAAATACAAATATTTTTGCTAAACTTGTTGAAACTGTTTTCATTTGAGTGTGAAGCAACTGCATTTGGAATAATTTTTCTATTCATTACATTTAGTTATTGGTAATGGAACTATGTATTTATACTTATTTTAACACTATACTTTTGTCTCTCAGATAATTTGTTGGTCAGCAATGCTGAACAAAACAATTGAAGTGATAATGGCTAAGGCAAGAATGATTTCACTATCATAATAGAAGGTAGTAAAATGCTCAGGACAACAAAATACCAGAAGTTTAAGACTATGCAATTTTGGTACTTGCACAGTTGGTAGGATAACTACTAATCTAGGGTTTATGTGAGTGAAAGAATAGCTCCGTTAAACATTTAAACAGCAACATATATAAAAGATTTGGGGTTAAACAGTTTTATGTTGTAGAATTTCTGTATAACTGACAAAGCCTAGCTTTTGTAAAAGATAAAAATAAAATTGTACTTTAAAATTCCAAAATATTAACATTGACTCTATTTAATTTGTTTAATTTGCAGATACTAACCCAACGAGTTCGTTCAGCCAAGCGGTCAAGTAAACGTTTTCTAGATAATGATGTGAGCAGTCAGGTCAGTGACATATTGCCCATACCATCATCAAATTCTTCCATAGAGATACCTCTGTCAGAATAGTTATAAGTATCAAACAACAAAAGTTATAAATTCTTTATCATTTAAGCAACAGAAATGACAGAACAGTGTGGTAAAGTGTGAATAGTATTTTGAAGAAAATGACATCTAATATGTGTATTAGTATTTGCAAAATTATATAGCAATGTATGGTGAATTGGGCCTGGATTTTTAGGCTTTTAGATATACAGTTTAAGCTTTTGATTGTGCTTATATCCATTTACAGAGTTTTAAAAGCATTAGTTTTTGAATGTTATATAAGATTAATGTTATTGCCTTTTATGAAATATAATGCTTCTATAAGCTGTTGTAGCGGGGTTTGGGAATGGGATTGGGTGTAATGGTTTGGTTCTTGGTGGTTGGGTTGTTAATTCGGGAGGATCGTTGTTGCTGCCGGCTACTCAGGTAGAGGAATTCGGGTTCTGGCATCTCTTACCTCAGGGAGTGTGGATGGGAGATAAATGAAGTTCACTTTCTCCTCGCAGATGGCCCGTTTATTGATGATCTACACTGAAGTCCTCATCCAAATTCCCTTTCCACACAAGACACTTTGTAAAAGCCAGGGTACAGAATTTAAGAATGTCAGGGATAATACATGTAACTGAGAAGGATAAAAATGTGAATAACACTGAGTCAACAGGTATAAAAATGTAAAGATGTCCAGAGAATGACAAGCAGGAAACACAGAAATTCAGGGAATAATATAAGAGAATGTGTATATAGATATGTTAAAAATTTTTAGGATAGGAAATAGCTGAAATTTAATTTTTTTCAATATGTGTACAGGGTATTTTTAAATCATGAAAGTTAGTATTAGGATAAATTAAATTAGCTGTCAGTGACATTAAACCAGAGACTTATGAGCAAAACAGAGTACTAAGAAACGTAAATAAAAAAATTAAAAAGAAAAGTTTACTTATATAGTCATGTAGGGACTTAAACAAAACTGTAAGGTCAGACAGACTGGTGTTTATTCCCAGGTAGTCTCCAAAGTTCAAAGACATGCCCCAACAGCCACAAACTATGTGTGTGCGTGGAAAGGAATGTGTAATGAATGTGTAAGTGATCAGTGCACGGAAATAAAACACCAGAAGTGTGTAGCAAAATTAACTGAAAGCAAAAATATGCAAATAAGTGCTTGCAAAACCAAAACCATGTTCCACAAAAACGGAAACATGCAACAATGACAAAAAGACACAAACAATGAAACAAGGCCAGAATGAAAATGGCACATCCTAAAACACATATGTATATAACCTTAGTGAATAAATATGTAAGAAATATGTAATTGTTAGAGTGAACTGAGACACAAGGCACCAGGAGACGCAGAAGTCAGTCTCTAAAAATTTTGTGTATTGTAAATTTTTCTTTCAGGGTTACTATGAATATTAATATGTATAATATGTTTGTAAAAACAGTTCTTAAGAACTAATTACGGAAAATCCTAACACACAAGACGCGAAGGGAAAGATAGCACGAGCAGAACAGTACAATTTTCAGTGGGTTTTCAAACAAGACATTCATTTTACCCTGCGGGAAAAAGAAATGCCTTATTTGAAGGGCATTTGAACTGATAAGATCTGCCCGAATAACATGAATAATAAATAATAACGAATAATAAGAATAATTAATAAGCATAGAATCAAAATAACAAGAAGGAATACTAGTATGAGGGAAGAATAAAAGAGAACATTAAGAATTAAAGAAAGGGGGGAATAAAATCATAAAGAGAGAAAAGAGTAAAGAGTAGATATTAATTACTAATAAGAACATGAAATAAAATGTAGAAAATGTGTATTTGAGAATGAAGAAACATGGCGAAAATCACATAAAGATAGCAGACGTAGGAATGGACAGGAAAAGAAACATTAGGAATTGTTTTAGTGACAATAGGAACCGAGTTGTGCACACAGGATGTCAAGACAACGGGCAGGAAACCGAAGTCAGTCAAGCGCACAGAAAATTCAGTAAAGTGAACATAATTTGTTAATGTTAGACGTGAGCGATGCTCAGATGATGAAATTGAGAGCCAATGGAAGATGGAGAAAAATTCAAAGATGTAACCAATAAGAGTTAATAAAAGTCACGTGAATACCAAAAAGAGAGAGCGAAGCTATAAAAGTAGGCGTGAAATATAAAACTATCTATGAAGGAGAGCGACATTCAGAAATGGGTAAGATACTTCACTCTGTGTCGAAACGTCAGGAAGAGAAGAAGACTCTGGGTCGAAACGTCGGGGAGAGAAATCTCCGTGTAGAAACGTGGGGAAAGAGAAGATGAGCTGGGGGAAAGAAGTAGATTTTGTGTCGAAATTTGAGGGAGAATAAGATAGATATAGACATTCAAAGTATTTTATATCAAAGAGGGAAGCAGTGCAAATGTCTTCGAGTAACTATTTAGGTATTGAAAACTAGTTTAAAGTAAACGTGAGTAACTGGGTAGCTAGGAAATGACAAAAAGGTAAAGTCATTAACGTAATATAGTAACATACTCCAACTTCTTCAAGTAATTAAGAAAGGGTAAGAGAACGGAAACAGTAGCAAGGGTGATAGAAACAATCACGTCTTGTGTGGAAAGGGAATTTGGATGACTTCAGTGTGGATCATCAATAAACGGGCCATCTGAGAGGAGAAAGTGAACTTCATTTATCTCCCATCCACACTCCCTGAGGTAAGAGACTCCAGAACCCAAATTCCTCTACCTGAGTAGCCGGCAGCAACAACGATCCTCTCGAATTAACATACCAACCACCAAGAACCAAACCATTACACCCAATCCCATTCCCAAACCCCGCTACACTGTGTAAGACATAAAAGAGCTATATATTATCTGCTGTTCTTTAATTTTTTTCTTTATTTATTATTTGAGTAAACTCTTAAGCAAGAACCAAATATGTAACATGATTGCTTAGATTTGCTCCCTTAGTTTTGACAAGCCTTACACAATTATTTTTTTTTTGTTTTAACAGAATAATTTCTTCTCAGACCACTGTTGGGTATGCCTAATTTCTGAAGCTGTATGTTTTAAGATGTTGGAAATTTGCTATAAATTCCATACATTGATTGAAAAAGAACAGAATGATGCATACAACCTCACCAATAGATTTTAACAAAATAACTATAAACATAGTCCAGATAAAGTGCAGAGTTTAGATACAGTGAAGTGTGGTCATAATATTTAATGAGTCGGTGCTAGTATTATAACTATAAACATTACATTATATTATAACTATACACTTACTTGTGACTGAGAAGCAGGGATAAACAAAATCATACTCCAAAAGCAAAGTAGTTTTTCCTGTAGTTTTTGGTAAGGTCAAGGTTAATGTTATAATCTTTTTTCACATAGAATATGGATTGTATTTCTTTGTATTATGTTGTGTCAACATAATGCCCATTGCACATGCCATAATGCAAATGTGAAAAGTTATGAATAATTTCATAGCAGAAAATGTGCAATCTTTACACAAATCAAGGAATCCTTACAAATAACTGATAGTTCTATACATATTTGAGGAAACCTACTTATTATGTTGATTTTGAAAATACTTTATCTATATTTAGGTTTTAAGGTTTCATTTAACCATTTTTATGTTCAATAGAATTGACATATTGACATCTAAAGGATATGATACATTTTCTGTTTAACATAAAAAAAAAAACTGGCTCTAATGACAAGGAAAGATTTCAAGAATATATTTCGTGTTTTTATTGAAACTGTGAAGTATTCTAGCATCGCAAAAGTTTTTAGATGTGCTACTTGTATTTTGCATAATTTTTTTCTGCATTTAGCCACGTTTACTGCAGAGTAGATTTAACAACTTATTTTGACTGGATTTACATTAAATAGTAGAAGAAAATATGCTTTTATTACTTATTGGTAATAATATTTAAACAACATTAAATTTGATATATCTCTAAGTTCTTCTGTGTTTAAGTGTACATAGCCCTGTTTCGTTTTTTTATTTTTAATAACAAAATTTACAAACATTTTATTTACTCCCAGCTTTCCCTTCGGTCACTAGTAAATTTTCTTGTTGAAAATATACAATGTTCAAAGGCACTGTATTCATTTTTTGTAAATTTTGTTTCATGAAAAATTTCCCATGGTACAAGTTTCTTTAAATGTATTTCTGGGTTTTAGCTATGAATACACTTGCAGAGTTTATGTCTAAATGAATTTATGTTAGATACTTATGGGCACTAACAAGTCCTCCATTGCATACATAATTTAAGGGAAATTCCCAAAAAATAATGAACAGCATTGCCACATATTTTGTTTTCAATCTATTTACCTCAACATCATTCAAAACAATCCCATTGGTTTAACAATAGCTTACCAACATTGTAGTAACTGTGGAATGCCATTTAATTCTCCTTTGAAGCTTATCTGAAAGATACGTTGGGTCACATCTGTACCCATCTCATTTCATATCTTAGAACACTGACCCTGAAGTGGATGTTTCTATTTGGGGAAAAGGTCTAAAACACAGGGACCCATGTTTGGACTTATAGGCTGGGTGATGGAAGTTCTTCCTAATAATAATTATACTAGTAACAAGACAATATAATATTCTGGTTTGCCAATATTTAGTTATACGTTATCATGGAAAAGCAGTGCTCTTTCTGTTTGGATGATCACATATTAAAATGTTATATATCAATAATTTGGAGGTCTACAGTCTCTTCATAAGTCTGTTTTCTTCTAAAACAATGATAACAGTGATCTCTGCAAGGAAGTCTGTTGTTGAACTTAGTTTTCCTGAGCAGTGATTTTCTTCTATAGCAGTGGTTCCCAACCTTTTTTATCTGGCGTCCACATTTACAACCGCAGAATATCTCATGGCCCCCTTTATTTATTTATGTTATTTTTTTATTTGTTTTGCTTCTTTTTAAGAATTTTTCCAATAATCTGCAATCCCACTTTAGTAAAAAAGGGTTATCAAATGTAGAATAATACAAAACTATAATGTTTTAAACAACTTGGTAGCCGAAATAGAAATCTTACTTAAATAGGTACCTAATAATGTTTTCACTTGAACACAATAATTACATCTAACGTTTTTATGTGATGAAAGTCACAAGAAGAATTCAGAACATCAATGAGATGGTTGAAATTGTTTTTCCTTAAGCAGCTCCTGAATGTTTGGTTTCAAACTAGTTATAGTGCATCTAAGGTCCTCTCCAAGTTCAGGGGATTGCAGTGTTTTGTTTTCATGATGGCTAGTGTTAAGAATCCAGTCTCACATAGATATGTAGATGAAAACTGTACAAGAACTTTTAAGGCTTCCTTTATGACTCTTGGATAAATAGGAAGGAATCTGGCCCAAAATTCTTCCAACCCTATTTGTTAAAACTGTTTTTTAGCACTTGAATCACATTTCATTTCAATTGCATCCTCTTGTATTTCATCAGGAAGTGCAGGCACATCAGTTGTGAAAAGTAATCTTACTAATAAACTGTAGTGATTGTCTACTGAATGAGTGACCAGGGTCAAAGTGCAGTAGACAATCAAATTTGTAATTTGTATAAAGACAACTTATATAATTAAAAATTAAAAGTAAAAAAAAAAAAATAAATAAAAAAAAAATTAAAAATCTAGAAGTTCATTGAATTGATGGAATGACAAAGTTAGTAATGGGAGCATCCAGGTAACACTTACATAGTTGCACTTTTTCCAAGAAGGCCCTTATGGCATCATTAGTATCTATCATTGTGGTGTTTCTACCTTGTAGTTTCAAACTCAGATTATTCAAGTCAAAGAAGCCTGCAAGGTATGCTAGGGAAAATATAAAGCTGTCATCAGTGAATGAATGATGAAGCTCAGCTTTTCCTTGACTCAAAAGAAACAGTTCTACCTCTGATTTCAATTTATAAAGCCTTCCAAACATATTGCCCGTTGAAAGTCACTGGACTTGTGTATGAAAGATTAAAGATTGGTGTTCAGCAATGAGATCATTACATAGAACTCGGATAAGATGAGTATTCACAGCACTTGACTTAATTAAATTAACTACACCAATAGCCACTTTCAGTGCAGTGTTCAGTTTCTCAGGTAAAATTTTAGAAGCTAGGGCTTGTCGTGGATCATACAGTGAGAGCCAATAAGATTAGGGCTTTTTTCTTTGGCAATACTTAGGAAGCCAGAACGTGAACCTAACATGGCTGGTGCTCCATCAGTACAAATTCCCATAACTCTGTCCTAAGACAAACCATTTTCAACCCAAAATTCATTAACGACTGAAAATACATCAGAACCTTTTGATGTTGTTTCCAAGTTTTTAGAAAACAATAGTTCTTCTGTGATTTTCTTCTCATCAACAAATCAGCAGTATACTATTAGTGACATTGTTGAGCTATATCAGTAGAATCATTACACTGCAAGGCAATGAAATGGACACTTCTCAGTCTTTTAACCAGCTGTTTTTTCACATTCAGGGCCATTTCTTTGATCCTAAATTGCACACTTTTTATTTGATAGAGGTATCTTGTCCGTTTTTTGCCGACTATCTTCTCCAAAAACAATTCTGGTTGCTTTAGGAATGGAAGGTTTGATTAATGTCTCATCAATAGTGTGAGGGTTTTTGGTTTTTGCTATTAAGAAAGAAATTTCATACAATGCTTCAATAACTTTCTCATTTTCCTGCTGAAGGATACCAGCAGAGTCCAGTTTCATGCGATTTAAAGAATTTCTCCCCCCCCCCCCAAATAAACTCTTTTGGTTTATTTTTCAACGCCGGGTGAGCTGTTGTTAGATGACATTCCAGATGCACTGCACAGGCCACAATGAGTTGTTAGTGAGGACCTTATGACACACTACACACTGTGCAGTTGGACAGTATCTTTTTCAATAAATGTGTTAACAATGCAGAGCTCAGACTAATGAATGTGTTGAATCAGCAGTAACTTGGGTACATGTGAGGCAAAACTGATGCTGCAACTCTACAAAAAATGCACTCGCTAACTGTAATACGAACATAAAAGTTTTGACTTGTCTGACTGCATGTTTCTGCTTCCTTCTGAGCTGTCTGCACTCCACCTATAAATCTCTCATTGCCACCCCACCCCCCCAGGTTGGGAAGCACTGTTCTATAGTAATAGAATGTTCACAAAAGTGTTTAGAACAGAAAAAAGTGATGCAGCAGTCCACTCTAAAGTGGAAAATTTTTAAAGAAATTGACAAATTATTGGTGTCTGTTATTTAAAGTTTCAACTTGAATGAAAAATCTTTGATCTAAGGCACTAAAATGACCTGGGTGACATTAGTTATCCATTTCAACAGCTTGTAGATAAGAAAGTTTTAAGCAACTGAGTTAAACCTGTACAGACTCACCTTTATAACCAGAAGACAAAGACCACACATCTACATGGAGTGGAAGGCACATGCACAATACTCATTAATTCAGAAATCTCCTTCATAATGCGAAATAGTTGTATTTGCACCTAAAATGAATGATTAAAAAAAGGTTCCTTGAGAGTAGCTTTAATCATGTGTAATTATGAAACATGCAGTTAGCCAAGTTAAATAACAATTTTTCTATGAATTTGAACAAATGAAAATTTTTTAAATAGAATGAATTTTCATTGGTTTGTAGCTATGATTTTGTATTCACATGTAAATTTCCATTTTGCAACGGAACAAATTGTATATGTTTTAAGCCCCACGTTGATGCGGCAATTTGCGATGAGATTCTTACAAATGTTTGTTTACATCACTGTTGAAGCCATCTTGTGACGTCATTCGTTGGTTTGGTTTGTAGCTCCATCTGGCGTAGCAATTTGTATCAGTTTTGAAATAATTTATTTTAAATGTCCTCCGGCTAGCTGTTTGGATCGAACATGTATCTCTATTCAAGTTGTGAAGCGGAAAGGAATCTTTTATCCAGAAATTACACCTAATGACGAAATTTGTTTTATAATCTTTTATTGTCGAACACGTGCACTAACACTTTTACATATTGATTTAGATACTCGCCAAACTGAAACTGTTTGTAATAACTTCTCACTTTTAACTCACGTACTTCAACTTTGTGTATATTTAACTGTATAATACTTTAGATTCTCGTAATTTTGCTGCGCGTAACTTATGACGAACTGAAGACAGCGTGCTAGAAATTTTGATGAACTGGACGACCGACGTGCAAGGTATTGAGAATTTTGTTGAACTGCGGGGCGATCTACCTCGGACCTGGATTTATATACTCCCACTCCTCGACATGCCTAAAGATTATAAATGAACTGCTATTGGCTAATAAAACGCGCCAACATTAGCGTCTATTTTAATATCCAATGAAAACCACGAATACATATTGCTTTAGGAAATATTCTAGAAATTTCTACCGAAAGTGCGCGAACATTACGTAACTTCCTTGTTCCCGGTAATGATAAACAACTCACCCCATCGCTGCATTATTGCGTTATTATTGACAGTTTCAGTAAAGCCGTATATTATTATTTACCAATAATAATTACAATTAATAAACCTCTGAAATCAATGTCACATAAAAATACATATTCATATTACAATCATTATTTACATTTAAGTAATTTGTGATACAAATTACCGTATCATATGCCCCACTAGAAACATAATTATAAATATTTATAACTTGTTTGGAAATTTTATAATTGTGTTTTTAGTCTCCTAAATCTTGGAACACACGCTATCACTTTCACTTAACACTTCACACGCATTTAACACACGACATATGTTTTATCTCGCCACTACTTACTGGCTCTGGTTTAATTAATTTAGATATTAATCTGACGTTACAAAAATTTTTTTTTATAGCAAATACTTTACCCTAAATTATTTAATCACTGCTACCAAATTGTTTACTTTAAGTTGTTGACAAAAATTTATACATTTAAGATTTTTTTGTAATTATTATACATATTTACCAAAATATTCACCCTCTACATATATTTACATCTCTTAAATCTAGATAATGCTTTACATTTTCTGTTTGCTACATAAGTATTTGTTTTTAATTATTTTACCCATTTTTGTTATTTTGTACTTTATTTTAACAATACTCTTGGAATTGTATTTACGTATTTTTTTTTTTTAATATCATATTAAGTTTCAATTATTACCTTCTTCTTTTCAAATATTGTTACAGTTACTAAAAATTTAATTATATATATATATATATTTTTATATATGATTTATTTCTCTTTTCAAATGACATATATATATAAATAATTAACCCTCTTACATTCCAATACATTTCTCTGCAAGTCATCTTTACCTATCCAGCATTTACTTTACATCTCATTGCTATTTACCCTCCTGGATCAAATTGTGTGTGGCTAAACATTACTCGTAGCCGTATCCTAACCTTCAAATTTTTGTTCATGAATAACCTCTTGTATTCATTTGAAATTTCATCGCATGATAACATTTGAAAACAATCTACAGTTTCTTGAACAACACATCTTTTAACAACTTTCATTTTCAATTCATCTGCTATCTTTTTAACTTGAGAATATTCTGACAAATCTGTACTAAACTGTACTGGACTGGAGTTTTCATTTTGAACATCTTGGTACTGTTTATTTCTTTGCATTACTGACTCATTCTGTATTTCTGATATTTCCCCTCTGAAATTAACTTGCGCCTCATTTACATCTACATTCCTAACCTCTTTTATCTCTCTTAGCTCACTTGAAATATTACTCACTTGACTTCCTAACTCTGTACATTCTACATTAACCTCACTTTTAGTATTAGCCTCACTTTCTTTGTTATCTATTTCCTTGCTCATGTCTAGCATTTTCTTTGAAACTTCTCCTATCTCACTATCACTTCCTCATTTTCATCTCTCATTTTTGACATACTACTATCTAGCTTCATAACTTTCTTTTCAGTTTCTTCCCTGCTTTGATCTACTTTTTGCTCTAATTTCTCATTCCTCCTACCAATACTTTCTATTACTTTCCTATGATCCCTGTCCATAGCTTCCCTCAATTCCTCAAAACTCTGATCTAATTTCTTACTAATATCTTCCCTGTATTGTTCTAAACCCTTATTTAGTATTTCACCAAAATTTCTTATCATTTCCATCATCATACTAGCATCAAAATTAACATTTCCTGCTATTCTATTCTCACTTTCTGCACTAACATTTCCTCCCTCCAATACTACATTGTTTGAGCTTTTTTTTGTAACCTGTATTGAATTACAGCTAACTGTTACACTATCCCCTTCCATCATTGTTTCTTGTTTTACACTTTTTTTTTTTTTTTTTTTAGAATTAAAATCACACTTTTCTAACCTTTCTGATGCAATCTGCTGATGTTGCTCAGATGTCCAGCTGTCTGCCCCTTTCTCCTAGGTTTGTATGTCGCTTCTGCGTTGTATTATGATGAATCTACGTTGTCTTGTTGTTTTGTAGTTGAATTCCTTGTTTCCTTGTAATCTCGGAATTACGATGTCCAATCTGCGTCTTGTAGATCATTTCACTGCTCCATTCATTCCACATGCTGGTTAATTCTGCTACTTTCCTGGTTAATTCTGCTACTTCCTGGTTATTGTGATCCTTTCCTGGTCATCTTGCCCCACGTTCTGGGTGCCAATATGTAACGGAACATTTGTTATACGTTTTAAGCCCCACGTTGATGCGGCAATTTGCGATGAGATTCTTACAAATGTTTGTTTACATCACTGTTGAAGCCATCTTGTGACGTCATTCGTTGGTTTGGTTTGTAGCTCCATCTGGCGTAGCAATTTGTATCAGTTTTGAAATAATTTATTTTAAATGTCCTCCGGCTAGCTGTTTGGATCGAACATGTATCTCTATTCAAGTTGTGAAGTGGAAAGGAATCTTTTATCCAGAAATTACACTTAATGACGAAATTTGTTTTATAATCTTTTATTGTCGAAAACGTGCACTAACACTTTTACATATTGATTTAGATACTCGCCAAACTGAAACTGTTTGTAATAACTTCTCACTTTTAACTCACGTACTTCAACTTTGTGTATATTTAACTGTATAATACTTTAGATTCTCGTAATTTTGCTGCGCGTAACTTATGACGAACTGAAGACAGCGTGCTAGAAATTTTGATGAACTGGGCGACCGACGTGCAAGGTATTGAGAATTTTGTTGAACTGTGGGGCGAGTCGAGTCGAGTGCATCTGGTAGGTTCGTGGTGAACCTAAGTGGATTTTTCCATGTACCTACCCTTTGAAGGGCTTAACCATAGGTAGAAAGGAAATTTTTAGGGTGGCGGTTTGGTTTTGATGTAGAAGGTGTGATGGGAGGTAGCGCTAAGTTTTTATAGGCTCCTCATTGGCTGCCTTTTCAGGAACAGAGCCCAATACCCTGCTCCGCTGCTGTTTGTTTTTGTTTTAAAATTTTGTTTGATGATGAAATTTTGATGACCTCTCCCGAAGGAGGGAGGGGGGGGGGAGTACTTGTTGTCAGCATGTTCTTGCTGTTGGCTGGTATACTCCCACTCCTCGACATGCCTAAAGATTATAAATGAACTGCTATTGGCTAATAAAACGCGCCAACATTAGCGTCTATTTTAATATCCAATGAAAACCACGAATACATATTGCTTTAGGAAATATTCTAGAAATTTCTACCGAAAGCGCGCGAACATTACGTAACTTCCTTGTTCCCGGTAATGATAAACAACTCACCCCATCGCTGCATTATTGCGTTATTATTGACAGTTTCAGTAAAGCCGTATATTATTATTTACCAATAATAATTACAATTAATAAACCTCTGAAATCAATGTCACATAAAAATACATATTCATATTACAATCATTATTTACATTTAAGTAATTTGTGATACAAATTACCGTATCAATTTCCTTTATAACCTTATACTTTAGCTAAAAATAAACTGCTTTATGTAATGCTCTGAGCTAAGTTCAAACCTCTACTCTTGTTCAGTTTTGCCTTGGTTTGCCTTTATAACCTGTTTTTATCAAATACCTCTCACTTGACAGATGAATCACATCTTCTACATCTCTATCTTTAAACCTTTCAAGCACCTATTGTTTTATCCATTTTATGACCTGATATTGCCATTTTGAAAATTCTGACAAGAAGGAAAAAAGTAAGACAAATCTTGTAGCAAAGGTTTCAATTAAAATGAATTAAATACATATTTAAAATATAAAACCCATCTTTGTGTACTTTATACAGGGATTCTGAGGAGCACAAGGGTTTATTCTCAATATTCTACTTCAAATATTGAGAATTATTGGTATATGTTGAATGGATCTGGCTTTCAAATGATGCATATATTCCAAAAATAAACATAATTTGTGTTTAATGTGGGTATTTTTAATTATAAATAGCTTCTCAACAACATTGCATTGATAAACTGTTAAGTATGCTTCATAAGAGTATGTATTACTAGGCAATGTCATAACTCAAAATAACAAAAGAGTTGCAATAATACAAATGATAATGCAATTATTATGTTTAAAGGATTTATATTTAAATAGCAGTGAATCATACTGAGAAATTCAGAGGCTCTAGCAAGTGTACTAAAGAGCAATTAATTCTCTTGATCAATGAATAGTTATGTAAACTGACTCAACAGATGCATAAGTATAGGTACAGTTCACATTAGTGGCAATAAATGTCACTTTATGTCATGTAGGAAAGCAGTAATACACAAACAATTTCTAAAGAGGTTTCTACGTGAATGTAATCATACTTTGGAAGTCCCATTAATTGAAAATAAAATAATTATGGAAAAATTATTAATTCCTAATATGGAACATTATAATGAGAATCCTACATGTAGCAATGCTGAATTATAATCATCCTATTGTTCTCACATACAATATTTTACTAATAGCTGGTGGATATGTTAGTGGCATACGTGGGCATAAGGATAACAACTAAATAAAACTAAAAATCTTTCTACGATTTCCCTGCAAATAAAGCCATGCAATGGGACCATTTAGGTTATAATAGGTGTTTATAAATATAGTTTCAATATTTTTGTGACCAAAGATTTTCCTTTTAGAGTTTAAAGAATTATGTTTGATTTTCACATTAATATTATTCCCCATGGACGGAATGTATCTAGTAATAGCTTTGCTATGATTCAATATGTCAAAGTTTTTGAATTGGCATTGGTTTTTGCTGGATGAATATCTTTTCCGTACTATTAATTTTTTGGCTTTTGCTGAGAGTTTATTGATTTTGTATTTACTTGCAGGATAAAAGGTTTTACATTTACATAAATGTTTTATAATTTAAGATGTACAAATGTTGAATGTTTTAATTCATAAAATACATAAATAGGAGATTAATAGAATAATAAGATATACTGGTATGTTGCACATCAAGGGAGAAAGGTAGGTACACGATTTTTCCTGAGGTACATGATTGTAGTGAGATGGATTTATTTGCTGGCTAAAAGTGTACTGAGAGGAATATATGTTATAATCACTTGGTGTACCTATATACTATCTTTTCAGTGATCAGGATTAAATTGTTAAAGTTTATTTTATTGACATTTATTGTTTGAGGGCATATACAGTTATGTAATGAAATTGTTAGGACTTTGTTGATTTTGTTTAGTTGACTGCATTGCTAAATTTATTTGAAAATGAATATATTTGAAGAATCCGAAGAAATAATTGATGCTGCTAATGTTGCAATTACAGAATTATTACTAAAAAGATCAAGAATATTATATGAAAGAAAATATACTCATTTTAAAGAATGGTTTATAATTAAGAACATATAACTATCTTCATAAAATTTCATTTTGGTATATTTCAAGTAAAGAGCCTTAACTCAGCCTGAATAACTGTATTTGTTTTGCATTTCTGTTAATGCTAGTTAGCAAGTAAGGAAGTTAATAAGTATAAAATATGGTTATTATATTTAATTTAACATTTGATATTTGTAACAACAATAAGGACAACGACAACAATGATAGTGATAATAAATTTCCTTATTAGGAAATGCTTCTTTCCTTAAGGGAGAGTAGTATTACATTTTCTCCTCCAATTTTGGTAACCTAAAACCTACATTTAATCCTGATAATGGAGAAAAGATTCTTGAACAGCTGAAAATCAATCGTTGCAGCTTTCATCAATTTCAAAACTGTGTGTGGCTGTTTGTAACAATTCAGACTGTTAGGGGAAATGTATAACACAGGCATTTACAACAAAATGCTGCAATGGTTCTATAAGCTAAAAGTCAACAGTATTCTGCAATAAATTTTGATGGAACAAAATCCTAAATTCAAACAGAATGGACTGTAACAAGATATATCTCCAGTGCAAAATTAATTATTATAGTGATAAAATATATAATGAATTCCCCATGTGTTAAAATAAGGGGGAGGGGGAGAAAAAGGAAAACTGTGACAGGATCACATTTAAGAGAATGAGAATTACAGAGGTATAATAGATTTGGTTTACTCTATGAGGACTTATTGCTGTCTACCTAGGACCAACCTAACATTTTGATGGGTACAGCTTTATCTGCTTTGTATTTAAATACTAAAGAAATGTATATAGAGAGAATTTTGATGCTATTTATGTATTATATTTAATAAGTACACAAACTTTTATTACAGTATGGCAGGTTTTTATTACTTACAATAGTTTATTAATATCATATGGGAAATGAAGAAATTCATTATTTCTGTAAGGAAATAAAATATTTTTAACACAAATAATAAATTAAAAGGAGATATACTCAATGCCTTCACAAATTGCTGCCTGCACTGTGATTCTTAACACTTACATATTCCGTGTTGCCTGACATAGACCACAAACTTTTTCGGAGTGTTGTGCCTATAAATATATATTTTGCTCCCATCATTACATTTACATCATAAAGTTTTGTTAGTATTTGTATTGTGGTATGCCACTGGAAGGTACAGCTTATACCATTGTGAATGTTCATGCTGTAGCCAATTCTTTTGCTGGCTTATATACAAATTGATAGCAGCTTTATGTTCTCGGGAAGAAGAAGAAGAAAAAGAAGAAGAAAGAATAAAAAATATAAACAAAAATAAATAAGTAACAAAATCTTTAATTATATAACATCTGTGACCAAAAAAGAGTCTAAAGGTCATAAACATCATCTTAAGCAAGTATCTGTGACAAAAGCTACAAAAATTTAAGATGGCTTTAGCCATCACCCATTATTATGATGGGTTGTAACTCTCTTCAGAAAGGTTCTCAATGGCTCATTCTTTGTACTTGACAAAGTTTTAGAAAAAGTCAAGAAATAGTGGATTTTATAATAAATCATTTACAAAAATTTACCCTTTTAAAATGCAGTACCTGTCAATATGATGGGTCTGGTCCTCCTAGCATTAGAGTTTATTACTTTTCATGGAGAATAATAAGTATTGGTGAGACTAGGCAAGAAAGACCAGATAAGACAAGACAAGGCAAGGCTTGAGTGAGATGTGTGATTATCCCAATTTACACAGCTATCAAAGTTGACTTTGACAGTGCTTACTTAGCCATATGATACAAGTCCTCAAGTTCCAAATGGTATGGGTGGCCAGATCAACCTCATAGTTGCAGCTCATTCATATTGAATAAAACTGCCCTCTCCAAAGATCAAGTTTAATACATTCCACGGTGGTTTTATGTGAGCCAGTTTTAATATCCTCCTAATAACCTTTTTTTGCATCAAATAGTATAAAAAATGATCATGATAACTTTATAGTATATAAGCTGTATACCACTGTTTTTTTTTTGCAGAGTGATTTTCAAATAGAGACAATGAAAAATGAAAATTCTACACTGGAACTGTGAAAGCTTCACTAGAGTTATCCTAAGAAAATACAAAAGAAGTCATGGTATATAAGTTTCATATTTGTCCTTCAGAGTGGTTTTCAAAACTGGAAGGAATGTACTAATATTTTTACTTTCATAATTGATCTGAAGAAATAGTTGTGAAGGAAGTTGATATTATGTTTCTGAATGTACAATTAATTTAAGATTTTTAAACCTACTTTAACAGTGAAGAACTATGGGCACTGATAGTCATATAACCATTAAGATATGTTCTGTTAGACCAATGTTTTATTATATTGTGTATAAAGGAGTTCAGGGCCGGCTCCAGGAGTTTTGTTACACTGTGCAATGATTGTAAGTGCTACACTCTCACGCTCTCAGACATAATTATTTTTATCTGCAATGTCAGTCCCCCATGTACTCATTGTCACATAAAGTATATATATTGGCAGGAGTAATTAATAAATAAAACTCAAGAAAAGAAATATATGGTGTAATGAGGTTGTTCAGAGTGAAAGATAAAACACATAAGGTCACATATTAAAAATGTTCAATATTTTGGGTTTACCCCTTTATCAGAGCAAATGTAAACACACTTGATGGTCAATTGCACTGATTAATAAATCCACAACATATTTGGACCTGGACTAATTATTGTTTATGAGTAACAGAAGTAATATGAGTAATAAGTTCCCCTTATTTCATTGTAGTGTTAATTGCCACATTATGTGAGTGAGCCACTCTACCCTTTGTACTTTAGTGTTATTGTTAGTTTGCACTTGTTTGTTTGGGTTGTGTGCTATGGGGCATTGTCCATAACAATAACATGGGATGTTAAGGAATAACTGATCCTTCAACCATGTGTAGAAATGGTCATGGTTAATGTCCTCATGGTAATTTCCAGATCTCCTTGAATTGAGAGCAGAAGGCAGGTGGCTATAAAACAAATTAGATGTTCCAGCATGTGCAATAATAAAATCCTGTGGGTGATGACTTCAGGAGCTTTGAATTCTGTGATTGGTCAAGCCCTTTGATCAGTATGGCTGGTGTTTAATTTACCTTTCAGTCAACCATACATACTATTTCTCTCAAATTCTTATTTTGCATTTGTTGTAAAAAATGCTCTTAGGGCTTCATAGCATAATTTTTGAGTATTATTTTTCCCTTATTTATTGTCTTGAACTCATATCCTAGATCAGTGGATCTTGTTCAAGCAACAAGTTTGCAAGTGGTAGGTTGCTCATTTTGAATGCAGTAGCCATGGATGTGCTTTCTTATTGCATTTAATTCAAAGTTGTCCAATTGAGTTTCTCTGGAGTTAAAAGCGGTAGTTACTAACAAAGTATTTCTGATTCATTACTAGGGAGAATGTGCAGAAGAATATTGCATGCATAATTTGTGCAAATAAAAGAGACTAATAGCTATCTTATTGAAAAAATTATAGCATTAGTTTCTTTTCTCTCATTAAATACTTACCATTAGTTTTTTAAGTGGACTGGAATCCTGTTATACTATTCAAACATTATGCTTTTGAAATGTTATGCTTTTTTAACTGTGTGCTTCCGAAGTATTAAGGAGATGGGGGAAGACACAAAAATTAGATACTTTTAAAGAAATTTAAAGATAAAATCAGTTTCCTTGAGTATGTGAGCAAATATTTAGAAAATGAGCAGAGCAGGTTTTTCTTTTTAATGTTTGCAAATGCAAAATTAAGTAACTAAAAAAGTTTGACATATGCTATTTTTTATAAAACAAAATTGTAATAATTACTGTTGCAATTGCTAACATATGAAATATTTCTTTATAAATGAGATGCTAATGTCAGAGTTAAAGGCAAGGTTAGACTTTGGATATGAATAAGGAAATTGTGCTTAGTTGATAGTTGGATACATGCTTTGCTTTACACTATGTACAAAGTATATTATCTGGAATAAAAGATGTAGATGTGCCATTAACTATGCTATTTTGTGCTCTAGGAGTTGAGTTATAAAGTTTTGAGAATCAGATTACGCTATTATTTATAGTATGAATTTCGTCTTTGTGTAGTGATTTAAAGATGTAAAATACTCAAATACTGTGGCTACTGAAGTATGAAGTCCCATTTTCCATTTTAAATTTGGAAACAAGTAAATTTTGGAATATTGTAGGACAAAATGAGATAAAACAGATGAACATGAACATTAATATTGATTTTTCTACTGAATTTGTCTAGTAATTGCCTTCTTTTATTATACATATGACATCATTTAACTATTGGATATTCATATGGCAAACCAGTGATCTTCATTATTACTACATAAAAATTAATTGCTTCCATGGTACTCTTATGAGGTGCATGTCTAAAATTAAGTATTGTAAGTTATTTTCATTACTATTAAAATTGTAATGTTTATAATTTAGGTGTGCAAAAATATAGATTTCACAATATCCATAAATTAAAGAAATGGTTTCATTTACATATATTTCTTCTCTGATTCCATGACTTGGCAACTGCCCATTGACATTCCAAGTCATTACTACTAAAATATGATACATCTTTGAACATTTCTAGCATTTCATTCTCAAAATAAAGGCTTTGTTTATAGATCTTCCAGGTGTTCCATATTGTACAGTACTAGAGGTCTGCACAGGTTGAAATTGTTGTGCTCTGCCTGACCCAGCCCAGTCAGAAATGAGCCTCAGCCCAATAATGGGTATTACTGTACCATCTGGCCCAATGTGATTGTCTCATTTTGTTTTAAATAAATTATTTTGAAGTTACTGGCTATTATTATTATCATCATCATCAGTCCATGGAAGCGCTGTTGCTGTAGTGCAAAGGGATTCGGGTTTGGTTTCCAGTACTGGTATGGGAATTTCTTCACCTGCTGGGGACAGGAAGGGATTAAGGGAGGCACTCAGGTTCTTGGGATCAATTGAGGAGCTACTTTACAGAAATAGAGGTGACAGAGGTACTGGAATCCATATGTAGTAAGCAGAATGTTGATTTCATACTTTCTTATTGACCATATGCTGCCCCTATTACTGGGCTCTATCCTGAGTGTGGGCGGATGGAGGGAGGCAGAGTTACAACAGCTGCTGTCTGTTGTAACATTATTTGCAATTGGCCAAAGCGAGCATTTATTTATTAATACTAGTATTACTACTGCATTGGAAGTTTGCATACTAGGATAATGGTGCTATTCTGGGAACCTCAACATCCCAGACCAAAACATATGTGATGAAATTAACTTTTTTGTCTTTATTTTTTCTTTGAAAGAGAAAAGTTTTCATTACATTCTTTCTCAAATGTTGCAGTAATGATTTTCATTAAAATACTGTATGTTCAAAGATATTTACATGACAAAATGCTTATGTTGAATGTGATAAATTAATTTGTTCACCTTTATTTTCAAGCCTGAGCCAGACAAATAATTTTTCAAATTAAGTCCTAACCCTGGCCCATGAGCCAGGCTGGGTCTAGACCCAAGGGCATAGCCCGAGCCCATGCAGAGCTCTACAGGGTAACGCTTATTTGAGGCTGTAGAAGCTTGCCCAATACTGACTTTAAACAGGTTGTGCAGAATCCTATATTTATAGACAGGTAAAAGAATTGCCATGTTTGCTAGTTTCTGTTAATATTACATGCGATTCCCATTTGTATGTTATGTCATTATTTTATCTGCAATGTCAAATGTCCTTTGCATGTGCCCTCAGCAACCTGTAGCTACTTTTGTTCTGGTTTTATATCATGCACTATAGAAGTTTGAACTGTATTGCAAATGCTTTGCTAGCTGCAGAAAGCTTATACCAGGTGGTCTCTATTAAAGTGATGCTACTCACACTGGCCAATTATGGGCTTTAATGAGCATATGGTAATGATATTTAATAAATATGGTAATAACAGAAAGTAAAAGTGATTTACACTATAAAAAAAATTATAATTTTTGCCAACAGACAGAACATGGTAGCCGTATAACTCGCCGGTTTTCATTTGACATGCTGAGTACCGGTACCATAAGAAACACAGCGTGACTGCTAGACAAGGCATTGTAAGCTATTAGTCATCTTGTTTTAGAATGGCAGTAACAACAGTGTTGCATTGACAGAATATTGCCATCTGAAAGGATTTAGAAGAGGGCTCATGTCAGCTAATGGGTGATGATGGATGATAAATGGTGATAAAGAGATTTTAAGGACAGGGAAAGGAAGACCTGATGTAAAGTTGCAGTTGTAGCCCACTCCAATCAGGTGTCCAAACACTGCTTGAGTGGTGTCATATGAACTGTTTTTTCCATGGTCAATAGTTCAAAACGTTCTGCAGTACATTTTACACTGGTACCCTTCTAAGATACTTTTAAACTACTGAAACCTCATTTTCTGCACTATAGCCTTGATTTTGCATTTCAGTTTTTGGTACAGATGGAAGTGGATCACATGTAGCTAGAGAATACTCTATTGGCTAAGAATACTGACATGTTGTGTGTTAACTGATGATAGGCATTACATACATTACCACTTGTGCAGCGCCATATTTTCATCTGGTGGTAAAAATTCTTAAGCATTCTTTTCTAGTAAAATTGTATCTGCCTTCTCTTATTAGCATATCTATCACATATCACTGCTATATGCTCATTACAGCCCACACTGGGCTTTGTAATTAGCATCACTTTAATTATGACCACCTGGTATAAACAACATAACACTCCTATGTTAATTTCATTAATGATACATACATTGTAAAATGGGTTTAAGTGATATGCACACATATAAATAGCTGGCTCCATATCAATTCTAAGGGTTTTCAATCCTTTATAGTATTAATATTTCTTTTAAAAATAAACTTAAATAAATTCTGTAAAATAATCAAAGCCTATCTTTGAAAACTACATTTTGAATAACACACTTCAAAGCATGAGCAATGACATAAGTGCACATATCTGCAATAACTATAAGTAAAAGAGGTTTCCTTGAGTAATGGTCAGTGCATATGTCCCTGCTGTTCTTTCCTTCTTTTGTTTTATTTATTTATGGATGCTCTTTAACTGCTGTGGTCCTTAGTGTCCCATTCTACATTGGGCATAAAAGACCAGTAATTTTGCTCAGAGGCCTCTATATCAGACTTGAGGTTCTTCTATGTGCCATAAATCTACGATACAGGACCACCTTCCAAAGGCAGCCATGCTAAGGATTTTTACGCCTGAAAAAATTCATTGCTCTTCACTGGGTTTGAATCTGCTATCTCAGGAACTAAAGGCTAGCATGGTAACCACTACACCATGGAGGATGACGTGCTGTTCTTCATTGGGTTGGCTTCACTACATTGTGAAGCCTTTAGTTTTCGTTATTCAGTTGTTTTTCCTGAGTTTGGAGTTTGATTGTTGCAAACAGGAGCTTGTATGTTGTTAACAGCTGGTTTTGATCATTTTCAAGGCTAATCAGTATGGAGTGTCAAGTAGGGAAAAATGAACACTTCCAACTCCTGTTTCTCCTTTAGTTTAATTGAGGATGTGGCGCTGTGGAAGTTATAGAACAATTTGTGGCATGTACAGGAGGGAAGCACTTGCTGAGAGGGCAGCACAGAAATGGTTTTCTCGTTTCGGAGAACCAAATGTGTTAAGTGACACCAATAAAAATCGGCGAATAACCATATGTTCATCTTTGCTGGCCTGTTACCATTTGGCTTGTCGGAGGGAACATTGTTATAGGTGACAAGAAATAGTGCCTGTGTATGAACTTAAAGAAGTGGAAAGAATGGCTCAGTCCATCAAAGAAAGCAACAATCCATGTGAAGGAGGCGCATACCCTAAAAAAAGTCATGTTGTGCATTTGGTGGAACCAAACTGGCATTCTTCACCATGAATTGCTACCAACAAATCAAGCGATGAATGCAGCTGAACAGCCAAGATGACTTATTGTTATTGAAAACAAAACACCTGGTGAACTTGTGTTGTTACTGCATGATAATGCATGCCTGCATTGTAAAAATGGATGAACTTATGTGCTGACCCAATATTTGCCTTTTTGGCATACTGCATATTTCCGAAATGGGTACAGCTTTTGCTGATATCATAATTGTTTTAGAGAAGTGTTTTTGTGTTATTCTGAGGGTGGCAGTTGTTTTAAATTCTCTATCCTCTTTGTAGGCTAAAGGTCTCTGAATTTGGTGGTCTGAAATTTAGCTGAGAGCAATTCTGCAATGCTTTACTGCAAAGAAAAAGTGAATTAAAACGTTGACTAATTTTGAAGATTTAGAAGCTAGTAACAGTGATGTGTCATAATTTAAAATAAAGAGAGTACGTACCACATCAAAAAATTATCAAATCTCTAAAGTCAAAGCCTGTAGTATACACCAAAGCAGACAAAGGAAACACATTAGTGATATTAGACCAAGAAGATTATGAATCTAGAGTTATGCAATTACTACATAACCCAGAGTACATAGAAATCAGCAAAAATCCATTAAAAGAATGCACCAAGTCAGAGGCCCATAGTGAATAACATAAACTCTCCCACATATAAACTAGCAAAATGGCTTTCAAATACCTTCAACTCCATGCCTATGTTCAAAAGTCTTAGTATAAAAAATTCATTAGAATTAACCAGTCACCTTTCAAATATAAATATATCACCCACAGACATGATGGTATCATTTGATGTCACTGCACTCTTCCCAAGCATACCAAAAGAAGAATTAATTATTACCACTCCTAGAAAATTGGATATTAAACAATGGCACACCTAGAGCACAAACAGAAGATTACCTAAAACTAACAAAATTATGTCTGGACCAAAATTTCTTTTCATTCCATCATAAAATCTTTAAACAAACCTCAGGCCTAACTATGGGAAACCCCCTTTCATCATTTTTAGCAGAATTATATATGAGCCATTTTGAATGCCATATTACTAAATCTTTCCCACATCTATTCAAAACCTGGTATAGGTATGTAGATGATATTTTTGCTATTGTTCCAAAAAAACTTTCAGAAGATGCTTTGAAATTATTAAATTTACAAAAAAGATCTATTAAATTCACAATAGAAAAAGAAGAAAATGGCCAATTACCTTACCTAGACATCAGGATCATCAGAAATAATGCACACAACAAACTAACGTTTGGCATTTACAGAAAACCAACGCACACAGAAAATTATAAAAAAAAAAATAGCTACAATCCTACAAGCCACAAACATACAATTTTAAATAGTATTACAAACAGGTTAGTACATATACCAATGGAGAAAGAGGAATACCAGAAAGAATACCAACACATTATCAACATAGCCACTATGAATGGATACCAGAAAAAAACAATAGATAAGAAGATAAAAAGGTTTGAAAGACAGAAATACATCAAACAAATGGCTACGTTACTCAGACAACAAAACCCACAAGCATATAGAAAATTCACTTATCACCCTTGGACACATCATAAATTTCAAAGAATTTTCAAAAAATACAACATCACTCTGTCTCCACAGAATAACCGCAACATACATAAACTACTATGCAACAGAACAAAAGATCCTATCCCCAACGATAAATCAGCTGGTATATATCAAATTGATTGTAAGGAATGTAATCTGGTATATATAGGAAGAACAAAAAGAAATCTTGAAATAAGACTTAAAGAGCATATGAGATGCATTTACCAAAAGCAGCAGATAAATCAGCAGTAGCACATCATTTCTGGTCTTCAAATCATGATATCACTCCAAACATAAAACTCTTAAAACCGATCAACAGCAGTAATGAATTGGACATCTGGAAAAAAATACATATTGTCAAACACAGGAATCACCTAATGAATTTCGAACTGCCACCACCCAACAGCCTTGGAGGTTCATCAGCCCAGCACCAGAGAACACCACTAACCACACACATCCCCCAGATGATGACCGGCAAAATCAGATGAAGACATGCTGACGATGGGAACAAACCGTCTCCCGAAACGCGTTCAAGTAAGAATATTATAGTGATGTAGTGTAACAACCCTCAACTCTCTTTATTTTGAATTAAAACATATTTACAACTAGGCTGCAGTTTAGTAGTTTATTGTTTTATTGTGCTAAGAGATTTACAATTTGATTGTCTACTGAACTTTGACCCTAGCCACTTATTCAATAGACAATCGCTACATTTTACCTACATTTTACAATTTCCCATCAATAAATTATCTTGCTTCAATTTTTCATGTCCCATTTCCACTTGTTTTTCACTTGTCACTTGTTGATTGCTTTACCATACACATTCACCATAGTTTTCCATTCAAAGTATTCCATTCAAACATTTTTCATGTTATTTTCTCTCCTTCTTCACATGTCTGCTAACCCATTTTTCTTCCAAAATGTTCCGTAAATTACTTACCTCTTACTTTTCTCTATCCACTGTCCAAAGCCATTTATTTTTGACTTTACACAAAAACTGTCCAATGCTCCTTGCATCCTTGCACGTCATTTCGATTATAAGTGCATTTCTATCCCCTTCAACCACTTCTTTTTAATAAATTCTCTTCTCCAATTTTCTGTTCCTTGGCACTTAACTACAATATGTTCAATGTCTTCATTATCACCACATTTCAGACATTGGTTTTGAGGAATACCCTGTCTTAACCCTCTTAGGCTCTGCTCCGGTTCTTACCCATATATGTCCATATATTTTTCCCTATCCCATGTATGTTTCATTGGCCTATAACAAACCAATGAGCTCTTTTCGGCAATCTCACTGAGCATGTTTTGTATTTATATATCCTCCAGTCTTTTCCTTGTCTTTTTCCAAACATTTTTCACGTTATTTTCTCTCCTCCACATGTCTCCTAACCCATTTTTCTCCAAAATGTACCGTAAATTACTTACCCATCCATCCTTCATTAAACTATTCTCTTGGTATTCTATACATTGTCTTAACACATTACTTATTCCTAATTTAAAGTTCTAAACCAAAATTTCAAAACTCTTTCCATTATCTTTCCCTTAGTCGCCACCCTGCCCATCTCTAATTGTGCTACCTGTCTTACAATTGCCTTCGGTAACCCTAGTATTTCTCTACAAAACCTGCTTTAGTGAAGAATGTTTTTTTTTAATTAATTTATTTACTTATTTTTTAAGTGCTTGTTGGATTATGGAAGCTTAGGTGTATTACTGTTTTGTTTGGGTTTAGAGCTTCCCATGTTATCAAGCAGTAATTTTATGTAATCATTTCTAGCATGTGGAAATATAGTTGTTATGTTATTTAATAATTTTTCATAACAACAAAGGCTATGCTGTAATACTCGATCAGCATTAACCAAATAGGTCTTATATTCATGTATAATATTAGCTTGAAAGTTGTCATTTTAAGACATATCTAGTTTTCCTTATCAAATCAATATTTTGGAACTGCAATTAAATACATTAAATTCTCTTCTACATTACCAAGCAATGTATATTGGTGAGAGGGGGGAGCTGATGCCCCTTTCTTTAGAGCATATTTATTTACTCTAGGAAAATCATATGATTAGGGCATATTTCTCCAATGGGATGTAGTAATAACTTTTGTATTTCCTTCCCAAGGGATCCTTGTCCCAATAGTTTCACCTGAAGCTAAATTATTCACTCCTAAATCCAAAGTGACAAGTAAATATATACAAAAATTAATAGTGCATGGAACACATTTTAAAATCAAATAGTAAATTCACTTCCCTGACTAGCTGAGAGCTATTTTACTAGCCTGAACATTTTTTTTTAGATAGATAGATAATTTATTTGTACGTTTTATGTACAAATTTCCTTGCCAGCTATGCTGCTCTTTTTGCCTGGCACCCTGGCCTTCTGGCTCCTCTAAACATTCCTTACTACCTTTTATCCCTATTTGCCCATCTTCTCCTTCCTCCATTTGCCTTTCTACCTTTCTTATCTCTCTTACTTTTCTACTCCATTTCTCTTTTACTTTCTTTAGGAACTCCCCCATATTCTTAATTTGCTATTCTTCTTTTCTCGTTAGCATTTTAATTGCTACTATTTTCCTATCCATTTTTCCCCATTTTTCTTCCCATACTTCTTGTCCTTTTTCCTAGTTGCGTTCCCATCTCTCTTATTTCTTCCATTATTTCGTTCATCTCTGTTGGTCCCGGGTTTTGCTCTACTCCTCCTGCTCCGTTACACGTCCTTCCCCTCTCGCTGCTGGCTTGCGACTCAGCCTGAACATAATAAGCTCTGTTATAAGTAAACACAAGAATCTCCTTGGCTTCTAGTGATTTAAAGCCATAAGTTACTCAGCAAAAACTGCCTTGAAATACATACATATGTAACACTAAAAATACTTATTTTCACAATGTAAGGAGTCCTTGTGCCTCATGGGCACAAGTAAGTGTGTGTGTGTGTGTGTGTGTGTGTGTGTGTGTGTGTGTGTGTGGGTGTGTGCGTGCATGCGTGCGTGCGTGCGCTAGAGGTCTGCACAGGTCAAAGTTCTTAGGCCTGACCCAGCCTGGCCCAGCCTGAACCGAGCCTAAGCCCGAGAATAAGTTATACTGTAACAGCTGGCCCAAGCCCAATAGTCTAATTTTGTTTTAAATATAATTATTTGCTATTATTGACTTATTATTATTATTATTATTATTATTATTATTATTATTATTATTATTATTATTATTATTATTATTATTATTATTATTATTATTTTCTAGCCTCTAGTTCCCAAGGTTGCAGGCTCAAAACCGGTGGAGGGCGATTGATTTTTTTCCGGCATAAAAATCCTTAGCCTGGCTTTCTTTGGAAGGAAAGTAAAGCCGGTGATCCTGTGTCATAGATTTATAGCATGTAAAAGAACCTCACACCCGATAAAGGAGCCTCTGAGCAAAATTCCCAGTCTTTCATGCTGAAGAACGTAGATGGTAAGAACCATAGTATTTAAGGAGGTCCATAAATAAAACTCAATTAATTTTATTGCTATATTTATCATCATCATCATCATCATCATCATCATCATCATCATCATCATCATCATCATCATAGTCATTATTCCACGAAACACTGTTGCCTGCAGTATGAAGGGACTCAAGTTTGATTTCTGGTACTGACATAGGGATTCTTTCCCTTGCAGGGAGTCATGATAAGGGATATGATTAGGCTCTTGTGACCAATTGAGGAGCCTTTTTGCAGAAATAGTGGCAGCTGAGGTTCGAACCCCATGTAATAGCAGCCTTGACCACATGCTGCCCCTATTACTGCACTCTGCCCAGCATATCTTGGGTGTGGGTGGATAGAGGTAGACAGAGTTTGCTTTTTCCTTGCTGTTGTAACATTATTCACAATTGGCTGAAGTGAGGTTTATTTATTTTTACTAGTATTACTATTTACTACTATGGATGTGTGTATTCTGTGATAATTGTGCTATTCCAGGCAGTTCAACATCACAGGTCAAAAAATGTGATAAACTAATATTTTTTGTCTTTATTTTCCATTTACATGAAAAAGTTTTTGTTATTTTTTATTTTATAAAAACTGAAGCTAATGATTTTGTTTAAGTATCACATGTTTAAGATACTTACATTGCAAATAAAATGCATATGTTGAATGTGATATTTTTTTTGTCTTAATTTTCAAGCTTAAGCCTGTGCAGACCTTTAGTGTGTGCATGCATATGCACTGTTGAATGACTTATAGCATCAACAGTTTTCCTTGCATGGAAACTACCTTGTGGCTAGTTAGTTATAGGATATTTACCAAACAGAGAACTTGAAGAAAGGCTATCTTCATTACACTGTTTCCTTCATGTTGAGTGCTGAGTCAAGAGGAAAATTACCATTTGTATCAAGTATAGCAAATTCTTTTAGTTTTGTTAACTAGAATGAAAAACTAGCATTACTTAACAATGTATTTTGACATAATGTAGGTAAATAAAGAAGATGCTTGATATGGTAGTTGGTCTATATTGCATTTGATATACTCTATTTTTTTTATTAAAATATGTTGGCAAATAAGCAAGACATAAACTGCAAGCTGAAGACCAATTCAAGTGCCTACACCTATTTAATGGATATCCAGGGAGAATCACTGTACGGTTAAAATAGGCCAAGTTAAATAACTATATTAAAAATGAAAGAATGCCAATTAATACTAATGCTGTAAATCTTCTAGTATATTTGTTAGTTGTTCCTATATCCTCTTATTCTCATTAAAACTTATTTGTATGCATACATTCACCAGTATATAATTCAAGAGTGGCAATGTGGCAATGCAGATTTTATCACACAAAGCTGAAAAAATGCAGGTGTGTACTTAACAACATTTTTAAATCAAGTCTAAATGTTTATATCAGATATTTAGATGGTCCATTCCACATTGCGTAGATACCCTCTCAAATCCTTTGTCCCATATAAGGAGCATGCTGTTTTCCATCATTAAGTTGGTAACATAGGTACTTCCCCCTTGCCCTGCTAAGAAGCAGAAACCTGCACAGTTCCTCCTGCAGTGGAATGGAAGTACTGCTTTTTGTATTTTTCAGAAGGTAAAGAAATATTTCATAAACCAAAATTAATTAATTCTTGAATTCGTTCCAGTTATCTGAATTATTGAATCAAAATTGTGTATGTTTCAGGGTCAAAGTATAATAGGGTGAGGTGATATGTGCAGGTTGATGCTACCTTATCCCACATGCCTTAAATAAAATTAAAAAGAAGTCAAACAAACGATAACACATTGTGACTGTAGGATATTAAAACCATTGTTTCTGAAAGTCATGTGGGCTACTCTAGCTGTGCTAAGATGTATGAGCAAAATATAATAATATAATAAATCAAAGTGTATAGTTCTTAAAGGGTTAAAGAGAGAAACTGGGCATTGGTTATAAGTAAGAGCATGTGGTATTGTTTAGCTAAATTTAAGGCAGAGCTTCACTGAACGAGCGAAAAACCAGCAGCTTCCATGGTATGGCCAATAATAGGCCAGCTGTCTTTGAGCCTGTTCCACCAAGCTGATTTGGTTAATGATTTTAAGCGGCAATGTTCTTCAAGGATGGTTTTTGTCATACTTTGCTTTAAAAGTAGTGAGGACAGTTTGTAAGTATAGATATGGGATGTGTCCAAGTGCAATTTACTGTGATTCAAAAAATACAATGAATGATTTTTTGAGAAATGAGAGCATACCAGTGTTACATGGAGCTCATTTCACAATTTTCTACAAATGGCAAATAGTGATTTTAAGCAACTTTTATGCTTAATCAACCCATACATTTTAAATTAAAACACTTACTGACCCAATATTCCTACACTGACATACTTGATATCAATTTAAAAGCTAAAAATTATAAATTCACTTCTCTATAAAGTAGAATATGTGAAAAAGAATTACTTATTTAACCTTTTAAATTAATTTATACTATGATGGTATAGAAATACTGACCTGAGAGGTATGCAGAGTGTTTCCTGTTAGTCACATTCCATGAAGTTCTTTCTTCTTTGTAGAAATCAGTTGTATTATGGTATCATACAATACTGTATGATAGTCCGACCGTTTTTGTGCTGTTCTAATTTAAGTTAATGATTTAAATACTTAAAGAGCAATCTTCTTGTGTGCATTATGTTTTATTATAAAATTTATGATACAAGTTTTATATTTTAAAATGAAGCCTTGCCATTCCATTTTGCTGCTGTCAGTACAAGGATGGAAACATGAAAGATGCTGTGTGGTCCAGAACAATAATTAAGGCTGTATAATGTTTGAGGTTTATTGAACACAGCTTGCAGATCTGGAGCACAGCACAGACCATCAGCATATTCTGCATAGCATAGGGGTGATTCAACAAACTGACCTTGCTATAAACAGTTTGGTGGAGCCTGTTGACAAGTTGCCCACAATAAAGGAGAATTAGCTCAAGCATGATGCATTCTGTATTTCTTGTAAATATTGAAATTATTTATTTACATATCACACAAACTGACTTAAAAGTGTTCAGTTTTTCTGCGAAGTTTGCAGATATCATTCAGTGAGTGCTCTCAAGTTTAAATTGCATCTAGAGTTTTAGTATTCAGCCAGACCATTCAGAGAATCTGTTATAGGTTCAGTGTTATGCAGTGTACATTAAAAAATACAAAAGATTTAGAGGCTTCCTTGATGTTTAATTCATCTTCATAATCCAAATAGAACTGTATGTAGTGACAGTAACACAACAGTCTGCAATAAGCCATTCCTTGTTTTAATTAAAATGATGCCATTTCCCATCTTACTTAAGAGTAAAAATATTAAAATTGTGTTCTACATTTCTTGTGTAGCTTCCATATGAAAACTGCTACAGATCATGCTAAAACTCTGTGTTAAACCAGACATGTTACATTACTGGTGATGATATTATTTGTGTATACATGCACTGTGTTATTTTTAGTGTATATATTGTAAATACAAAATTTACCCTGGTACACTTAATTATATTACACAATAAGAGAGAGATACATAAATTACGACAAACACCAATAATATTCTATATTTCCACTTATATCAAGCATAAATTGATTTGCTGCTTAGGCCTTATGACCATCTCTGCATATGGTTTTGTTTTTTCAGTACTGAAAGCATTTTTATGATATATGTAAGCATGTCTGTGTGTATTTTGTATATATATATGAAAGTGTGTCAACGTGTTCATTTGTGTTAGCAAACAGTTTACAAACAGTTTTCCAGTCTGTAAATCCAAAGTGTATATTTGGACATACATAAATAGCAAATAAATAGGCAGATCTGTGGAACTTGCACCCATTTTCAGTCATTCTGCATACATAAGGGCTGTGGTCACAAATTGATATTCCTTAAGTTTCTTATTTAAAACAAAAGCTGAGCAAACTCCTAACCAATTCCAAAATTTTTAAATTTACACCTGCTAATCTGTCTTTTTATTTATGCATTCCTGTTTTTAAGACAGCCAGTAGATTTTAGCTGTTAAAATTCTGGAATTGGCAGTAGAAAATGCATGTTAAAACCAACCTAAGTACTCCGGTTTGCTAAATCTTAATAGTCTTCTCCGCTAAAATCAACATTCAGATTTATCTTGTTTAAAAGTGTTGTGTTTATCATAATGTTATGTCCTGGAGCTTTTATTAATATATTGGGTATGGATATTACAGGGTAACTATAAAATTAGTATACCAATAAATTTATATGTTTCTGTTTTAAAATTTTGGAGTGATTTATGATAATGAAGGTTATGTAGGCAAGTTCGGTGCAATACCCGTAAAGTTATGCATATCATATATAAATATTATAAGAAGGTTTATTTTAGAGGCATTTTCATTTAAAAAACAACATTTTATTAACATCATTTTACAAACTTATTATTCTTTTTAAATATATATAATATATGGAATAAATTTTACAAAAATGTTGTACCTAATGTGCGTCGTTTCACATTTTATTTCCCCCATAATCATTACTTTTTATCATCTAATTTTTCATATATAAATGTCTTCCCAAGTTTTATTTCCTCTAAACCCAGGAACTTGTTTAAACAGCACACAGCAATATCTACTGCACATTTATTTGATTACAACTCCCACTCTGCTATGCACACACACAACATCATTATTTCTAAACACACGTGACCACATTTTTCTAGAACTCCACTGAAACAATAAAATGTTTTACAGCTTAATTCATTAGTAACTATTAAGCACTTCTTATTTTATCCTTTGGGTTTCTCATACTAGAGGACTCCTTATTCAAATAAAATGGGAATTCTGGTGTATCAGGTTCTCAAGTATAATTTCAACATTTTAAATGTACACAAACCCAATGGAATAATTGTAAATGCTTTCTTGCAAAATACAAATAAAAGCTTTATTTACAACATTTCAGTCACTGTTCTATAGTATGAAGAACATGTCATGAATTAAATGGGATACAAAAAATTGGAAAACTAACAAATTAAAACTTTCTACATGAATAAAATTTCAATTTCTGATACATTTAGGATTCCCATTTTGTATATTCTAACAGTCTTTTATATACAAATATTTCAACATGAGATATAATCTTTTCCATATCCTTCGTTCAGTGACATGAACATTTTGAGTTCTAGTAAACTGGTCTAACATCATGTCATTAACACTGATGAAAACATTCAGTGGAAGATTGTCAGATTAATTCTAATTCATGGAATCAAAGGTAATCTAAAGCTACATAAAAGTCCCTTTATATTAAGCAATCCAAGGGATAAACTGATTAAAAAGAAATAAAATAAATCATATTTTAATGTTAAGGAGCAGCAGAAATTTAAAATTGTTTAATTAAATGTATGAACCCATGGAACTATCTTGTTTGGAAATTCAAAACAAGTGTTACTCTTACATAAAGTACAAAAAATTATGGGTGTATCTTTATAATTTAATTTTCTTCCTTGAATGAAGGGTTTAGAAAACTGGTAAGTAAAAGACTTTTTACTTTAATTCATATCTGCTCACAGCTTTAAACAGCAAGCTTAATTCAGCAGTTTATTAATTAAAAACTTAAAAGTTTTGGCATTACAACTGAAGAAATTATGTGTTTTTCTGTAAACTTCTGAATCTATTGTCACCATAGTTAACAAAAATTATCAAACTATATTTGGTTTTTTGCATGCATCAGAATGGATATATCATCACCATCATTTCTAAAGTTAAGTTAGCTTTCCTGTAACATAAATAACGAATTAACAGTAAGGAATAAAGTGCTTATGTTGGCATACACTCGATATTCTAATATAACACAGTGTTGTTACAAACAAAGTTATAGATCAACTTCTGTAACTGAAGCAAATGTGCCAATATTAATGGAAACTAAGCTATCAAAGCAACTTACTGAAATATGCTAGACTAGAGTGGTAGGAGCAGCTTGATGACATGGTCCTTAGCTTCCAGAGAATATAATAAGTATTCATTTGGAGAATACAGTAACAAAGAGGTGTTGTCCAACTGGTATTCTGAGAATGGGAGCATTTAGCCCCTGAAACATGTATTCGTTATAAAAACAAGTAAGTGATGCAGTGTTACAATCGACTCAATAATTACTAATTCAAGATCATGTTAGCAGTATTTTGCTTAAGACAATATTGAGGATAATAAGACATGTGCTTGCACTTTCTCTCTTTCTTAGAACTTGATTCAACAACATAAATTGTAATTACAAGATCAGTTATTAAATTATAGAGCCTGTGATAGTCAACAAACCCAGAAAGACTCATCATGTAGGGGAAGATGTTGATAGTTTAGCAATGAATGATTACTGCAGAAGAATCAACATCTTAGCCATTCCATCTGGCTATACAAATAGATCAACTTTTTGAATGGAAATCATTACAGAGTAGCCTATTCAAGCACCAAATGCAATAACCTACCATCCCTTGCTACAAAAGCAAATATAATTTAACATATATAAAATATAACTGTGTTTATAGTAGGAGCTTGTATACCAAGTTCAAAATATTTTGTCGAGTTTTGCAGCAATTTCATCTTTCTAATAACTTTATAAAAAAGTTGCTTCAAGTGCCTCGGTGGGATTCCTTAAATTTTTGAAAAATCATCTGTATAATTTTAGCTATTGATTAACCTATACCAATTAACATGGCGGCTTCTTTGAGAATGCAACCTGTTGTCAATTATTGTGAATTGCATGTTTTTTTTAATTGTCATTGTCTCCATAGCTTTCAGTTTACATGTATACTCACTAGACAAAGGGGGGGGGGTTCTTATATCTCTTCTGTAACGTAAGTAGGAAGATTATAAACGATCTTCCATTGGCATACTAACCACGTACTTTGTTTGTGCAGTTATTTTCTATGCATGACTTTTGTATTTCCTAACCCTTTTAGCAATTTGTTTTAAAATAAAATACATAGAATGGACAGATAATTCCAGTGTAAAAATGGCTAATAATAATTGTGATTCAAGCAGAAGGCAATGGATGCATGCTTTAGACCCAGAGTTTGACAGAACTGTAAATAGCCAGACAAATCATGTAATAGCGGTTGTGACCCAATTGAAGTACTTATTTATGCTATATTAAGTAATAACTTTTATTTTATTTATACAGATGTATTTAGTGAAGGGGATGCCAAAACCTTTTAATAATCCTAGTATAAGGAAGTACTGTATTTCCTCTGTATGGCGTCAAGTTCTTTTACCAATGTATGTTAAGTAACTAAATAGAGAGAAAACTGTTTCTAGTATAACATCAACGGATATTCATGAGTAACAACTAGAGGATGATTTTTCTCAATGGTTACAGACTATATGACATTTCCAAAAATTTTAAATTGGCAGCCTGAGGGTCGAGAATCTTCATACCAGATACCGGTTTTGCCCCTATTTAGTTGAATATTGGTTTCAGGGGTTTCTGTATTTTCTTACTAAAAGAAAATATCAGGCAAGAAATTCACTCAATTTCAGAGATCAAACTCTCAAGTATAAATGAAAATTTCCTGAGAAGATGCCAGAAATATGTGGATAGAGGAGAACAACATTTTCAACTTCTCTTACAATAGGGTATGTGCATATTATCATTGTAATTGTAGCTGTAACTAAGAGAACATGAGATGGTTGTGGGGATGTTAATTGTTTCGGTGGGTGTCCAAGCTGTAGCGGCCAGCACACGAACAGCTGTGCAGTGGCACATTGTGAAGGAAAAGCACTGTATAAGTGATGAAAGTGAATATTACATAAATTCTGATGGCTTACTGTAATGACAAAATATGCATGAAAACACAAACTTTTGTCTTTTTCTCATTTAAGTAATAATAACACTACTTATTTTTCTCTCATTTGTACTTTGAGGAACAAATTTACTAGATACATAACATTTAATTTCCATTATTATTTCAACAAGGTCCTAAGGGGAAAATGCAGAGAGACATAAATTATCTCATTACTTTCCATGTACCTTCACACAAAATATTTTCCTATGCAATCTTCAGAGTTCACCTGATAATTTGTCTTTTTATCCAGGAATTGAACATTATATCTTTCTGTTGTAGACATCCTACCACCTTAGTTGTTCTGTAGGGCTGGAGGATTTTTTTAATTTTTTAAATTTTGTTTATTTTAATACATTGCGATGATTTACTGTTTAAGAAGGTGCTTTAAAATAGGGGACTGGGTGGATTGGGTTTTTTTTTTTCTCTCAAGTATTCACATCTCCTCTTAAAGCCCCTATTATACCAATGCATTTTCCTACCCTTTTTTAACCAAATTAACCAGTAAGTATGGCAGTATTACCATAATTTCTCCTTCTATAATTCCAATACATTTTGCCAATATCTTAGCATAAAGTTTACTCCCAAATACATATTTATTCCTCTATAGTTATTGGGATTATGGTGTGCTTGTATTTTAATTAATCGCATACTGAAAGCCGTATGCACTGTTTGCCTGGCATAGCCCTGGAGTTACCCTGTAGCTTCGGACCTCCCTTTTTAATTCAAAGATTAGGTGTCATATAAATGTATTTATAAAATACAATTTTTGGAATACAGTTAGTTTAAAAAATCCTGCAGACAGTACCTATGAATAGTTTTTACAATTAGCACATATGCTATGTATTAGTTGACTGAATGTTACCATACTAAGAAATATTCAGCTGTAGCTAAATAACAGTGTTCCAAAAAGTTAATTTTTGTAATATATTCATTTGACACTAAGCCATCATATTCATTTAGGGTAGAATGTTTGCTTAAACAGATACTTTAAATTCATGCTGATAAGTTTTAAAAATATTTTTCCTGCATGGCACCAACCAAATATTGATGGATTCATATGTATATTTTTTCTACTTGGCTATATTATGAAATCAATCTATGTAAATGAATTAGAACAACAGGGTGATTTATATGTAGGAAAAATAGGGAACATTTATCAAATGTTCAGTATTAGATGCTATATTATGTTGAGTGAATGAGTGAGTGGATATTTAAATTAAGAAACACATAAATGATAACCTTCTAAATTTAAAGAGTAAATCAAGGTTTATGTCTTTTTCTTTGTTTGTTTGTATTGCCTATTTATTTTAAATCATTTTGGTACCTAATTTATATGTTTGATCAAGCTGATATTTTAGGAGTGGATGATGTGATGAAAAATACAACTTTTTAAATTCTGTAACAAGAATTTAACAGCTAGTTGTTGAAACAGCTATTAGCAGAAATAAAGAGTTTGTTACACCATCTGAGATTTAATACTTCAAGCCAAATAATCTAATTTGACAATATTAGCTAACCTGGAGAGTAGCCTAAAAAGCAAAAAAAGAAAAAAACAGTGTGAACGTTTTAATTTAGTAGAATAATAACAATTATATCTGTCCATACATGAGGTGGGTAAAATTATTTTAACCCATAGCATGCCTGTATCCAGAAAAAAATTTCGGGGAGGGTTTTCCACAAGTAGATCTAAACTTAACAGTACCCCACAAGGTTACCATGTACCTACTCTGTAGTATATAGACGTTATGGATAAGAAAATTTCTTGGAGACATTATATAGACAAGAAAAACTCACCAGAATGAGGATATTTCACCTTACAGCACAAAACATGGAGACTGCTTCGAAAACCGGAATGTATGGTCACCTTACCTATGTAAGGCAATGATATTAAGTTTCCTTAAGTTTCCTAGAGGGGTTGAACCCTAGAAAACCCCCTCTAAATACAACCCTGATCCATAGGTCAAAAAGAAGTTTCTGACATTATCTATACCAGTATTGGACTGTGAATAAGCGATTATAAAATTAGTATTTCTGCTACAGGTGCCTTTTTGCCAGCTAAAACTTCATACCATGACTAATCCGTCTTGCTTTTATTTGGTTGATACTGATAAACAAAAAAATTGGAGATAGATATTTAGAACATTCAATAATTACAGAAACTTTAGTGGAAGTTTCATTTGTCTTGTTCTTGAATGAAAAATAGAATGAAGCTTTTTAGTGTAAATATAAGCATTTGTGTTACAGAAAATGAAATCACTGGTATCTTCTCTTGAATTTAAAAGCTCGTATGCATTCACAACACTTGAGATGCACAGTTTTTTTTTTTTTTAACTTGAATAATAAGTGACAAGGATCTACGCATACCCTTCTTTTATTATGCCGCAATAGATGGAAACTGCCGTAACTTATTCAGTTTACATTTGAAGTGAAATGGTGAACAAGCAAAAGAATATTCCATTACAAAGCATGTTTAAAGATAACGAAATGCCCCTGGTGCAATGCTTTAGAAATAGGAACTTCTTAGTTTTCAACATTTGATCTTGTGCACATATGCTTACCACTCTAATCCAATTAAACATTTGTAATCTCCAACCTGTATGAGCTCAGAAATAGATGGATGAGATAAATGGGAGAGATCAAGAATGCAGCTTCCAGTGAAAGATAAGTCATTCACTTTGAATAGTGCGGCTCCATTACTTTTACATATAAATGGAGATGTATTATGAGGAGTATCTAATAAGAAAAAATTACAATGCTTAGGGAAACGCAATTAGATAGATACCAACTAATTTTGGCTGTGTTGGCAGCACTTGCTAAGTGCTGTTCTTCCCACTTGTTCCTAGGCTCAGCAATAAATGGAGGTAACTTTGTGTAATGCATCTGATTACAAAATATAGTCTATTTGATTTCTCATGACAAGAAAGAAAGCAGTAGCAGATACCCATGAATGGTTGACTGAAGTGCATGGACCAAACTGTATGTCCCTCTCACTACTTCAGAGTTAGATGAAAATGTTCAGAGAAGGACATATTACAGTGCTCACCACTGTAAGGTTCCTGATCTTCTGAAGCAATTCTAAAGAGAAAATCTCCCCTACCTTCCTTATTCACCTGATCTTGATACTATTCAGATTTCTGCTTGTTCCCCATATTCAAAGGCATTAGAAAAATGCTTCAAAAGTGAGACTGAACTTTACAATTTTATCAGCAGTAGGCTTCAGCACCAGGTTATGCCATTCTGTAAAGAAGGATATGTATAAAAAGGGTTTGGAGAGATCTGGGGGCTATGTAGAGAAGCAGTCTTCTGTACACTTATTGAAATACATATTTTGCACATTTTAAATTAATTTTAATCTTTAAAAAATATATTTGAACTTATTACATAAACAGTATTTACATGTATGGGAAAAATATGCCAACAGAGCTAATCCAAATATAATAGAAAATGTTTTGATTTAGATAGTTACCAGTGTATTTCTGAGTAAGAGATAAACTAGGCAACATTACCAGCAAATTTGGCAAATCAGACTTCTCTGAGTGCTTGATAAATTCAATTTCAGATTGCATAGATACAAATACCACTGGATTAATTATTTGTATAATTAATGCACGCATGATAACACATTTTAAGAAGTTTGAAGAACAAGATGCATTATTTTTATGATCCTTTTGGGAAAATATAGAATTGGGAAAATACAGAAACAAGAAGCATATTAAAAAGGGTCAAAATATTTAAGATGCACATTCTAAAAGCTGAGTAATAACTAGTTAGTTTGACTATTTCTGTGATGTAGCGAGTTATATGGTAAATAAATATTGAATGAATGTTTTAAATGAACTATTACATTTTGTTAAGTTTTTTGCTGTTTGTCTAGAGTGAATAAGGGCAATTTTTTGGCAAGGGTCGCTCTGAAGGCTTTTAATATTGATTAGCTATTGTCAGCAATATAATTGCTTTTATTTGAAACAGAAATTTTAAAGCTGCAGACACACTTTAGTCTAAAATAATGTGACAGTTGTTTTTATAAGAACATAGTTGGAAATATAGTCATTGTTGTACATGTAGAAAGGAGTTAACTGTAGAATAGTATCACAGTCTATGGCGGGCAGTTTAAATGCCATTTTGAGCCTCCATTGGAAATTGGCTTCTGAAGTTTACTTGAAAATGAGACCTCACGGTCATTAACACCAGAAAAAAATGGAGAAGTTACTCATGGAGGATCCCCATACGATATTTAAAGTACCTGTAACATTAGGTCATTATTCATAATGAAGACCTTCAGATAAAGAAGCATTGTTGAAATTAGTGCTGCATTCCTTAGCAGATGAACAGACAAAATAGCTTGTATGGGATGATACCTTTTTATGTCAGAAAAATTAAAAAATGGGAAGAGCAAAGGCATGAGTAACATCATTGCAAGAGATGATTCTTGGTTATACCACTTTGATTCTTAATAAAAATATATAATTTAACATCTGTTACATTGTATATTGAAAAAAGCAGTTCTTATAAACTGGTATGTGAATTACTGTCTACCATTAAATATTGTATTGAAAAAAGAAAGTTGGAGGCAAGTTACTGTAGTTAGCTGCTATGCTGCATCCCCTTCCATGGTCTCTAACCTTCCTATCTGTGCTCCCCTCTTTTAGAGTTTATGATAGGGAGAGAGAGTACTCTTCTCTCGTGTATGCACAGACCAACTGAATTATGAATGGGAAAGTGAAGGGCTCTCCCTGTTTATCAGCACACATGCAGACCAACTATCTTTACAGAGTGGCATACCTACAACATGGAAAGCAAAGCATTCAAGATAATGGACTGATCACCAGCTGCTTTATCATGTTAATGCTTCTGCACACACAGTGGCCAGTATCTAGTTTCTTGGTAAACTACAATGCAATATTGCTTTCCTATATCCCTTATTCTTCAGTTCTGGCTTTATTTTTATTTTCCCTAAAACCAATGAAAAGCTTTATGAATGCCATTTACCTTGGATTAATGAAACTTATGCCAAAGCTTTTGTAATCTTTGATAAGTAGCTTGGTTAGTGCCATTTTCAAATAGTTTCAATGGACGCAAAAGTGAATCATAATAGAGAATAATTTTCAAAGCTGTAAAAGAATTAAATTAAAATGTTTGTGACTGCTGCTTTCACAGCAACCTTCATTATGTCCATGGTTAATGACATACAATTTGTTATTGAATGTTTGAATATGTCAAGCTAATAAAAACATTAAACAGCTTAATTATTGCATATTCAATAACAACATTATACCTCCAATGAATGTTATTTAATCTGCTGCGAACAATCAGCTTGTTTATGGTTCATTATATTCCCTTTTCTTGTATTTACTTGAAGCAGGTGAATCACTGTGTAACATTAGTTGCAAATAGCCTCTATGTTCAATTATGCCATCTTTAATTTAAGTCGATCACTATGACTGAAGAACTATCACAGGTACATGCAAGAATGAAACATTAGAGAGGAGAGAAAGCCGCAGTTTTGATGTACCTAACAAAAGGTAGCTTAATATCTAATGTATAGAAAATACCAGAATATCATTGCATAGGCTTAGAATTTCAATGTAGAATATTTATACCACATAAACTCCTTTTAAGCATCTTGAGGTCTGATATAATTTTGCAGTGAATGGCTGTATTATAAATACGAAGCAGTAAGAAGTAGAAATAAATATACAGAGAAAGGTAATACTCCACTTACCTACTGTGCATCTATAAAAATGCAGGGGTAAATTGTAAAGCTACAGAAGAATAGCTTTCATTAGGTACATAATTATGTTAATGTGTTAAAAATCAATTTAATTTCAAGTTTTGGTTTGGTGAAACAAATCTTTTTTTTTTTCAAACTTTGTGTTTTCTGTTAGGTTTTCTCAGGTTCCCTTTTTATAAACATTTTTATGGTAATATATTGGCACATAGCTCTTCACTCACATACATATTCATGCACCATTCATTTATAACAAAAATAAATAGTTATTGTATCAAACTATTAATATCACCTTTTAAGTAATGAAAATGTAATATCTTTGAGCTTTGTGGAAATGAATCATGATCATGATTTAAGCACATTAGGTTAAAGAATGAATGGCGCAGCCTACAGTTGGAGCTGGGTGAGATACAAATATTATTACTAGAATTTATTTTGATTTTATTTGCTTGTTGGCTAATGAATAAATAACTAAGCAAGTAAGCAGAAAACAAATGAACAGTAAACAACATATTATTACATACACATGAACAGCATATTATTAAACCAAAAGGCATAAACAAAAACAGATCTGGGCACAATAGTATGCTATGGGCAAAGAGCAGCTAGAATGTTGTTAACTCTTCTGAGACTGGCAGAGTTCTCCTTTCTTCTATTTTGCATCCTCAGGGGATACTGAGGACATCATACAATATATCCTAGCTTACAGCTTCCATTTTAGCAGCAGGATACATGTGCTCAGAAGCCAACTGTAGGGGATTATTGCAAAGAAGTGGTAAGGTGATCCAATGACTAAATTTGATTTGACATCATCAAATAGGTAGGTCTGTTCAGCAGATATTTAAAGAACTAGGTGGATTTGCATAATCAGCATCTAACAGGAAGGAATGAGCAGGACTGGTTGCAGTATGTTGGTTTTTATAGAATCTTTCAGACTGTAAACTCAAATTGTGTCAAACTGAGATACAATACTAGAAGGAGTGCAACCCTAGTCCTTCATCTTGTAGCTTATTAGTACATCAAAAACCTAAAAGAAAATGGGTTAAAGGCAGTTTTACTTCATAAATAATAGTAGTACTTAAAAGTACAAGCCTTAAAGTTTATTAATTTCTCCACATAGGGTGCTAGCAACAAAAAATGCAAACTATCTAGTGATTTTATTTTATTATTTTTTAAAAGAAGGTTTATCTACTAAAAGAAATATACTCCCTATAGAGATGGAGAAGTATAAATGGATATCATAGTTCTATCTCAAACTAAGAACCCTGCACCAATTACTTTTTACAGATGACCAAGTAATAATAACAAAATATATTGAGATTACTTCATACATGATAAGGAAATTAATTGAAGGCCATAACATGTGCAGATTTAATAATAATTTTAATAAAACAGAATATTATCATCAACAATGAACATGAGTGAAAAATTAGATGATACTAATGAGGAAATTAGAATGATCAATAAATTTAAGTATTTGGAATCAGTCATAGAAACCGATGGAATTAGTAGATTAGAAATATAAAAGAGAATAAGTGAAGGAAGAAAAACAATTAGAATAGAACTTGATCTATTGGAGCAGAAATATTTAAATAAAACTAAAAAGTTCATTTATAATTCAACAGTACAAAGTATATTTTTCTATGGAGCAGAAATGTAGACAATGAATAGGCAACAATAACAAAATTAACAAGAGAGATGGATTTTTGGCAGAGAGCTTCTCAAATTTCAAGAAGGGATAAAATTAGGAATACAAAAATTTGGGAAATAAAGGGTGTAAAAGAGAATGTATTGGAAGTAATAGAAGAGAGCAAATTAAAATAGTCAGCCATGTGAAAAAAATGGGAAACAGTAGAATGGTAAGAATGGTGCTAGAATGGGAAGACAAAGGAAACAGAGGATGGGGAAGACCAAGAGAACAATGGAGAAGCATGGTGTTTAAAGGACTAAGAGATGAAGATGCAGAGGATAGGGATTTATGGAGAAATAAAATTATGAATGGATTATAGAAAACCTACTGTATGGTAGATAATTCCCAAATAAAAAAAATTTTAAAAGTCAAAATATTAAGCAAAAGGTATGCTTCATAATTCCACTTCTTCTGTGCCTTAATATGATTCCAAAAGAGAAAGTGCATCTGCTGATGGTGACAAAAGGCTGTTCCACTGATAGCATATAATCCAATATCTCAAGCACGTTTAAGGAATCATCATGAACAACTGAAAGTTATTTTGTGTGCAAAACTCTATTTGTTACAGGGTATACTGCTGATACTATTTGCCGAACACTCTCAGACTTTAAATGCATATCTGATTGAGGGAAAATACAAATATCTTTCATAAATAAGAAAAGAGGTTTATAAATTGTGATGCATTTGCTGATGTGCTCTATGTGTGGTGTTAATACAAATGAGTTATAAACCTAAAGCAAAATATACATTTTTATGATTTTTTTCAATATAATGTTGCAGTGAAATAAAGTAATGCAACTACAATATTTTCTGTTGTAATTTATAATTTGGTAATCTGAGTCAATTTTTCAAACACTTACATCACTTGTAATTCAGCTCTTTTTCCTTCTTCTATGCATATTCATTGCTGGCATTATGGTAGAAAATTTGGGAAATATCAACATTATGCAGCTAAAATGTCATTCTTATTGATGGTGCTTTTCTTTGGAGTAAGGCAAATTTATTAGCCCCACTCCATAGATACTCTTAGGTATGCTGTTGCATACCTATTCCTTTTTGCATGACTGTTTTCTCTAAACTCTCTTGATGAGGTTGACACTCAAAGAAAAATTCGCTTCCTGTACTAGTTCAGGAAATAAAATACACTTGCAGAAAGCAAAATGCACTTGAGTACTATGTTCACAAAGTGCTGAACAAATTTGTTTACTCCTTTGCAAAAAAATATGCACCCATTTATAGTCCCTAATTTGTTTAGCCATTTTTTAAAAAAAATTGTGTTTGTATTTTCATATCTAAGAATAGATTTATCGATGTTTGCCAGAAGTTCATGAGAAACTGTGCAAAAATTAACATTTAGTATTTATGCATTGAATACAGAACAAAATCTTGAAAATTAAAAAACAAAACAAGAATCTAGACTACATCTGTGGTTTGATGGTTAGTGTACTAATCTCCAAATCCAGAGGTCCCGGGTCTGATTCCTGGCTGGAGGTTGGGAATTTTTTTTAGCTGGGATTATTCCCCATCCTCCCTAAAGTCTGGAAGTATGAGTATGAATATGTGTGTGAATTTAATGTAATAACCAAAAGTACCAGCCCAAAGATTAACACCACTATGAGTGATCATTGCTGATGAGCAATTGTTCCAAAGGTAAAAAGTCGCCTATATAACCTTAGATGTTAAAGTGGAAAACAAAACAAAAAGCAAAAAAAAAGTCTGTCTGTCTTGAACATCTTTTTTGTTTTTCAAAAATTTTCCTTGATATTAATATTATGTGCTTTTCACATGTATGTTACAATATACTGTACTTAGTGTTTTCTTAATAAAACAAATTTATTTTATTAACATAAGAAAGATGTCTGATCTATAGCCCAGATCCAACTGAATGCTTTTGCAAGTAAATATAATGATGATATTGATGACTGATTGAAGAACTGAGCAGGGACTGTTAAAGTCTACATAAGCCAAATGCAATTACAATACAACAACTCGATGTTTTCTGTTTCCACATTTGTCAGTCCATACGCCAGTCACACAATGACACAACATGCGTTGAGGAACACCTAGCATATGGTAAGACACATACAGTGTACACTAGACAAAATATAAACATGTAAAAAATAAGGAAATGTTGAAGAAAATGACCACATTGTATTTATCCATTGCAGTGCTGCATACTTTTTACAACTGTTCTGTAATAACAGAAAAAATCCTATATACGTACTTCAATTCTTGAATTTCCTTTCTGGAAACAAAGTCCTTTGAGGCTTGCATAAACTAATGTTTTTATTACCATTTCTGTTTTCAGTTAATTGCCACTCACTCCTGTCTTCCTTAACATTTTAGTAATTCCTTTGTTTGTTACACAAACTCTAATGATAAATCACTGAATTGAGTGGGTTCACAATAAAAGCCTAGGTCAACAATATCAGAACAAGCACAGTTTTTTTGCCCTTAAAGCATGTGCAGACTTTCAGCACTAGGATGAATGCAAAGTAATCAACTATCTGTGTATGATCAGGAATACAGTGATTATATATTCTAAATGGAATGTGGAATGAAGTAGAGTTATTTGGTTGTTACTGTCTGTCATTACTTAAATAATGTCTGTAACAGCAAATGATGCACAGGTCATAATGCATTTTTTGAAATGCTAATGAATTGTGTATAGAAATGCTATAAACTAATTCATTGAGGTTAAGCATACATGCAAGCAAGTATTCTGTTCATAAAAATGGAAACATGAAAGAATTACTTACAGGAATAAAAGGTGCATTATACGCATTTATTATTAAATAACCGAATGACTGACTATGTTTGCTATTTTGTATAAAAATCAATTAATGCACATAAATGTTGATTGGATGCTGTCTTTTTATTTTTTCTCCAGCTGTACCAAGATGTTTTTAAAACTCAATTAAATTCAGAACTAAAAGCAGTTATTTGAAAATATTTTTCATATTTGGTGGTAACCATTGAATGCATAATGTATTTCATAATGTATTTTGGTATTACATCACATTTTTTCTAATTATATGTATTATACATGCTATGCTCTGAGTAGGCACTGTCACTATGTTCCATACTTCATTGATTAAGTTTACTGTAAGTTCTTTCTCCCTTATTTGTGATATGTGCTATGCTCAATCCTTAGTACCACTCTATTGGATGACACTTTTCTACGGTAAAGTGCTCAGCCATTGTTGGGGGCCTAAATATGCACAAGAGTTATGGACTTTCTTCAACATGTACAGCCTATGTACTAATGATGTAAAATGAAAGAGAATACAGGTTTGTTCCTATCTAAGTAATATTCTGAGGATAGAATCAGTTTTTGAGTATGTTAAGCTAAGAAAACAATGTATTTTAGCTATTCAGGATTGTATAATCTTAGGTATAGAGTTAGCAACTTAGGGCTATAAAACAGTGTTGTAAGTAGGTACCTAAAGTAGGGCTGTGGATAATTTGAATGATCTTATTGGTGCAAACTTGTTGCTTGTTCAATGAACTCATGGGGGAGTCACATTTTTAGGTTATACTTTCTCTTGTTATTTGGAAAGATCATTTGTAGAGAAAGCCATTTTGATCTTTGCATACACAAAAGATAATGACTTAACTAGTAGGAGGTGCTGATAGGATTTCTCTTAAAGGGGAACGAAACACAAAAATCATTTCTTCCTGAATGAAGGATATGACCTGTAAAATGCAGTGGTAATATTATTTTCTTACTCCATTATTGCTGAGCAAGCAAATAATAACCAGTTTATACGTCATCAGAGCCAGCCGTGAGTTGGGAGCAGCTGGGAGATCACAAGTCAGTCATCGCTGCATGTGCAGTAATACATTTTCATAAATTGTTCTCTTTTGGTATTTAAGTTCAAGAGTAGTGTGTTTTGCAGTGGTGTTCTGGTGATGGTCTTAAGGAGTCAGTTTAGTGTTATACAAACAATATAATATTGTGAAAAATAAAATGCCTCAATGTTGTTCATATGGCTGTAATGTGAGAAGGGAAACAGACAAGGGAACTCATTTTCACATGTTTCCAAACAGAGACAAATCTTCCAAAAGATATAGGTTATGGGTAGAATTTTGTGAAATAAAAGATTTTTTCCCTGGTCCAAGTGCACACTATGTTCCTTGCATTTTAAAGACACATTATGAATAGACAAGTTATTAAAAAAGCAGCTTATGCCGGATGAAAATTTCAGAGGGCCTTTATCAAAACCTAGAACTATTCCCACTGTAAGGAAAAATGAAGACAATTTCCAGATATCAAGTTCTAGTAAGACAATTGATCCTTCACCATCTTCATCCAAGAGCAAACAAAGAACAGAATGATATGAGGCTAGAAATCGTAAAAGCATAGTTTCTGAGCTATGCAACAGTGTTACTTGCAATAACACTGACAAAGAGGGTGATGATGCATAAAAGTATTGAAAGAGAATTTGGAATAGAAGGTGATGAAAAACAAGAATCCAGAAGTACAATGTGAACTAGGTACTGAAACCATAAGGAAATATATATTGTTGCAACCTGAAAATCTATGAAACAACCAATGGTGAGGAAGATCAGGATAAGCTGAATGAAAGTTTCTACGAATCTGATACAAGTGATAACAAGTGAAGAAGAGACTTTCACCATACATGGAAATGAAGCTACAGCAGAATATTTCATTGTTGCTTGGACATCTCTACTTTTATTTTTCAACGTATGTGTTTTATGTAGAAATGAGTCAAAACAATTTCTCATTACATTAAAGGGACAATGCTATGTGTTAAAACAGTGCGTTATTGCAGTAGTATACATTCACTTGAAACTCACAAAATTTACCAGGAAAGAAACTGGAAGTAAATACATTAATAGCAAGTTCTTTATTATTATCTTGTATATTGTTTCAACAATTTAAGTCCTTCTCCAAATTACTGGGTTTGGCAATGTTTTCAAGGCATACATTTGATAAAAACCATTTGAAACATGGCAGCACCAGTTGTTAGAGCATTTTGGATTCAAGAAAGAAAAAAGAACTTCAATGTATTAAAAGGTTGTGGTGCCTATATGGTTGGCAGTAAATGGGCAGTATGACTCCCCAAGATTTGCAGTCAAATATTTGATCTATTCTGTAATGGATTTGATTCCTGCAAAATTATTGATTTTGAATTTGTTCAAAGAGGTATGGTGAAAGGTGCTTTGGAAAAGGCTGCTTGTGACAACATAATGCAACATAAAGGCTTGCAAAACAAGGAAATGTGTAGAATTGAAGTTTTCCTCTCCGACAGACATAAAGGTGTAAGATATGTTAAAAAACTCAGTATCCAGAAGTTAAACATGAATTTGACGTATGGCATTTGTATAAAAGTCTAATGGGAAAAACAAAAAATTAAAATGGTAGGAAGAAAGGTAACGTTGCTGCAGAGGTTGACGTGTCATGGCGGACGATGTAAATGCGCAATGTTAGGTACCAAATGTAAAGCACAAAAAACGCCGCGGCTATACGAAGCATGAAAATAGTTGGAGAATTGCGAAATGTCATACGCTGCGGTAATAGAAAAGCGCGAAACAGTAATTAATGTAATACAACTAAATGATAACCGCGGGATGGCACTGAATTTTTCAGTCGACTGATTCTACCTTTCCAGTCTTGTCCAACATACGGTTTGTGTGGAAGAACAATTAATTCCAAATGTAATGTAACTAAATAATCATCCACCGCGAAATAGTTAACAAACTAATTCAACTGAATAATTGCCGCGAAGTAATAAACAAATGTAATACAAGTGAATAAAAATATATAATACATATAAAAAGAAATAAAGGAGGATAAGAGTTCCGGAAGACGTTAGTGGAAAAAAGATGGAGCTCTGGAGGAAAGGATAGATATTGAAGAAGTAACCGCAGATAGCATAACCATAATTCAGTAAATCGCGCCAGAATACCTAATCGGAAGTAACAACTTTCGCGTACTTGAAAGGCCAAATGCTGTACATTCGCGGAATTTCAGCGATGTTTATTCCAACAAGGTAGCCTGCCTGACGTTGGGCGGAACCCGCCATGACACATCGACCTCTGCAGCAACATTACCGAAAAAAAATACCCAGAGCTGATGGACGTGAAAGACCTGTAATTTAGCTCAGAGGCCTCTTTATCAGGCTTGAGGTTCTTTTACGCGCCGTAAATCTACGACACGGGACCACCGGCTTTACTTCCCTTCCGAAGGAAGCCATGCTAAGGATTCTTACGCCCGAAAAAATCCATTTCCCTCCGCCGAATAACCATTTATGGTAGGCTGCGCAAAACTGTAATAGAACGATACCATATTAATTGCAAAATTCACATCAATCCTTCATCATATAAAAATGATCATAAATAGCTAGAAAACGTGAATGGAAATCTTGTGAGTATGATGAATTGTTGGAAGGAGACCAAAGAAATAAATTATGGATTAAAGGCAAATCAAACACCTATCATGCTCTGGAGAAAATTATTTTGGATAGCACCCTAAAAGATTTGACTCATATTCGACATTATATACATACTGGCAGTTTAGAAAGTCATCACAGCCTTCTTCTCATATATGCTCTGAAAAGAATACATTTTTCATATGATGACCTTCAACTTAGATCCATGATAGCAGCACTAGTTCACAATTTCAATGTAAATAAAATAAGTCTGGTGTCAAAACTCAGTACTCCAAAGTGTCTGTGTCTTGGATTTTGAAAAATACATATGAGGAATCTAACAAAAAATGGAAACTGCTGATAATGCATGAAATAAAAAAAAGCTCTGCACACACATCGTGTGGATCCATTACTGGACATAGCAATTGATCTGTCACTACTGAAGAATATAGCTGCCACGCTTCGACCTTCATTAGAGTTATTAAATTGAAGCACTTCTCATATTTTCAGTCAACATAAGAAGGTTTCTCACAGACACGCTATAAAATTTTAAATAATAATAATAATAATAATAATAATAATAATAATAATAATAATAATAATAATAATAATAATAATAAAAATAAATAATGATTGAATTGAAAACTTACTATTTTTAATTTGTGTATTTATTAGTGAAGTTAGAAGTCTACATATACTTCACTGTGTTCTGGAAAAGCATTTCGGGTAAATTGCTCTTACGGGGTCCCCGACAGTGATGGAAGTGATGTCTTATATGTCCTACAGATGTCACTCTAAGTCATAAGCTAGCTCTAAGGCAATGCTGGCAACATATGAATAATTAATGCCACCAAAGCCGGTAAGATACTCAGCCTCAAGGCGTAGCCGAGTGATTGAGGGTCCTCAGCCTCAAAGTATAGCCAAGGGATGTTTTTTAGAAGGAGAGGAGTGTAGCGGTTGCAGCCAAAGGCATGTGCTTTAGCGATAAAGTGGCTACGTTTGTTGTGTTCATAACACGATTTTCTTATAAAAGTAAAACACCTATAAGGGGGCGGGCAGGTGGGCACCAGCTATTGGCAGACCACAACTACTTATATCCTCACTCTTAAGGTAATTTATTCCATTCCTTCTTGCTTTTTTCAGTGTTTTCAACAGACACCCCATAAGAGGAAAATAGTACTAAGCACTATACATGATGATATGACAACTCTTCTGTGTCCAATAGCAGTCCATAAATTAATCCAGTAAACTGTTTTTACCGGGAATATCACCAGGTCTAATTAGCAGGATTCTTGGGGTGAGTAATTTCTTTTTAGCTCGATTTTTGGTTTTTAACGCTAAATTATGCCTCACAATATTCAAAACATCATGATTTATAACTAATTTGTGAAAATAGGATCTTTGTGATACAGACAAAATCATTCTTCACCAATTTTGTGTTTTCATAGTCCAAGCAACACACACTTTCCTAGTCATTATACATCAGTATACATTCCTTATACTTATACATTTCTTATGCAAATGAATGAAACCACCACAGTTTTCGGTGTTCACACTAACTGTTTCAAAATCACTTCAGAATAGTGTAAATCTTCAAAATGGCTCTTTTTTGGTTCAACTGATGAGATCGGATACCATGTTCACTCATTTTCAAAGCAGATGTTGACTACTGTTTATCACCTAGTAGATATTAACTGGATTAAAGATTGGCTAGTTTTAGTTCTACTCTTTGTTATTTAGAGAAGTTATGAACTTCTAGTGAAATGAACATGTAAATTTGTTAGTCATTTAAAACACCTATGCTTGTATTTCTTGTCTGGGTGCAGTGTGGCTCTCATGACGTCACGTGACAACTCAACAACAGGCCATAACCTGATAACCATTCACCTTGGGATGGTGAAACTGCATGCACTGTTATTTATTCCTTACGACAAATAAACTAATGTGGTGAATGAAATATTCATTTTTGTGTTTCGTTTTCCTCTAAGCATATTTTGTTCTTTAATTGACCAAGTCCATTGAAAAGTATATGTGTCTTTACTCAGGTTAAATCTAAGCCCATATTATTAATGTTAAGTTATTCTGACTCTTTTGTTTTCAAGTTATAAGCCCACCCAACCATTATAGTGCTAAACTTCTGGTATCATATCATTTTTAATATTTTAGTAATATGTGCAAATGAAAAAAAAAATAGTCAGCCTTGCAGCCAGCAGCACCTTAGGGACAATGTAATTTCTGAAGCATAATCACTAAAGGTTCTTAATAATTAATATTTAATAATTACAGGAAAATGTAACAAAGTTTTAATGCATGAGTTAAAGCTCATAACTAAAGCTGTGTGGATACATGCACTATTGGCCATAGATAATAGTTATTGTTTCTTCCCTCCCTCTCTCCTTTGAATATCCTTCCTTTTTTGGGACTTAAATGTCCAAGGAGTTTCAGCCATTGCCTTGGGCCAGATTCCTGTTGAGCAGGAAGTGATCACTGGAATACAGCATGCCCTGGAAGCATGATTGGCTCAAATCAGCATAAAATGCTGAAGAAAAAAATTAAATTAATAAATGAATAATAGAAAAATTCATAATCGTAAATAATAGAACCCAGCATTCATCCTAGTGATCAAGGAAAACCTAGCTTTTGGTCAGGTTAGCCAGCTTCAATGAAGTTGATGCCAAAATCTCCTAAACGTGAACCACATGTGTTATACCCGACTCAGCCCACCTGACATGATATACTGATGGTTCAAAAAATCACTGTTCATTTTCATGGTAATATATGACTGGTTTTGTTTTAGCCACAACAAAAAAAAAAGGAACAGTTTTCAGCTGTATGCAGCTGAAAAACAAAACGTTTTATTGCTGCTTACAAAATAACTTAACACAATTTCTACCAAAATATTACTAATTTGTGGGATTATTTATTGTATTTTAAATATTAGAAGAGAAAATCTCACTTTTTATACACCAAAAAATGATGCGCATCGAAATATTGAAGCTGAAATATAAGTTAATGTTGGAACTACAAAGAAACTTAATGGGTGTTTATGCTGATACTTTGATTCTCCATCAAGAAAATGCTTTAAAAAAACACTTTAAGGCACAAAGAACTTCAAAATGCTTGCAGGCAATTCACACAGTATGTGCATAAATGCAATTATATATACATATCCAAAGTTAACTGGAGAATCAAATTGCTTTTGTCATGTCTGTAACAAAACTCAAATCAGTTTTAGCCAGGATACTGTATGGAGTTCACTTTTTTTGTTTTTGAAATGAGGGTTATTTAATCTTGCAGATTTGAACATATTTAACTTCCCTGCTCAATAAGAATCAGGGATTCCTTTCCTGCTATATAAAGTACATCAAATAATCTCAGAAATGCACTGTAAACATGTTTCATTTTCTGGATACTGCCCTTGTTAGCACAGTGGCATGCCTATATTGTTATTCAATTTAAACACATTTCATCTGAGCATAGATACTATGAAAATGTGAAACATTTGAAAAAAATATGCATTTGATTTGCTGCAGGCTGCCTGAAGACCTATATTGGAAAAGGAAATGTAGTGGAAGACATTATAACTTCACCATTTTTTGTTCTGCTGATTAATTTTCCATGACAACTATTCTACTGAGGGGCTGAGGCTGAAAGCAATGTCCTGCTGAAACATGGCCAACATTAATTTAGCTATGAGAAGTGACAATTATATCGTTATGTCAATTTATATTTTTTACCATATCTATTAACTTCTGTTAGTTTGTTTGTTATATTCTGTTGTATCTACAAAATATCACAAACTGTTGATGACAGTTCAAGAAGTTATAAAAAGAATTCTAATTTGAAATGCAAGTATATTATAAATCCTGTAACTATAAGTTTAAATTGCATGGCCTCTTAAAACTTTGGTGAAATAGGTTGTAAATTAGCCAGAGCAATGGAATGCAGTTTGTTTTGTTAATTTTAGATTAGTTTGCCATGATACATCGAAATATGATGTGACATTTATTTTGTTGAATGTATTTCTTAAGCTTATGATTACATTCTGGTCATCTTTTTCAACTTTTCCTGTATTTGCACATGAAAATGATTAATTGGACATAAATATATGTCAAATTACACTAATAGCTACATGTGAAGAACAAGACCCGTGATGCATTTGAAAGCCATTGCACAATTGGCTTACAAGTTTTTTTTTTTGTTTGCTTTGTTTTTTAAATCACTTGCTAGTCAGATTTTTATTATTGTTCATTTTTAAAACTTAAATTTTCATTAATAATTATGTTCTTTGTTGTCTTCTCTAATCTATCGCTTGGTAGAACATTATTTTGAGCGACAAAATAAATAATTACTCATGGACGTTGCCAAGTTCCTGTAGTTAAAACTTTATCTTTGGTCTGTATACCTTAAAACTTTCCTTGCTAGCTAGAAACACATATAGACATAGAGATTCTGTTTCAAAAATGTTTTTTTCTCAGTTCAGAATAAAAACAGTTTATAGAGCTTATTTTTTTTTCACCTTCACATCCATTATTATCACTGAAATAGACAACAAAACATATGCATGTGTATTCTTCTTAAAAAGTACTTAATTCTGCTAATACAATGTTTAGTACTTATTTTTGGAAATGTTGGCTTGATGTCTCTTGTTCTTGTATGCACATATTGCAGTTTTTTGTTTTTGATACATGTGCTCTCAAATGTGTATTTTAAACAGTTATCCAAAGTAGTATTTTTATTTGGGAGCATTTTGTCACTTGCAAGTGACATTGGTATATATTTGTGTTCTTCCATAGGTATGAATTATAAATTTAACATGTGCAATGTTCATTAATTTACGTATATACTGAAACCATATAGGGAAGCTTGTTCCACCATTATCTGCACACATATAACAATCACACAATTGAAAGACTCCTTTAACAAAATCAGTTCCAATGAAATACAAGTTATGAACATATATAGGTACAATAATTAAAGAAAGAAAAAATATTTATATACAAAAAGTGAAGCCAATGAACATTACTGCACAGGAACTCTTTTAACTGCCTTTTTTCCCCCCTACAAAGTACAGTTTATTACTTGCTTCATAACTCTACATACTGTGGAAAATATGCATTTTTCTGGTATTCATAAATGTAAACTATTGTCTGATTTTGTGCCAACAACTGATACATCAGGCAATATAGTTATCTGTGATATTCAGGAAACAGAATGAAAACAAACGAATCACTTAAATAGCTTACTAAAAGGAAGTTCATGTAGTTGGGGAAGCCAATCTTTGAACTAGAATAAAATATTAAACTCACTTGATTTTCATGAAGAATGTGAAATTAGTATTAGGAAAATCAACTCAGTTTGTATTTTGATTCTTCCACTTCACTGCTGATAGCTTAAAAATGAACATTTTTATTATTTGAACTAGAATTTAATTAAAATATAAACATATAGAAAAAGGATATCCTTATTTGGGGTGAATTTCAAGTCTTAGAAAAAAAAAAAAAGGGAAGTGTCACAGTTGTGTCACATTACCTAAAAAGGTTAATTTGCTATGGCAATACAAAGATAATTTTCTAAAATAGAGCTCTAAAACTAATTTTTAAAATATTTGACCATATAAAACATTTTATTTTAGTAATGATTTCACTCATAAAAGTAATGTTATAATAGCTGAAGAAACAAAGAAAGCAGAAACACAGAAACCATTTATATTGCATTGCTATCAACATACTAAGAACCATAACATGCTGATCCTTATAATATCAATTTATAAAAATAAAATTATTTATTGCTATAAAAATGTTTTACCTAAGCTGGAAAACTGATCTTAGAAATAAACTACTAATTTATAACATGAAGTGAAGAAAAAACGATACTTAAATCAACTTTACACTGTCTTTCTATATGTAATTCATGCTGTGCATATTTATTTCCTGAACACCACAGACAATTTGTAGTAACCAACTTCAAAGCTCTTTCTCTATAAAACTCAAATATTTAGCATGATGCAATTCTGTATGTCCTTTATCTGTACTGAATAACACCATCTCTTCATTTCAGTGATACAAATGGCAAACATTATAGGTATTTTAGGCCTTAATTTCAAATCAGCTTTTCCTCTACCTTAAATTAAAGGATTTTTGATGTGCTGCTTTCATTTTTTAAAGTTTGTTTCTGTTAAATAAATGAGACTTAACACAAGTCTGTGGAAAAATTAATTTTATTTCTAATGATGCTGTCTTGTGTAACATTACATTGCAATATGCAGTGTCTTTTGTCAAGATTAGTATGAGTGGAGAAAATATCTAGATGGAAGTCTTCAGAGAATTTCTCTTTTATTCTTACATTTTGGTACCATAAAAAACAAAGGAAAGACTGCACATCCATTCAGTGGAATGGCACCATGTTTTATGCCCTTGAAAACTTCAATACTGTTATTGGATTTCGATTATAGACCTTCAATACTCTTGCTGAAACTCTGTTTATCTGAACTACCAGGGCTAGTTTTTGTCTGCTAAGCTTCAAAGGCAAACACAATTATACAGGTGTTATAACCTCAAAGGCAACTCGCTATTATAGGTACTTTTATTTCTGAGTTTTACCCCTATGTCAGAGTTGTATAAATTGTTCTTATTAACACTATTTGTGTGTGGCCTAAAAATGTGAATTAACTTGAAAAATTAATCTTTTTTCAAAGAAGAGGGTTTTGAATTCTCTCTGTTAAAGATATAAAGATTTATGCATGTTAGCTTAGACACATTGGATTATTTTTAAATTGGGAGGTTTTTTGATAAACAGCTCCAGTTTGTGCCACCATTGCAAATGGAACAGGATTGAAATTGTGCGGAAGCTCAGCAGATCTGATGCCAACAGTTCTGTTAACAATAAAGGAGCTGAATGTTTTCACATTAATATTTATAAATATTATGACTGACGATAAGAACGACAACAGCAATAATAATAATAATAATAATAATAATAATAATAATAATAATAATAATAATAATAATAATAATAATATGTTCAATAAGCAAATTGTTTTTATTGATCAGGGTCATTATGTAGGCTCTTTCAAAAGTAACTAAGGATTAAGGTATAATAAACATAATTATATTCTAGTTAGCATAAATATTGAGTTGCACAATAATGGGAATTTACTTTTCATTTTTCTTTTGCAATAGTATATTTGTATCTTAATTAAAACATAATGCATTTAGTTCTGCAACAAGAACTTTTAGGATGCTATGGTTACAGCATTAAATGCAATGATGAATCTTATTCAAAGCTATTATAAACAAAAAGGAGTCTTGCCAATGTTTGAAAAACTTTGTAGCTTCAAATGAACCTTATAGTACAGTTATTACACTTCAACCAGCTAAACAGTTTGCAGTCATGTCATCACATATACATTTCATCATCTTAGGGTGACCAGGTGTCTGAATTTTATTGAAAATGTGCTGATTTTTGAACATTTTGTGAGCATTTGTCTAGTATTTTATCCATACATTTGAAAAAGTGCATTTATGTTGAAACAAAAGATCAGCTTAAGAAATCAGCAATGAAGATATCAGGAAAATTGCCAGATAATGACTGTTTAGTTCTAGACATTCAAATTGTTGGCATCACATTGTTCAATTATTTTTTATTTCACTTTGCTTAATACTTCCACTTTTTTACTTTCTCTACTACGTATAGTAAGTCACACATGTCCGTGTGTGTGTCTGTGTGTGTGTGTGTGTGTGTGTCTGTGTGTCTGTGAACAGCATAACTCAAAAACTAACAGTCGGATAAACACCAAACTTGGTATTTACGTTCAGTATCTTCCAGAGATGCGACAGGAAGATTTTCAAGAAAATCCCCCCACCCCAGACTACCCTTTACATGGAACATTTTTCGAAAATTTTAATTTTCTCAAAAATGGCTCTAACGATTTTGATGAAAATATCATATGTTTAAGATAATGTCATGAGAAATGAAATGTATATCTCGAAATTTCTGGGAATGTCTCCAAAAGTATTCTTCATTGTGAACGACTTTTGCATAACTGGTAAACCATAAGAGATAGACAAAATTTTACTGCACAAAAAATGTAGATCGCGTTAAAATACACAACTTATATCATATACATTTTTTTTGTTGAGTGAACCGTTTTTGAGATATTGCTTATTATTTCCTTAAATTTTCCAATACTCCTACTTTTTCTCAAATTCGTTATTCATTTTTTTATGTCCTGGACATGCAAAGAGACTGGAATGTGCCACATAGCAACCAGCGACAAAATATTTGACTATCGCTTAAAAGCTACCATATTCCCCTTGCATCTACAAGAAAATTACCAATAAGATTGACATCTCGATATCTCGATTAATATGAAGCATATGGAGAATAGGCGTTTGTAAAAATAGATTGTACAAGAGTAGAGAAAGTCATGTGAGTGTAACACATCAGATTTTTCTACCTGTGTTTTTAAATAGACACAGGCTGAACACATGCATTCTTGTGCTTAGGTTATTTGAAGATCTAAATTTTATGCAAGTTAGAAAACTCACAAACTGAATTGTGATAAATGTCTGGAAAGAAGATTGTAAAAATAATAGAGGTGAAAAATAACATTTTGGTTGTGACTAATGTAAAGCCAAATTTAGTGCAAGCAAGCAAATACCCATACTTCTTTGAAGCACATGCTGAGTGAAAGCTGTGTTGTGTGTGATTTTTATGTATCTATGGTAACAAAAGATGTTTGGACTTGAAGCAGCATTAATATACATCTAGGTTGAAGCAGTGAAGGGTTTGTAATTATTCAGTGCAGTTTTAAACACCTTTCTTGAATTAAATTCCTAATAAAATTATTTGTTAAAAAACCCACATTTATGTATGAAAAGCTAACCTTAAAGTAAACACATTGTTGTTTCAATGCTCCCCATAAAGTCCATGAGCTTTGGGGCAATCTCATAGCACCATACAATTACTGGGCCCACCTAGTGGGTAGTATCTGTTACCCCTGATGAAGGGATGATAATGAGGTTGTCGATGGGATGAGAGGGCCCACAGCTTTCACTGTGGACTCTGAGCCATGTTTGGTCCTGGGGATAATTCAAATGAGCTGGTGAGAAGTGCAGGCTTGGATAGTGTCAGTTCCCCAGAGTTGGAAATGGAACTATAGACTCTAGCAAGAGAGCTGCAAACGAAACCAGTGATTTACCCAGTGCGCACTTAAAATAAATACAAAAGTGCAAACCTGTAGAGGTGAACACATTTTTATTTTTTTTTGTAAAAAATTAAGTCTATCAGGTTATGTTACACATCAAGTTTCATGCTTTCCTTTGTTTTCATTTGGTTACCTTTGTAAACTTAACCTTCACAATACACCTATTGATCTCAATCCATCTGCGTTTGTTTGCCGGGTTTCATTAAGTTTTGGGGGCTTGCTCAACTGCTCTATAATAATCAAATATTTATTTCAACAAAGGATTGGGAAACTCCAGATTCAGGCAGTAAATTATGACAGAAAGAATCTGCATGTCCACAGAAAGCAAGTGTAAGATACTTTTAATGTGGAATAAAAAGTAAATCTTGTTGTTTAGCCAACAAAATTATGCATTTGTTTCTTCCTGTCACAAATATGATAGAGTTTGTAACCTTTTAAAGTTATAAGTGACCTTTGGAAGATACCGTACTTTATATGTTACACCTAATATATATTATAGATCTTTACTTGTTGCAGAAGCTGTTTATTGTTTAAAAACGTACTGGATGACTACAATTACCATGAGCTATAAGGGTCGCAAATAACAACAGGTAAGTTCAGGACTTCTTGAGTAAATCTGGTTCTTCAGGGTAGAGCTCTACTACATTTCACAGTAAGTGGAAGCTAAAATGAATCTAGAGATTCATGGAGGAATTACCAGATATGTAGATGTGTATGAAGTGGCCATCCCTAAGTGAGTCTGATATCTTACAATACTACATACGGGAAGTACATCAAAGAAAAGTTGACAGTAGTTGCTATCAAATAACCAGAAAGCTCAAAGAAGCTGTTTGGAATGCATTTGCTTCCATTGTAATATAATTTCAAAGGTTTTCGTTGTACCTGAAGGTAGTATGAGATCACTCATGAGTCCATATACCAAAGATAATTGTTTTTCCATACATATGTGTCCAAAATTCTCTGATCTTCATCAAGTTGCTTTTGATGTACTTAGGATATTCTTAAAGTTATTTGACTCTTCTGATCCCTGATATTCAGAGATAGATATCCAGTTTGTAGCTTGCACCGAAACTAGATTTATATCATGCTTTTAAGGTTATGAAACATTGTGCTCAATGAAATCCACTTAGGGAAGAGGATTGCATAGGCAGCATAACCCGGCACTTTTGTTCTTTTCATGTCTCCTTTTTGATTCTGTTATGAACTTGCCAGTTGGGGGTAATCACTGAAAGAAGTGATGATGACGGTGGCTAGCTAGATAAAGGAATACTGAATATTTGCTTTTAGTTATAGAACCCTCTATTCATGGCACTTCTGTTACGGTTATGCCATTTGCAGGTGAGAATTCTCACGTACGTATGTCTGAAGGATGCGTTACATAAAGCGTAACAGACCGGGTTAATGGTACTATTGATATAGCACAGATAATAGAAGAAATCCCAAAGTTCTTGCGGGATGCAACCTGTGCAGGCAGTCAACGGCTTGAGAAGCACTAGGATGTTGTACGGTGTCCAGGTCAATATGAACGCGAGAAGAATGGCCGAGAGAGTCTTGGCCGCCTTCTTGTCAGCCTTTTTCTCTTGCGTTTTCTTCTTCTTCTTTTGCTGGTGCTGGAGTTTGGGTCCCGCATTGGCAAGGAGGGCCTTGGAGCCTCCGCCTGCGAGTTGCTTGGGGATTATTTTGGCGTTGAGCGGGATGCGAATATCGGGCATCTGGGAGGGCCGCCGGGTGATGGCAGGAGACACTGGGAACCCTCCCGCAGGATGCAGGCTGAGGTTGTAGTCCATACCCATGCTAGTGGCGCTATCCACACGCCCTACAAGACGCTGAGCGGCGGACCCTCTGATCGGCGTGAGCATGGTGCCTCCGGCAGACGCTGTGTCATCGGCTATCATCTTTATTGAGGGCTGATCTGTGACTCCGCTTCCATCACAGCTGGCGGAATCTGGAGGAAGTCTTATTAGGATCGTATATACCTGTAAATGTCAGTGCCGTATCACAAACATGCCATATACGCATAGGGGAAAATTAAGCAAAATTCATAAAAAAAATCGACTTTTTATTTTATATTTATAATTCTTAAAACCTTCTAGTTTCATAATCTGTATTTGTTATCGATAGTAGAAGCAGTGTCACGTGACTTTTTAAAGGTCCCTGTGTAGGCGGTTAAGCAGCCCTTCCAAAGCTTCAAAGCCAATTTTCTCGCTTTATACTTTTCCTATTACGTATGTAGAGAAGCTATTGCATTCCACCCAACAATTCGATACCGCGATTTCACCGGAAATACATGTTTTGAGGTACCTGAATTCAAAAAAGGAGCATTTTTAAAAAAGGTCCATGTGTGTGTGTCTGTGAACAGTGTAACTCAAAAACGAAAATTCGGATAAATACCAAACTTGATATTAGGTTCAATCTCTCCAAAAGATGCTACACAAGATTTTCAACAAAATCCCCCATCCTAAACTACCTTTTACATGGAACATATTTCGAAATTTTTTATTTTCTAAAAAATAGCTCTAACTATTTTGATTAAAATGGCACATATGAAAGATATTTACATGACAAATAAAATGTATATCTTGAATTTTGGGGAATAGGCTATGCCTCTTCATTCCCAAGGAATTTTGTATAATCTTGTGTAACTGGTAAACGTTAAGCGATAGACGAAAACGTACTACAAAAAAAAGAAGGTAGATCTCTTAAAAAAACACAATTTATTTCAAGTGTTTTTGTAGCATAAACCGTTTCCGAGGTATTCGTTATTAAAGGTCGAATTGTTCATTTCTTGGTCATTTTCTTAAAATCCTTTCAACGTTCAGTTGTTTCTCTGGATTGCATGGAAACAGTGTGGAATTTTAAGGCCAGCATACAGAGTCCAGTTCTTAAACATTTCATTGTCGCTGTTCTCTTTGTATCTGCGTAATTTGTGATGTAAATTGTAAAATGTGTAATGTAACTATTTCTGCAAAGGTTTATTTGGATTAAAATGTAATAGATAGAAAAATAAGCATCAGTAAGAATAATTTGTATACCCACTAATAAACGATAGAGGATAGAGAAGGCCATGTGAATGTATCACATCAGATTTTTTATACGTTTTTGGCGGTTAAAAATGTTACATACGATGTAACTTTTGCTCAATTGTTATAAAATTTTAAAGCACAAATGAAAAAAAAAAATATATTGGAAGTGATTTTTCTGAAATGTTGATATTTACGAGCATATTAATTATTACATTCGATTAAAATCTTAAAATTATCCAAAAATTGCTTTTACAAGGTTAACATTTTTTCTGCCAAACTAAAAAAAGTACAAAAAAGTCTATTTCCAACGTTTTTCTATAACGTTCACCTGTTTTGGAATAAATATTAAAATGAATAAAATTATTAATTGTTCTTCCTGTGGAGCATTTCTTGTTTATAGTTAATAATTGTTTAGACTATTAATAACTTCAAAACTACTGAAGATATTGCAATGGAATTTGGTATGCACACTGCTCTTTGCATAATATGTGTGTAATGCATTGTATAGATTTGTTTTAAATCTATACATAATTATGGATATTAGCAATTTCGCCTATGCGTATCCTTAAAGGAAGACAGATTTTATTAATATTACAAAGAGACAAAGGTTAATCTCGGAAATCATTCAACCAATATGAATAATTCTTTCGCCATTGAAAATCACTGTTCTATATTAATAGCTATAGTACGAGCTTTCAGAAGGTCTAATTTCAACTCCTCAATGGCTAAAGACTAATAAGAATTTACAAGGCCTGAATATTAAAAATATGGACATGTTGGAGTCTTAATATAAGTTTTGTATTAAGATGGCTTTGAACTTGATGAAAGTGTCACAAATCTTGAATGAACAACTTGGTTTTGTTTTATTTTGTTTCTGGATGTAAACCCTTTTAATGACCTATATGTAAGCTTTACTCTATTTCTTTCGTGTATTGTAATCACTTTATTATTAAATACCAATGTTTACTAAATGTATAAAGAGAGTAAATTATGTCCGACCAATAGCAAAAACTATGTATTCAACCAGTATTTATAATTATCAACTGAAAAGATTATTTTATTCATCGTTATATGCTATAATTGCTATGTTCAAAATGTTTAAATTGATAGTTTCAGGGGTATGAAATTTACATATTAGCCGGTTGTAAACATTGTGTAGTTTTTATGTTATTATATAAAAGAACTACGAGCCAAAGAAGAGGTACAACATTTTAAAATGCCTCTACTGTGCTTATCTAATCATTACTCGATATTTTCGATAACTCTTTCACCACTAACAGACTCGGTAAAAGAGGAGATCAGAAGTATATTTGCTGATGTTTTACTTCCATTATCATGGGACTAAAAATTGTAGTTTTAGAGCTTAAAGGGAAGGATTCATTGTCTAGATCACTGTACAATAATTTCTTAATGATACGGAGGGGAAGGTTAAATTATATTGATTAAATTGTCTTTCGAGATTTAAAAAGCCACCCGCGCAACGCCGGCTAATCCAATAGCTGTAAATGAAAATTTGAAAGAAAGTTAAATCAGTAACGTTGAAAAACGTTTCTATTTAAGAAAACATTAGATACGTTGAGAAAGAGCATCACTGATTTAAAGCAAATATTTAAAGTAAAACACATGCTGATATATATATAAACTGTAAATGAAATAATGGTCTTCCTTTCGTTACTGATAAAAGATAAAATTGTAACCAAAGCACCGCTACCGCCGTCACACCATGATCTTTTCCATCAACAGGAGTAAATCTAACTAGCCTATTTGAGTACTAATGCCTGCTATTCTCAGGGATTTTAAAGAAAATGAACAAAATCCGTTTCTTCGGGTTTTTAGAGCCCTATAACAATAAACTGACTAGCGGGTTCAGTATACCAGAGGCTGAAAGTGGACCTAACCCATGCCACGAGTTTCAGGAATGTGATGTGATAAGCGTGTTCCCTTAAAACACTTATCAGCAGATGTAAACAAAGGTCATTGCTGACTGTGAAACCACTTATTCCGCCCTACTATTCAACCTGAATACACGCGATTTTTTTCGTGTAGTATTACTTTTAAAGAAAGACTAAATAATTATTTATCCTTTCAGACCAATTTATTCTCGATTAAAAATGAAATTTCAAGCTTAAAATTACATCGTAGCTGTTTTTATCCTTACAAATTATTGTCCCCTATTCTTAGATTTATTGCTCCGTTGGTTTAAGCATTCAAATTTAATGCCAAGGTTTCAGTGTTGTGGGTTAGTTAGATTCGAATCCTCGCTGCAGTGTGACAACTTAACTGAAAAGAAAAACGAAGGCACGAATCACAGTAATTTGCCGATAAGTCGCTTTCCCTTCTATGATCAAAACTTTTTTCTTTGTCCCCCTCTTCCATTACATTCAAACTGGGAGGGAGAAGATCTTTACCTCTTTGTTGACAGGTTTACACAGAATATCTTTACCTTATTGACATTGCTATACAAATATTGTGTGGGGTGTGCCCACGTAAAATAAACGGTGATATATGGGTGCGTAGAAGTGTAAGGGATTTAGATAACATTGTGGTGAAATACACATTTTGCACTTAGCAAGATAAGTATACATGAACATTTTTATTTAGAATAAGTCATTCTAATTTCTTAAGTTTAACAGGCTACAAAAATATATAGCACTTAAGGCAAATAATGATCCAAAATTAAATGTCTTATTTTGTGGCAAACTGGTTTTTTAGGAGAAGGGACTGAAAGAATTAACCAAAGAAGTGAAGAAAAGTGAATGTTATTTTAACCGTTTCCTCTATTATAAAATATGCCCACAAGCAATGAAAAGGGTCTTATTAACTCATTGGTATGGGATACGTTTTCAACTAAACCCACATTCATGTACCATTGTCTTTACAGTATTAGATTTGGTATACGATGATCAATTTTTTTTGTCAATTTTGAGGGCCATGTCTTAGTTACTGGTCAATAATTAATACTCGTATTAAAACAACTGTTAGGACTAGGACTAACTGCGGAGGGGGACTTAGTGCCTCGACCTACAAGATTTGTTGTGCCTGGAGCCCTTGACGATGCCCCCGGGAGGGAGGGGAGAGGAGACAGAGGGCGGCCGTATCAGGAGGCGCGACAGGAGAGGGCAGGATTCCTTTTATAGATTGAAACTCCCTTGGTGGCAGCTGATACAACCGGCTCCCCTTCCACCCTGCGGGCTTACACATTCCCTGGGGTTCCGGGACTCGGAGATCGTCCCATTCCGGGAAGGGTTACATAGAGCATCCTTTTCTCCTGCCATGCAACGCTGAGACTCCCGCCGACACTTTCAACTCTGAAACACACCGATCAGATGAAAGGTAAAATGAAATGAGAAAGTAGGTGAAATGGCGGGAGGAGATTCGGGGGATGTAATGCACCTTGCCAGCATTCGCCTAGCGACCCGGGGAAACCCCGAAAAAATCCATGAGTCAGGATGGTCCGCCGCGGGAATCGAACCCATGACCTCCCGAATGTGAGCCACTGAGCCATCCCGCTCGGTAACAACTGTTAGTATTTTCCTATAAGCCCTCCACAATCTCTGTGCGTTACACATCCTTTTCGACACGGCAGCGTCCCCGGATACAACGCAATGACAAACCTACTGCTGCAAAAATACTATTGGGCATTTTAAATTTGCTCCATCTTTTGAAATAAGTCAAAACCACAAGGTGGTGGAAGTTCAACATTTCACAACGCCTTTTTCTTCCTCCCCCCCCCCCCGCCCCAAAGAGTGCACTAATAAGAGGAGCTTAAGGGTCTTAAGAAAAGAAACAGTAAAGTCCACATTTTTTTTTATTTCTTTGTAACTGTGAGGTGAATGCACAATATGAAAGTACGATGCAGCCTGAATATTTTACACTGTTCAAAGGGGAAAAAAGAAGTTGTCACCGATAAATTAATGAAGAAAGAAGAAGAAAAACAAGCGCAGTTTACCTGAGAATAGAAGGCTAAAAGGTGCGATCATCAGCTACAACAATTAGAATGTTTATTTATATCAATTGTGAGTCATTGCTTCTTTTGTTTACTTCTCATGGACAGTGAAGGGCTGAGTGCTACTTATTACAAAGGCATAGATAGGAATGATACATTAAAACAGAAGAGGGTGGACAAGCACGGTAGTAGTCGCATTGTAAAAAAAATCATATGTCCACTACAAATTCGAAAAATACATCTTAGCAGAACTTATTGCCTAAAAAACGCTACAACTCCGAACTCAAGAATATACTCACGTTTGTTCAAAATATCATCAGGAACCAAAATCAACTCATACAGTACCCGTTTCCCTAAAGATGAAACAACATCTGAATGAAAACATCTCTCGCCCGAAAATGAGGAGTTATATGTACAAAGGGCTTATACCTGCATATGTTCTTTTCTGGTATAATGCACAGTCTTTTACCACATAGTCGTGTTTTCGTTCGATATCTGGAAATATAAAGTTCTGGCACCATTTTGCGTGGTTGCGTCTTAGTAGACTTGAAGACAACAGCTTAGACAGCAAGCATAAAACTTATTTCTTATTAGCAGGTAAATAAAGAATCTGTAGCTAAACCCAAAAGTGAAGAATTTAAAAAAAATTAACAATACCAGTAAGAAAATCTGAATTTGAATGTGCAAGTATGTTTTCACTACGATTACCAGGTATCGTGTAACATTTAAAAAAAAATGTACGTCAATAAAGGATAACAATGAAAGTTTAAGACTATAATCATAAGAATTACAATTATCATCATTTTGACAATGCAAATCACGTTGCACGCTGACTTAAGTATTCTTATGTAATACTGGATTCTATGAATGTGTATTAGAATATAGTTTTTATTGTTAAAACAATATTAATAACTATTTTAAAGAGTTCCTTTCAGTATTTATATCTGTGCTGCTGCTATATTTATTAATTATTTTTAAGAGGAGTTGTTAACACAAGTATCAAACATATGAAAATATTATAAATGCAATTTGTCAAAACATAAGTTTTCTGATATGTCCTTTGTATATGCAACTCCTTAAATATCACCTAAAACAATATCAACTGAAATACCGCTATAACGGTTTAAAATTCTGCAAATTAACACCGAATTATGAAAATATCCTAAAATTTCAACTTCCAGAGCTGCATATCAAACGTTCTTCAAAGAGATATGCGCTAAGTACCCAAATCACACACGAGTTACACTGATGGCTCAACAAATGAAACTGTTTGTGCCTGCCCAGTAGTCTATCCTGTGAACACAGTGATATACGACTTACCAAAATTTTATACAGTTTTTTCCTCTGAACTTTAAGCTATCAAGTGGGAATTTGAAGACATTAAAATTACCAAAATACTCTTAACTCCCGTTTTCTAGTTCCTACTGCCATTATAGCAGATAGAGTCCCAATCTGCTATAATGACTGTAAAAATCCAAAACCCAATAATCGAAGAAATTCAAAACCAATACACTCAAATACAGAGGGAATTAAAATATGTTACCTTGATTCCGATTCCTTCGCATCAACGTATTCCCCGAAACGAACAAGCAGATGTCGCAAAAGAAGCAACTCGTCTGCCCATACAGGAAACAGATATCGGTAACGTACATCTCAAGAGAGAGAATACCTGAAGTGACATTCCACCTGGTTAGAGACATCCACCGATAAGCTTTAAGACATTAAATCATCATTCCGAGGACCAAATCCAGTAACTAATCTAGCCCGCCATCTCATCACTGGTTTTCGTTTCAGAACACTAAACTTACCCACAGCTATTTAATCAGCAAAACTTCGTCTCCTGTCTGCAACGTCATCATAACTGCCAAACACAACAAGAAGAATGCAAGAAATACCAACAGCAGCGAATAGAAGCCAATGTTCCCCGTAAAGTAACAAAATCACTTGGAAATTATACGTAACCATTGTAAAACAGTTTCGTATTTGTTGTAACATTACTAAACTCCACAAAGAAGTCTAAGGCAAACTGTAACACCGAAATGTAACTACATTCTAAAGCTGTGATATGACATATAGGTTAAAAAGACAATAAATAAACAAATAAAATCGTACGAATATGTAAAACCTCACCTCTTGCTAATTTTACTTTCTTTTAAATTTTGCACTTCCTTTACAGGACTGTTGCCTGAAAATCAGCATCTACAGATTTTGAACAGGTTTTGTGGACTAAACGCTGAAAGCTTACCAGTTGTTTAAGAAAGTTGTGAACAGTTTTTGTACTGTATTCTTTTGCAGCTAAGTTTAATGGTATTTTATAAAAATTAAGAAAGAAAGACAACAAAAAGAATGGATTTAGCTGTTTCCTTAGCCAGCCTTCTCTTTCCCGCTAGCAGCTATCCTTAGCACGTTTTTGTAATATTAGTTTCAGACTTTGTATATGTTATGCATAATTATTAAACCCAGGTAACAAAACATAACTTACACTTTACATTTTTGCAAAAATAAATGTAGTAAATTATAACCTATGAATGTAATAAAAAATTTAAACATAAACTTGATCTCTCAGATTTGCTAAACCGGACTTGGCCGTCTCTTTTCTCTATGCCAGTGAACATTGGTATGGAACACATTTGAGGCCCAAACTTTGCATCACAGCAGTACCTATTAGATGTTTCTTGTAATTCCCTATGAATTGCTTTGCATTTCTGCCACTGCTACTTAAATGTTCACAAAAGAAGGTCTTTGTGAGCCCGTAAGTACAACAATCGACTATTTTTGTTGCGCTACTGCTGCTGTCCCCACGGCTAAAGGGCGGCCTGGCAGTTGAAGCTGTGCTTGATGTTTGGTCGAGGTCAGGAATTTACTAATTACTGACCAGTAATTACGACATGTATTTCATATTTGTAGCTTTTATAGAAACAGTGATAGGATATTTTGGTACACCCATTTGTCTTATCAGATTAGTGGAGATTTGAAATTTGAGTGATCCTTTACCGAATCGCTGGACACCGAGCGAGCCGCTAGACGACTGGAGGTCGGAAGACTTCTGGAATCGTAATGGTGCATGTGGTGCGCCTGGACAGCCTGTCGAGTGGGGGTCTGTTGTTGCTGCTGCACTGACGTGTAGGGGTCGCGTATCACGTTGAGCGATGTGCATCTGGACACGCTGGACTGTAGCGGCGTCTCGACCGAGACGGGCGTCGCGTATCCCATGTCGCTCGGTGTGTCCTCATAGTCGGGGTCCATAGCGTCGTCCTCCCGACCTGAGTGCCACCAGGCCACACACCAATCCCTCAGCCAAGCCCACGTGAACGGCCGAGCCTTCTGCAGAACAAAAACATTTATTAGCGTGTATGCTAGTCGGGGTCCTTACCTAATCCGACTGCCCCTAGGCATGCGCCAGTCTTTCAGTCAGGCCCAGGGGCGTCATTTCAGGATATAGAGGGGTCAATTCCCCCCTCCAAATTATGAGAAACAATTAGGCTACTGGTTATTAGCGCTCTACCAAAAGAAAAATTATCAGAACTGTACTTTTAATACAAATATTTCACATTTAAAAGACAAAAGATGATTTTCTCTTTAAATGTGTTATTAATATTCACATGAAAATTCGAACAACTGCTTCAGGCAATTTTGCTCCCCCCCTCCCAAGCAGAAATGAAATGACAATCCTGGCCAGGCCCAAGTGAGTGGCCATGCCCTCTCGGGGACAAAACAGTTGAAGGGGTGAATTCAGTGTGACACTGACAAGGAAAGTATTATATCTACCCAAAACTACCTCTTCGGTTACAGAAGCATGCAAAAAATTGTGTCAATTTTAACTGCAAGGTTTTGAAATCAAGCGCTAATCAGTCATTTAAATCTTAATTTTATTTTGAGCTTAAAAAATTAGTTTATGGAAACAGGAGGTCTGTCTTTTATGGAAAAAGTCTATAGTTTTTGAGAAGGCGTTTGTTAGGACGACTATATCATCATATAACATTTACATACATGTACTTACCACAGCAAGAAATCCTCTTATAAAATAAATGCCTGCTTTTGTTTGTCTTCGTTATGTAAAAGCCGTACGACTTTTTGGGGAAAAACTCTCCAAGTGTATATAAAGAATGTAATTCACAATTCGCTAGAGGGCAGTATCTACTTAATTTTGCATCTGTGCGCACAACTGTGTATAGTTTGATACGGTAATTTGTATCACAAATTACTTTAATGTAAATATTGAGTGTAATACGAATATGTATTTTTATGTGACATTGATTTCAGATGTTTATTAATTGTAATTATTATTGGTAAATAATAATATAAGGCTTTACTGGAACTGTTAGTAATGGCGTAAGAATGCAGCAAGGGGATGAGTTGTTTATCAGTACCGGGAACCAGGAAGTTACGTAATGTTTCGCGGGTTTTCGGTAAAAAAAGCTTCTAGAACATTTCTTAAAGTAATATGTATTAGTGGTTTTCATTGGATAGTAAAATAGACGCTAATGTTGGCGCGTTTTATTAGCCAATAGCAGTTCATTTATAATCTTTAGGCATATCTTAAGGCAAGCCTATAAATAGTGTAGATTCAAGGGAGCGTTCCCCGCAGTGCAACAAGATTCTCAACACATGACACATCGTCCCCAGTTCAACGGAATTCTCAGTATACTACATATCGTCAGTCAGTCCTTCATTTCGTCAAGTTACGCGCAGCAGAAGTACGAGAAATCTTATAAAGTATTATACAGTTAAATACACAAAGTTGAAGTATGCGAGTTAAAAGTGAGAAGTTATTACAAACAGTTTCAGTATGGCGATTATCCAGATAAATCTGTGAAAGTGTTCGTGAACGTGTTCTGCAATAAAGATTATAAAACCAATTTCTTCGTCAATATCATTTCTAGACAAAAGATTCCTTTCCGCTTCACACCCTGCAAGAATTAAATGTCTACCTAAATAGCTAGCCGGAGGACAAAATACATAACCTTAAATTTTTTTTAGAAACTAATTCATGCAAATTGCTAACGCCAGAGGGATCTACGGACCAGACCAACGAGTGAAGTCACACAACATTAATACCGCATCATATTGGCTCCACAACGTGGTGCTTTTAAACAAATACAATTTGTTTTACTCGCAAATTGGCACCCATAACGTGGGGCGATAATTAGGAAAGGAAGGCTAGACGACTAGGAAAGGAACAAGAATAACCAGGAAGAGGCGAACGCAGCAGTGAAACGATCTACAAGACGCAGATTCCGAGACAACAGGGAAATTCAACTACAAAAACATCGAGACGACGTAGATTCATCATCATACAACGCAGAAGCGACATACAAACCTAGGAGAATGGGGCAGAACGCTGGACATCAAAGCTACAGCAACAGACAGCATCAAAAAGGTAATTAAATGATACTTAGGAGCGGTAGGATAATAAAAACAATGGCTGCTAGCAATACAGAAGAAATAATTATGGAGGGAGATAGTGTAACAGTTAGCTGTGATCCAATACAAATTACAGGAAATAGCCCAGACTTTTTGGGATTTGAAGATGAAAATGTTAGTGTAGAAAGTGAGAATAGAATAGCAGGAAATGTTAATTCTGATGTTAGTATGATTATGGAAATGTTGAGAAAATTTGGTGAAAAATTAGATCAAAACAGGGAAGATATGGAAAAGAGTCATAGGGAAGATATGCAAAAGAGTAATGAGAAATTAAGGGAAGATATGCAAAAGAGTCATAGGGAATTAAGGGAAGATCTTAGTAAGAAAATAGAACAAAACAGGGAAGATATTGATAGGAGTTTAGAACAAAAACTAACTCAGAATAATGAGAAATTGAGGGAAGATATTGGTAAGAGCTTAGAACAAAACAGAAAATCAATTGAAAGTATTGGTAGGAGTAATGAGAAATTAGAGCAAACAGTAGATCAAAGCAATGAAGAAATTGAAAAGAAAGTTATGAAGTTAGATAGTAGTAGGCCAGAAATGAAAGATGAAAATGAGGAAGTAATAGTAAGTGAGATAGGAGAAATTTCAAAGAAAATGCTAGACATGAGCATGGAAATAGGTAACAAAGAACGTGAGGTTAATACTAAAAGTGAGGTTAATGTAGAATGTACAGAGTTAGGAAGTCAAGTGAGTAATATTTCAAGTGAGCTAAGAGAGATGAAAGAGGTTAGGAATGTAGATGTAAATCAGGCGCAAGTCAATTTCAGAGCGGAGATATCAGAAATGCAAAAAGAATCAGAAATGCAAAGAAATAAATTGTACCAATATGTTCAAAATGAAAACTCCAGTCCAGTACAGTTTAGTACAGATTTGTCAGAGTACTCTCAAGTTAAAAAGATAGCAGATGAATTGAAAATGAAAATTGTTAAAAGATGTATTGTTCAAGAAACTGTAGACTGTTTCCAAATGTTATCAGGAGATGAAATTTCATATGAATACAAGAGGTTATTCATGAACAATTTGAAGGTTAGGATACGGCTACGAGTAATGTTTAGCCACACACAATTTGATCCAGGAGGGTAAATAGCAATGAGATGTAAAGTAAATGCTGGATAGGTAAAGACGACTTGCAGAGAAATGTTTTGGAACGTAAGAGGGTTAACTAAATATGTACGTCATAGGAAAGGAGAAATAAATTTTGGACATGATTAAATGTTTGAGAGGAAAATAACATTTTACTAGTAACAGAACATGTGAAATAAAGCATGATGTTATATTAAAGTAAAGTACATAAATACTATTCCAAGAGTATTGTTAAGATAAAGTACAAAATAAAAAAAAATGGTAAACATAATTAAAACAAATATTTATGTAGCAAATAGAACATGTGAAACAGTGCCTAGATTTAAGAGATGTAAATATTTGTGTTGAGGGTGAATATTTTGGTACATATGTATAATAATTACAAAAACATCTTAAATGTATAAATTTTTGTCAACAACTTATAGTAAACAATTTGGTAGCAGTGATTAAATAATTTAGGGTAAAGTATTTGCTATAAAAATTATAATGTCAGATTAATATTTAAATTAATTAAACCAGAGCCAGTAAGTAGTGGCAATTAAAAAAAAAAAAAAAAAGAAAAACATATCGTGTGTTAAATGCGTGTGAAGTGTAAAGTGAAAGTGATAGCGTGTGTTCCAAGATTTAGGAGACTAAAAACACAAATTATAAAATTCTCAAACAAGTTATAAATATTTATAATTATGTTTTTAGTGGGGCATATGATACGTTAATTTGTATCACAAATTACTTTAATGTAAATATTGAGTGCAATACGAATATGTATTTTTATGTGACATTGATTTCAGATGTTTATTAATTGTAATTATTATTGGTAAATAATAATATAAGGCTTTACTGGAACTGTTAGTAATGGCGTAAGAATGCAGCAAGGGGATGAGTTGTTTATCAGTACCGGGAACCAGGAAGTTACGTAATGTTTCGCGGGTTTTCGGTAAAAAAAAGCTTCTAGAACATTTCTTAAAGTAATATGTATTAGTGGTTTTCATTGGATAGTAAAATAGACGCTAATGTTGGCGCGTTTTATTAGCCAATAGCAGTTCATTTATAATCTTTAGGCATATCTTAAGGCAAGCCTATAAATAGTGTAGATTCAAGGGAGCGTTCCCCGCAGTGCAACAAGATTCTCAACACATGACACATCGTCCCCAGTTCAACGGAATTCTCAGTATACTACATATCGTCAGTCAGTCCTTCATTTCGTCAAGTTACGCGCAGCAGAAGTACGAGAAATCTTATAAAGTATTATACAGTTAAATACACAAAGTTGAAGTATGCGAGTTAAAAGTGAGAAGTTATTACAAACAGTTTCAGTATGGCGATTATCCAGATAAATCTGTGAAAGTGTTCGTGAACGTGTTCTGCAATAAAGATTATAAAACCAATTTCTTCGTCAATATCATTTCTAGACAAAAGATTCCTTTCCGCTTCACACCCTGCAAGAATTAAATGTCTACCTAAATAGCTAGCCGGAGGACAAAATACATAACCTAAAATTTTTTTTAGAAACTAATTCATGCAAATTGCTAACGCCAGAGGGATCTACGGACCAGACCAACGAGTGAAGTCACACAACATTAATACCGCATCATATTGGCTCCACAACGTGGTGCTTTTAAACAAATACAATTTGTTTTACTCGCAAGTTTAAGATAACCCTTAATAGCCTAAGCTATCCCCACTGTCTGCTACGTGTGCCGTTTGGTAATACTGTGTGATTCAGCTTTCATTTCAGAACGAAAGGCCATTAAGGTCTGTCGTATAGTATACGAGCAGTCTTGAATGCTCAAACTATGCTTCTAGAATAATATTGGGTCAAAATGTAATACCTATATTTATGACCGCCCAGACTGCAAGGGTTAATTGTAGGAAAGTGGTAGCTAACCCTTGGCTGCACTTCGTTATGCGAGGCAGCAGAGTGAATTATGCAGCATTCATACAGCCTCGCTCCACTTCAAACGGGTACCTGTCTGCCGTTGGGGAATTTCTAGTTGAATTTTTAGATCTTCCGATTCCAATTGTCAGCTAATCTTTTGGCCATGGCCTTTTTACCTCACATAACTTCTCGTTCAGACATTGAAGCTGGGTTCCTGGATGGGCTTCGTATTTCTCATGCAATCCACACATATGAGCGTTTTAAGTTTAGAAAAATGCATCTTACAGAACACTGACAGCTAAATATTTCTTCTGCTTTCAATCTGGGCCTTTGTGCCTCAAGTTTCATTTTGATATTTTTGTATCATTTTACCAAATGTGAACCATTTTTACCTCACTTGCTGCCCTATTTTATACCTAGTGACGGTCACATTTTTAAAGTCAACATTTATCCGTTGATGCAATCAGGTTTCTATCAGAGCGTCCTTGAAACGTCCTCTGTCCATTGAAGGCTTTCAGAACCATCAGGATAAAGGGCCGAAGGATTTGATGCAGACGATTTTGTAAATGTGGTAACGTGTCAGCGATGTGGAAATGCAAGAATTTAGAATGCAGGGTAGTAGTAGCATTGCCTTACTACTTTCCGTATCGAGGAAGTGATATGGACATGATATAAGTGCTGTAATGTATCTGATTACAATGAAAGATAGAAAATGGTAAAATGAACTTGAGGGCGGTTTGGACAGCTAGCCTTGTACTGCAATATGTGGCGAAACGCCTGTAGTACATTTTACCATATTAATTTATTGATATAAGTTGTATTATTTGAAGTTATTTCCAATGATTATTTGCATATAAATCATAGTTATGTTGTCTTAGTAAGTTTATTACAGCGTTGCCACATAATAAGCGAGTACCACACTGCTTTAAATATTACAATATTTGATATTGTGCGTACCGACATTGCATTATTTAAAAATCTCTAAGTAAGAAACTTGAACACCGTGTTAAGAATTGTCATTAGTAGCCAGAAATCTCAGAAAATGGAATTTCAGCAAGATTTTCCGTTTATCGCTAAAACTTAATGTGTGTAAAATTGATGCATCATCTCTGCCTACAAGAGCGTGGTAGGGATCCCATTTAATTTCTGGTTTTACCTGAAGTTCAAGACCGTACTGTGAGTTAACGGTAGGAATTAGGAAAATTTGGGTGTATAGTTTCCGAGTATAAAAGGCTCTTCAAAAATATCCTTTCTGTCGTTGACTCCTCCCTTATTTTTAGCCAGATATGAACACAGCTTTACTAGCTTATCTATAAGGGTAATAATAATAATAATAATAATAATAATAATAATAATAATAATAATAATAATAATAATAATAATAATGGAATAATGAAGTAAATTTTCCTCTTAATTTCTTGAGTTTAACTCTCAGAATGCTGCTAACCAAAAACTTGGTCTGTGCAACACTATGTTATTAAATAGGATAAATCGTATTACTGCATATCGGTAAATGCTCAACTTTATCCATGGCTGTAAAAACATCTGCCAAATATAGAAACTGCTCTGCGATTCACTGACAATTGCAAATGCTTCGAGACACAATCAAGAATAGTTAATCCGTCGGAGCAATTTGTCGTTCATAGTTTGATGATTAAACGCTTGATCAACCCTTGGTTAGTTAGCTCTTAACGGTGACGTGAGCTTGGGGACTGGATATAACTAAAGCTTATGAATGCACAGCATACGTAAATAATATGTTCTGCACATAAAATTTTATAATTCACTGTTGAATTGAAACATTGTGATACTGGCTATGGTTTATTGTTAAATTTACTGATATGACTTTATAAGTTAAAGCACATTTAAGTACAGCTGTTCAGCTTTGTCCCGTCAGGTTCTTCACTTATCGTAGGTATTTTGACTAATAATTTCCGGTAAAATCCTTATATGCTGGCGGAACCCATTCCGGAAATAGAATTAAGTCTGTATAATTCAAATTGTCTACATCCTGTAGCAAGTGTGATGAACAGGGCCCGGCTTTTTAGGTGGAATAAACCTTCATTTTAGGTTTATTATATGCTTAAAATAGGTTTGTTTAGGTTTTACTTGATTAAAATAGTTTTTTTATGTTTTGCTTCGTGGATCAATACAGGTATCATTAATTTTGCTTTTCTGGTACTTATTGGTAAGGTTTATTTTTTGGCATTGCACTAGATAGTTGCATACATTCCCAAATTTCCTGGCGTAAACGATTTCCTATTATCTCGTAACACATTCTTGTATCTTTCAACGGAACATGACGCCATTGGAGCGTAGAACATAGATGCCTGTGCAGCAGGTTCTAGGGGTAGTTTTCCTGTATACTTTTCTCCCTGCAATACTGAATTGATGGTTTCCATGTCTTCAAAACCAGGATTTCGTCGAAGAATCTTCTGCAACTTCGAAGAACATGTAACTCCCACTGATCCAGGTATTTCTTTACTGGAAACATTGCCAATTATACCTAGAGTATCTTTCAGTAGCAAAGTTGTACTTTCCAACCGGAGAATAGCTTCTGGTATAAAACAAAAATGTCTTAATATACATAAGGGAAGCGGCAAGAGTGGGATACTTGAGTGATTTATTAGCCTTGGCACTGCAGGAAGCTTCTGTTTCACCCAATTTATTGACATTTCTAATGTCTTTTAAGTGCTTGGTATAGTAAATGGCAGCAGGCAGCTAATTTCCCCAGCCGGTAAGTATCGGTTCAGGTGGGGTTGTTGATACCTTCTCTTTGAACAATTGTATACATGTTGGGGCCTTTAAGAAAACCTTCTTGACCGAAGATATCAGGCTGTTCACGTCATCGAAGTGGCACCGTCTTCTCCGCAAGGCGGCGCAGGCCGTGGATCAAGCGTGTAACATGGAGTATGGTCGGATGGAAGGACTGTAGAACCCTCCCCCCACTCCCGGCCGCCAATCTGTAGGCAGCACTGTCAGTCACTAACAAAAATGAAGTGTGGATCTGCAGCAATCCGCTTTTTCCATAAATGTTATTTAGGTATTGTTTCATTATACAACAACTACATTAGAAAAGTACTCTCTGTGTACACTGTTGTACTCTCGGTGAACGATCTCGTTAACGCAGGTTATGCTCCTGCTGACCTTCTCAGCTCATCCAGGTGTTACCACGTCACATGTGCTGCGTTTAACGGTGGTAACTTGAACTATCTGCTGGCTATAAGTGGTGGAAATAATTTTACAATGAGTTTCAATCCGAAAATAACATTCTTCATTCCGAAAAAGGAAAATACAGCTATTTAAGTTATTTTAGGTGTCAACACCTCATTTAGGTTTTTTTAGGTGTAATGAAATTCACATATTCTGCTCCAGGAAGTGTGAAACGAATATATATCTTGAAATGTGTTAATTAAATAGCGAGGAAAAATACAGGTTAAAACGTAAAAATCCGGGCCCTAGTGATGAGCAACAGGGTCAAATCAGAAATCTGAGAATAAAAACGTCCCTTTTCTTCACATCTCACCGCCATTTCATGGTGAAAGTGTAGCACTGTGAATTTGAATCACTCTCAAACTTAGAGGCCCTTTAAAATCGGAGGGCTACCTTGTGTGTATATAACAGATTTATTACATACTTACATATACTTCTGGGTATAAAGTAAAATAATTGGTGAAATGCATTACGTATAAGCATAGAGATAAATGCCAGTAAATCACATACAAGGCAATGTCATACATCACACAATAAACAATCATGTGCGTTAGATTTTGGGCACACTAGAAACAGATTCTGTTTACAAAACTTAAATTTCATTAATGTAATCTTGCCTAAGGATGAACAGGAAAAAGAGTATTCTCTTACTGTTTAATAAAGTATTACTTTCCCTACTATTTACCTATAGTAAGTAGAAAAAGTAATGTATTCCACCCAATAGGCAATTCCATGTCGAGATTTCACCAAAAATAGACATTTGGAGACTCTCTGAATCCCAAAAAGACAGTTTTACTTTCTCTACTATTTACCTATAGTAAGTAGAGAAAGTATTGTAGGTATTCCATCAAAATTCAGTGCTGATATTTCACCAGAAATACACGTTTTGAGACTTCCTGAATAAAAAAAATATTTACTTTCTCTACTACTTGCCTATAGTAAGTAAAGAAAGTATTATATTCCATGGAATACACGTTTTGAGACTTCTGAATAAGAAAAATTAGAAAAAGGTCCACGCTTGCGTGTTCGTGAACAGCATAACTCAAAAAGGGACAGTCGGTGGATGCGACACCAACATTTTCAAGAAAGTCTCCTAACCCCAAACTACCCTTGATGTGGGAAATTTTTCGAAAATTTTGATTTTTTCAAAAATGGCTCTTTTATATTAAACACCATCTTTTTAACATATTTTTATGACAAATAAAATGTATATATTGAATTTTAAGTCCTCTTCATTCGGAATGACATTTGTATACTTCGTAAACCGTAAGCAATAGATAAAATCACATTATACAAAAAAAGTAGATCTCGTTAAAGCATACAATTTGCCAAATAATTTTTTTGTGAAGTTAACAATTTCAGAGATATTTCATGTTTTGCATTTTCAAATATTTATACTTTTCTTAAATGGGAAGTCGCTATTTCTTTTTTTTAATTGTCATCAGATAGCGACACGCTCTTTAAAAATCTGACTCGCTTTACCTACCTATCATAAAACGAAATGCAAATGTGAATTAAAAGTTTATCGTGATTAACAAAAAGTAGCTAGAATAATAAGCTTTTGAAAGAATATTTATAGAAGAGTGAGTAGAGAAAGCTGTTAAAATCCGATGCTTAATATTTATAATACAGGTGATAACATTTTAAACAAATCTATTGGAAACTTCCAGATATTTCGATTTGCATATAATTATTATACATTAGCATATTTTACTCTTGCTTTTGATGTATATTTTAGCCGCAAATGAATTATTTTATTACAGCATGTAACGAATTACACAGAGTCGATTTTCTAAAATGAATTTTAGTTGCAAAATGTGTCATTTTAAAACAGAACATAACAATTGAAGAAACGCAGTGAGTCATCCAATTACCTATAGGCTAGCATTCGGCTGCTTTGGCTGGTGCGTCAATTCAGGCGTTGCTGCCGGCTGGACAATGTTAATTGGATGACTGGATAATAAGCTTCGTATAGTGGAGTTAGGAGTGCTTCTCTCCTGTTTATATGCACTGTTGACGGTTTTTTTGTTTTCCAAAAAGAGCAGTAGTTTCACGAACCGACTGAAGCATTTGGCCAGGTATACATGAATTATCCCTCGCAACATTGCACTCCGAATGATGCGCTAAGCGTATTGTTTATTCATTGAGACAGATAGCCTCATAATGAGCGGTATATAAGACATGTGGGCTCGTAATCAGATGAAATTGTTTCTGAGTTACAAACCGAGTGCTGCATGTAGGAATGGTCCAGTTCATCGGCTGCCGTACTCGATTCCGATCGCGAACGCTTCCACTCCTCCAGGTCCACGGCTTCGTCACTGAAAACACAAATATTTCACATATAATGTCTAATTCTGTGAGTTATCTGCCACACTTTGTCTAAAATAGTTAAATGTTGGTACAGGAACTGATGAAAATCTTAAACAAAAGGAATTTAAGAGATTGAATGAAACAGCAACAATTCTCATGACTTTTATTTCTATGGGAGTCTATTCACCCATTATCGAGATCGTAACGAATTTTCTCATGGTTGCTAATGCAGGTTGGAAGTTGGAACTGACAATGATTCCTAAGCTCTAAGCCCGAAACTTCATACACAAGCTTATAAGTTCTAACAATTAAAATATAACGGTGTCTAACACGCATGAGTTGTGACAAAGTGCGACGAACTGCCGTTTTGGATTACGCTTTTGTTCAAGCTACCAAAACAGACGGGATTTAGCAAAACTTTATGAATAATTCCGAAATTGAATTCATTTATTAAACTACGTCACTGAAAGACAATCAGAGCAGACTATTTCTCTACAGTCCCTTATCTTTGGCAATTTCATGGGCTTCTATGCTGAGCTACTGAAAACATTGACCTTCAAGTTATCACTGGAACATAGTACATAGCAGTAAGCAGGCAATTATATTTCGCAAGCTTATTTCAAGCTTGCATTGACAATATTTCTGAATATTTATTTTACATTTACAGTATCTAAAGACACAATAGCTCATCCTGGCTGCCCAAAGTATCAATATGATGTAATAATAGCGAATACAAATGATACAAGATGTTTATAGAAATATTATGCCTTCGTTTTATTTTTCCTCGAGCGCGCATTGAGCTGGCAACTGGAAGATTACAGCGCAGCTGCCCAAATCCAGTCCTCTGCGAGATCGACCAATGATTATACATGCACTTCTGTTTTCTAAAAGAAAATTGTATATTCATAGATTTTATAGCAGAATATAGTAGTATGCGGCTGACTACCACGTGTGCTAATTTTGCAAGAAACATCACTGTGTATGTGTTAACCCAACAGTGATATTTACAGTTTTTGTTTTGTGAAAACATAATGCCTGTTCGTGGGGAAAAAGTGAGTTCATGTAATTGTGTCAGCCGTTCAGCAACAATAATGTCCCTGATAAACTGCAACATTTAGCATCTTTCCTGTAGCTGCTATAGGACAGTGGTCCATCTGAATATCATAAGCTAAAATGTTTCATTAGCACAACCCTCTGCTCCGCTTGTGTGACTGTATTAACTGCGGAGATTCTGCTCCCTCTCCCTATCATTTTCTCGCTCTTTCTGTCCTTCACTCTCTCTCCTTCCACTTTCTCTCCCGCTCTCATTGTCTCTGTGGAATGCACATGGCATGTGATTTTTTGAAAACTGGTAATAAATCTGTTTTTCTGACGTGCTAAAAATTAAAGCACAAATAATGACCTTAATGTTGAGAAACTCATGCCTGTTATGTGATGGGACCATATTATTTCCCGAATGAGCGATTTACACGTATGAATAGCAGGAACGAGAAATCGGCATGTCTTAAAAATGCATGCTGTTGAAAGCGTTTTAAGCAACCTGTCAGAATATTGTACTTATAAACTTTAGTTAGGTAATATTATTTTCATAAAACTCAATAAGAACGAGATATTTCATTTCTTTTTATTTTCTACCCCATAGCAATCCACTTTAGGGGAATAAAATGGCTAATCTAAGTTATGTAAATGTGTTATACATAAATCACTCTTTCTCACTCTCAAACATAAACAACACTTACATTTTAGAAATATAATTTTTGGCTTCAGAGTAGCCCATTATTTGCGTTATTGTCGATTATCTAAAATAAAAAAGACCAGAAATATTTCAATTACAGTTTTACCATATGCATGGATTACCGACGACGGCAAAAATGTTCACTCTGCACCTATCAAGAGATTTTACTATTAACTTTGAGAGGGTCAATACGAGCACTAAATAAAACTTTGGTACACCCTTTCAAAGACCCCAGATGTTTTACGAACCAAGTCAGCCGCAGCAGGCTTCCTGGTCAATAGCTGTCTGCTTCTGGCGTTTAATAGACAGGGCTGTGACCATTGTCAGGGGTGTCAAGTACGGATATTGGATGTAACCACGCTACTACATGTGCAAAGTGCCATTCGGAATAGTGGTCTTCGCTCTTCGCAAAAAGTGGAGGATTAAAACAGCAGGAAAAAGCTGTAAATAATAAATTATCTGGTCTTTTCCTTACAATGACGAGCAAAAAAGGCGGAATTTCCTTGGGAAAAGCATAAATACCTACGGATGGAAGGGAAAATACACATGAATAATAAATGGCTTCGCCTTTTCCTTATATTGAAACGCAAAAATACGGAAGTTCCCGAAAAGCATAGGATTAGAAAGAAAATGAAAAGGCATGTAAATAATATACACATTCAGGAATGTCTTCTACTTAAAATTGAGAATAGTAATTTTGAATGTCTAACCCGCTCAATGCGCGTTTGATAACTGCAATAATTCTAAAACCGCAGTAAAGTGGAAAGTATTCAGTGATAAACGACGCATAATTCCTTACATGAAAGGGTTATGTGAACATCTACTTTCTGGTCCACTGGGTAAAAGGGGTTAGGATTCGCTTCATTCAAGTAGAACCTCCATCGAACGAGTTTTGGTCATTAATTTGTACCATTCATGCTCGTGCAAACGGAGGGTTGGCTATACTGGAGTTCGAGCGGTGTCCCGTTCTCAGTCCGTTCGCTATGGTATACCAAGGAGTTGGTGTATCATTTCCTGTTCGAACGCACATTTGTGTCCAGACACAAAGGGAAGGCTCAATCTACATGCTTCACTTGCGTTGTTGCCACACGGTGCCTTATGCGCAGCCTATGAGTAGGACAGCTGCGGAGGGGGGCTTAGCACCTCGACGTACACCATCTTTTGTACCTATCCCCACGAGGGAGGAGTGAGGTAAGAGGAGACAGAGGGCGGCCGGAAAAGTAGGCATGACAGGCAGACGGCAGAGTCCCTACATTTTACAGATTGAAACTTCCCGGATATCAGCCGGTGCAATCGGTTCCCCTCTCCCTGCAGGCTTGCACATCCCACTGGGGGACCCGGGATTCGCAGACCGCTCCCATTTCGGGGGACGAAGGGTTACATAGAGCGTCCTTTTCCCCTGCCCTCATACGCCGAGATTCCCTCCGACAATCCTGTAACAGACCAAGCAGATGAAAGGTGAAGTGAAATGAGAATGGAGGTGAAATGGAAGGACAGGGAATTCGGGGGATGTAATGAACCTTCCCAGCATTCGCCTAACGATCCGGGGAAACCCTCGAAGAAACCCGTGGGTCAGGAAGGTCGGTCGCGGGAATCGAACCCTCGACCTCCCGAAGGCGGGCCACAAACGTTACCACCTGAGTCATTCCGCTCGGTTATGCACAGCCCAAGTTCGCGTGATATTCGGTATGGAGTCGAGTGATAAAGCTGAAAATGTTTGCTTAAAATTAAATGAAGCTTATCACAGAACATAAAACAGGAAGAAGCGATGTATGGAATCACTTTGGGATTATTGTTGGGAAAACAGATAATAATACTTTATAATTATTATAATTATTATTATTATTATTATTAATACAAAGTGTTGAAGTGTTCTTATCTTTACTTTTAAGAAAGAATTAATTCGGTTTATTTTTATACTCTTTGATATTTCGTATAATAAAACAAAGCAGCTCATACTGTCTATCGCTCCAAAGCAAACAACTGCCTAACACTCCAGAGTCGAAAATAAAGCTAGAAGTAGTTTTTGAAAGTTGTAAAATAATCTCCAGTTTTTGTAGTAAACAATGTGTTCAGAAAGATTAAGTTGTACAGATCCCTACATTAGCCGTCAGTTTTTAGTGTTCTAAGACAGTCCATAGTTTTTGTCGGATCCTATACGGTAAATATATGGGATCCGGTATTTAGGTCAAACTGCGTACGCAAGAGGTTTAAAAAATAGGAAGCTTTCTTTTTCTTTCTTTTATTAAGTTGTAGAGTAGACAATTATTATCGCCGTGTCTCAAAACCCACGCGTCCGAAATTTTGCTCAAATAATACCAAAAACACTCCATATATTAATGTTCAACAAAACTGAGTGCAATCTGATGGTATAAACACGCAAAAAAAAGAACCTCCCCATGCTTTTTACTCATTGGACCGGGAATTTCATAAATAAGAGGCTAGTTGCAATAAATGTCCAAAAATATCATCTCGTATTAATCTTTAATGAAACGAGTCAATCCAGTCAATAGCAATATTCGAATAGTTTTGGAGATTACGCTGGCTACACACATACTCTCTTTCCTTTTAATACTAGTGTGAGATACAGATAAATTACTTGAACAGTTAACACACACATTCTTATCCACGGTTAACTGTCTTCAAATAAGCAGTTAACCTTAAATTAGTTTGTTAACTGTCTGTCCAGATTACAGATAGCTGTTTTATCCGCTCCGTAGTTAATTGTGTACACAATTAACTACTGTACATATAACCGCTCTATCGCTGACACAGACTCTACAATCAGTGAGTGGCTAGGTCGCCAGCGTCAGGAGAATAAAGTCTCCGGGGGGTAAACTTTGGACGCAGTGAATTAATTTGTTCTGCCCAGAGACACACAGCGAATTTGGAAGCTACTATCATATTCCCTGGTAATCACTAAAGAAAGTCGCCCAATATAATCGAAGCTTTATTTATTTGTTCATGTACTAATTATAAAAGCAGCTATCAATTTTGTTTACTTACGCTGTTACAGCAATAATAAGCACAAAAGTCAGGGCTGTATGAAATACCTTTAGCTGATGAAGACATTAAAATATATAGCTAAACATACGACAGTGACTTAGGCTATTGGGACATCATGACTGTAAGTTGAAATCCGTACCAAACAAAAAGGTAGCCACCCAATTGTTTAAAGAAATAAATAAAACATATTTTATTAATTTGGGACGGTTTCATCGAGAAAATGCGTGGGTTTATAACTACTATAATTCTTAATAGCATTCTACCTGCTTAAAATAAAATAAACTTAACCGTGTTTTTCTTTGTATTTCTTTCTTTATTTTTTTCTTAAAATTGAGATGAGATGATTTTCTTTGTTCAGAAAACAAACCATATTATATTATAGGTGCGATTTTCAATCTAATGTTTCCAATTTAAGTATAACTGATCTCCACAAACCTTAATGTAGTACTAATTTAAAAACTGTGTTCCTCGCTACATCGAAATATATTGTTTCCAACCTAAAACGGTAGACAAAATGTAACTTTCATAGAGTTATAATTATTATAAAGAGGTTAGAGGTGAGAGCAGAAGAGGCCAAGGCTAGGTCTACTGAACCTCCAGGAGAAAGAGATGAGGCGAGAGAGCACGAAGGATGGCCATATCTGTGGCGATAGGTGCATCGCAGTGGGGCCTCTAACGTGTCCAGGTTGAGCGTACTCGGACGCCCTTTTTAGGGCCCCCCATCCGGAGGGACAGATTTGGGCAGAAGGTTCCGTGCCAGGGGAGAAACAGTTCTCTCTTTAAAGCAAATCCACCGCATGCTCCAGGCCTTGCAACCTGAAATATGAAAGGTAATGAATGAGAGGAAATGAGGAACAGGAAAAAATCGTGTTATATATAATCCACTCCAGTATTCACCTACCGACGTGGGAAAACCACGACAAACATAAGGTCAGGGTGGCAACAGGAATCCAAACCGGAACTCAGGCACTACCGCCTAGCCGTCCCGCTCAATTAACTCTATGGTAACCCTACACTTCAGCTGATACTTTCCATTCTGCACATTTATCAAAATAAACAAAGAAAATGTGTATGTTGGAATATTTCAGAATACAAGATAATATTTCAAAATAACGCAGGATTATAAAGTTTATAGCAATACTCTTGCTACGTTGTACGTAAATATTTTAAGTGTTTTGGAGAAATTTACACCGCATTAATTTAGCTAAAAATCAAATATTTTTAAATCCAACAGCAAGAAACGGAAACAGTGTGACATTCATGTGTTTATATTATTGTGTCTGTGTGCATATTTAACACATATACCAATATTTAATCAGAGTACAAACTGCTAGAAATCTAACGTTTCCATTCTCGTGAAGGAATTCCGACTTTACCTATGCCTCGGTCTCAAATACCTCACTCGTAAGGTGAAGCATTACTTTCTTTTTCATTTGCGGAAATAACCATAAATAATTCTAAACACAATTAATGGTATCGACGTTAAGGATTTCACTAATTTGCTTACTATAAAGACCAAAGAACCAGTAAATATATTCTGTGCCAAAGACCATCAGTCACGCACAGGGACACAGGAGGTGCAGGATGGGAAAACAAATAAACGTCGATATCATTGATAGCTTAATGGCGGGCTGCAGAATGTTTCGAAATGTTAATTGTACAGACTGCGAGATGAAAGTAAGTGAAAACCATAATTTCGGTGCTGAAAAGATACGTATTAAAGCTCTGTTTAAAACATGGAATTGTGCAAAATGTTGATGTCCGCAGTAGTTGCTGAAAGAAAGCATTATTTGACAGTGTGTTCCATGCCGGCTGTAAAAAGACTGTGAAAATAAAGGAAAAAACTAAATACGACTGGACTTATCAGCATGTGTTTTCCGCGTAGAGAAAGCTTATTTTAAGGTGGGTGTAGGATTTAAAACTACCTAGTATTAAAATGAAATATTAATTAGGTAAACAAAGTAGTTGTCTTTTCCAATTATTACCGACAGGTATGTGTATGCGTGTAGTAAAATTATTGGTGAGTAACAAACAAGGCCTAAACACTGTTTTTATAGTTTTTATTTGGCATACATTAAGGGCATCTAAGGCGGTTATTATTTACAATATCTACACCAAAGGATGCCTCCTCTCATCACTAACGCATGAAACGGGAATTAATATTTTAAGTATTTTAAAAGTAATCTTAAAGAGTATTTTAATCAAAATGTGCCTTATGATTTGCAAGTAATTAATTTTAAATTGTAACTTTATATGACTTATCTTACGGCTTGTAACCTTTACAAGATAAAAATAAATATCTATCTATATCTATCTAAGGGAAAGAGAGGCTTGCAGTGTTGTAAGTGCGAATGTGCTCTCTACCGGCACATTGCGAACTACTATTCCAGAACAAAAATTCCAATTGTATAAAGAAGCACATACAGAGGAACATCTTACATTGGCACCTTTGATGCGCCATGAATTTGTTTTTAACCAGGCTCCTTTCTTGTTACGTAACAAAAGATGTCGCCCTAATCGCTGCCGTGCAGCGGGATCGTCAGCTGTTTTTACAATCTCCTGTTTCATATCTGAAATGATGCACCATAAAGGTTTTTAAGTTTGTAAAATAAGCGAATTAAGTATTGTGTATTTCTGGTTAATATCGAGTGTTTGTATTTTTTTAAATTATCCCTTTTTATCTTAAAATACACAGCTAGAAATACTAGGAAACACTAGACATACTAACGATTTCAAATAATGTAAATAATGAACCACCTTCTAATGTCTTCGATTTATTAACATATATAAGTATGAATTTAGGAGCAGTTTAATATTAGTAGCTTAACAAATTATGGCTAAGATCAAAAAAGGAATTTAGCAAGTTATTGCTTACATAAAAACTGAATAAGCGTATTGGTTTATGAGCTTATTGACTAGTTCTTGTATCAGTGAAAGTAATACTTATTGAACATATTCTCGCATTAATTATATGGTTAATGGAGACAATCGCATTTAACTTCAGTAATTTATACGCTGATTCTGAGGTTGTGTTTTTCCTGTGTACTTAAAAAAAATTATTCAGACAAAATAAGCAAAATAAGGGAGAAATCCTGTTGCGAAAATAAACATTCTGTGTAAGATACAAGTTTATTTGGATTTACTAAGGAACTCAAATTATATAATCATGCATACTTAGGTGGCGCTTTAAGTGTGATAATACTTGTAAATACTCTTCCCGCGATGTTTGAAACGATTTTAAATAAAACTCGGAAATTATAAAATTTGAATCATGCAGCGGTGCCAATACGAGAAATTATTCCCGATTTTTAATTTAGACATTTAATAAACGTAAACATGCACAGTTTTCTGAATATTTGAAGCCGAAAGTAATCAGCATCACTATAATACCTTCTAATTATTGATTTTTAGACAAATAGAGAGTAATAAAGTTATACAATAGCAATGTATAGTACCACTTCTGTTGGATGTGCAGAAATGACTGAGATGACGGAAAAGAATCCAAGTTTGCGACATTCACCTCAGAACTCAACCACGTAACCGGCTAGTTGTCTGTACTAGAGATCTGCATTTTTCAGTGAAAACAACCAAACCTAGCGACCATGACTCAGCGATAGCTTGTTACGCTCGACCGTCGAAATGAATGTGCAAATGATTGCATACTTATCAGGCTCAACTTCTTTGCTCCTTTGTCTCTCTCTCCGAAGCACTTCTTTACACCGAGAGCTCCGGTCGACTTGGATCCCGCGGTTAACCGTGGCTATTTGGAGCACTGAGGAACTTTGGACTGTATAGGTGAATGAAGCAACCATTAGGTACCTCTCTACTCATTCAGTAGAAAATGCGTAGCCTTATTTGGCTAGTTTCAATTGCTTTTGACATTTTTTGGGCTGGCAAATTTGTATATTTCGTTATTACTTTATTTACAGCCTACCTATTATAGGCAGAGGAAGTACAGTATTCCATCAAGAAATTTGATATCGAAGTTTTACTGGAAATGCGTATTTTGAGATCTCTGAACCCAAAGAAGAATTTTTGAAAAAGAGATCCATGTGTGTGTGTGTGTGTGTGTGTGTGCAGAATAACTAAAAAAAGAAAAGTCAGATAAATACCAACATTTATATTTAAGACCAACATTTTCCATGAATGTGGCACCAAGATTTTCATGAAATTCCCCCTCCCCAAACTATCTTTTACATGGAACAATATTTATTGCCTTTTATTTTCTTAAAAACTGTGATTTTGACTCAAATGCCAATTTTTTGAGATACTGATACAACAAATAAAATGTACAATATATCTTGAATTTTTTGGGTATAATATATAAAACCCACTTTGCTGTTAGTGGATTGTATGTAACTTGAAAACCAAATGGGAGAGGCAAAAAACTTGATTACAGAAAAATGTATATCTACAAAAGAATACATGATTTGTTCGAAATACATTTCTATTTTCACATCATGAAATGTTCCTTTTAAATATTTCATGCTATATGTTTGCATTTTCCCAAGTGTAAATAAATTTGACGAAGAACGTTTAAAGTTTTGCAATACTTTTTTTCTTTCTCCTCCTCACAGAAGCTTAATGACAAAAACAACTTAAATCAGTTGAGTACCTGTTCTACATTTTCCATCTAGGTGATGGTAGGTAAAGTTGTACGGGTAGTAGTTTTTGTAATAGTGGCAGTATTAATAATGGTAGCAGCAATATATTAGTATTTTTATTACCATTAACGGTCATGATTAGGAATATCATCGCTGTATATGCAAAACACACAAAAAAAGTTATACCCCTTGCTTCTGCGCTAACTTACAAAGAATGCGCACCATAAAATGTGTTTGGAAAAATACGTAAGAATTTCGTTTCAACATCGAAAATAATTAATGCTTCAATCCGATTTATGTCAGCGCTAGAACCGATCCGCTACCAGCTTGTCAGTGCAGATGCGTCTCCAGCCCTAATTGAACCTGCGCGTCGTAAAATGCGGCTATACGAGTAGTGACAAATGACAACAGACCAGTTACGTTTCCCACTCCCCAACCTTACCTGCTTTTGTAAACAAAGCTGTCAGGCTTTTGTCTCTAGCATCTTGAAAAGGCTGTTATTGCAGTACTGATCATTTATGATCATAAATGTAGTTTAATCATAAGAATGGCACTTAAGTTTTGGGAGTTCATTTTATTTATAAGTAACATAAAATACATAGGCGTTGTAGTACATTCCACAATAAGAAGTATTTATTTTTGTTCTGCAGAATCCTTCCATAAAAATTACTATTACGATTAATATTACAAGCAAAGTTTGTGCCTCAGCCTTTTCTGTTACATTTTCCTTGTTTGTTTCTGTTTGTACAGATAGACAAGTATAAATAAATATATCAAATTTAGTTCTATTATACTCACGGGCTTCATTTTTAAGTTTATTCTAAGGTCGCGTATAACGTAATGATGTATTCTTTCTTTATTTTTAGTAAGTAATGCTGTAGTATTGTTTAACAACGAACACTTTTAGTTTAGAACCAATACTTTCTGCGTCGCCTGATGTAAGACTGTTCAAGCCGATTTTTTTTTTTAAATTTCAACTCAGTAAAATTATACAAGAAATTTGCTCAGATTTTGAATCCCCTAAATTTCTTCCTTTTTAGATGTAATTTCTGTAAATTTGTCTTTTTTACAGAATCAACTAATTTTTTAAAACGTATTCAAAACTGCAAACTGTCCGATATAATATACGCAGTTAATAGACGTGAAACTACAAAAATAAATAAATAGTTACAATGTAGAACGTCGGATTATCCAGATAATAGGTTATGTACGAGCGATAAATTGGGTATGTAATAACCAGGCCTCGGTTCAGGGTTCCGAGATGCATGAAGTTAGGAGCACACAAACCACTGTGTTGTTTAGTTCGTGTGGAATGGCAGGTAACGCGTGCAGGTAGTCCTTGCCCCAACATGTAAACATCTAGTCACGGGGGGGGGGGCACAAAATAAACGTTTTCCAGAGCGTATCGAGTAAGGAAACTAATTGCCTAACATAACAGTTTTGCATGATTGTACATGTTTTAACTTTCTGAAATAGCCATTTTCCATGACAGAAAAAAAACATGCAAACAATATACATCTAACAAAATAGATTTCTTCACAACTTCATTGCACCATATGCATAAATATTTAAAACAAATAAATACATAAAGTAATAACCCAAATAATGCAAATGAATACAATACACTTCTTTACATGTCATTGCAGCGAATTACAAGGTGCATTCGCAATGTATCAAATTAAAAACATCTCTTATTTCACTTAAAATAAATTTATAGCTAGAAAAACTCATTCCACGCCACATGACATGACAGGTGCATAACAAAAGAATGGGATATCACACGAATCAATTTTCGTGGATTTGTATTCATTGTTTGAATCCAATAAAACGTCCTTAATCGCACACATATCTACAAAACCAGAGTTTTTCTCCAAGACTTTTTTTGAATTTGGCGTTCACACCTGCAATAACTGCAATTGACTCATTCAGTTTTTGAAGCAATGCAATTTACAAACTGAAGAGCTCTAGGAATTTCTATATCTGACGCCTGCAGATGTGATATTGTTCCAGATATCTTCAAAATAATTTTTAATGTACAGGAGCGATTCCATTAACTGTTCTGAAATCAGAGGTTTTACAATAGCCACTGCACTAAACTCCTCTGAATGAAACGTACTTATTGCGTCTATGACTTTGAGATAGTGTTCGGCATAATAAGTAGCTGCTCCAATCAACTGCCCCAACGCGTAATAATAGGCTGCGGTGGTAGGGCAATATTAGGTGCTATTGCTTTAAATCTTTGTATCCTTGAAGGAGCTTTCAAAAAACGTTTTTGACGCTGGATATGAAGCAGTCTACATCTTTGAAATTAGCCCTTACGTGTTCGGCCACTCTATGAAGGGCGTGTGCCATACATGTTATATGAATTAATTTAGTATATAGCACCTGAAGAGCTTTTGCTTTCTTCACCATGTACGATGCCGCATCAGTTACAAGCAATAAAACATTTTGTTTTTTTATTTCATGTGGATACAACAGACACATTGAATTTTCGAAGAGATTTTCTATGCTCTTATGATTTACTTTGTCCAGTATCTCAGATGTCACTAACATTTTCTTACCTGCAGGATCGGGCAGCAAAACTCCCACAATAACATTTGCTACGAACCTACCACAGCAATCTGTTGTTTCGTTCAGTGAAACCCAAATTTTCTGGTCTTGCACCACTTCCCTTATCTGTTTCAATGTTGGTTATAGCAAGATGTAATATAATGTTTTCTTAAGGTCGACTCTCGGGTAATATTTCTAGAAACGCTTTAAAATATGTATTTTCGATCAACATGCTACACAAATCTCGATAAAATTCTTTCTGATTTTCAATGTTTGATTGTGATGTTGAAGGCCTCTGTACATTGTGTAATGTAATATTTTTCGTGTGTATTTTGCTATTGCAGTGTTTTTGAAAGAATCGAAATCTGTCTGTCCTGATGTATTTTTTGCAGCGTTTGCAATATTCAGTGTTGTTTCCTTTGACTAGGAAATGTTCCTTTCCAAACTTCTCTATAGGTAGGAACGCTTGGTAGTCGTATTCTTCGACATGTTTCAAAGTACTGTGGAGTATAAGAGCAATTAACACTAACACAAATATCAATGAATATGTAAATACTATGAAACTATAGTTCTTTACTCGCTGGATCTCGAGTACGTAAGGAGACTGCATTAACCAAGGCCAAGCAGCAATATGAATGTCCACAGTGACTTTCGCTACGCAACTACCTGTAGGTTGGAAGCGTTACCCCACCTCCCGGCTAGGACATCAACTCAACCCCGAGCGTTCCCAACTGCAGTCTGCTAATTCCGTGACCCAAAACTGATGTCTGGTAATAACCAAAAATTTGGGTACATAATAATGTTAGAATTAAATGAATCGCTGCGGTTATAAAAGAATGCAACTGTTTTATAATTCACCACTCCTAAATTGTGCCACCTCCAATAAAAGCTCTAGTTTTACTGTACATATCTGCTCTTGAATGCAGTATTGGGCCCGGTTCGGGTTATGGTTGCTTGCGAGCGACCGAGACTTTACCGTAACCGACCGACTGTCACTGCTCGGCTTCACGCACTCGGCTAAATCTCTCTCGGATGCCGTACCGAATGTGGTTCGGTGAGTCACAGTCGGTCGTTTCCATAAGAATGCAGACCTCCAGTCTCTACTACATGCACACATCCATATTTATATTTTGGTTCATTTCTATAGTCCCCTTTAACTGCTATGTCCATATCGGGGACTTTTAACTGAAAAATTTGATGGTGTTTTTAGTCTTTGAACTTTATAGGTTAGGTTGCTTTAGATTTTTGTAGTTTTTTAACTTATATACCGCATACTGTACCTCTTTATACTGTCATTATTAGATAGCAATGGTTGTGGATACGTTTTAGTCAAGGTCTGAGAATCATTTATTTTTGGTTTCTTACAGAACATAAACTCTTTTGCATGTTTTGTTTCAAGCTTATACACAAGAACTTAGGAAAACATACAAGTGTATAACAGTGAAGTTTGAAACTTAGTTTCAGGTAAAACTTAAATTTAAATGCGTGTTTCTTTAATAAAGTGTACGTTTTCTCAAAACTACAAATTTCAGCAATATGTTACTGGAAACCAATTTTCTTTCTATTTTTTGAGGAAAAATAAATATTCTGCACAGCGATAGTGCCATTTGTCTGCTAAAAGTATCAGAGAATACGAAGTTAATTAATTTATCCTAAACTGTCATATATATTTAGGTCATCTCCGTGGTGTGAAGATAACATGTCTCCTAATACGTAGGACCCGAGTTCGAACCACCTTTGCCTAAATAAGGTTTTCTTCTTCTCAGTTCAATGGATTTCTGGTTCCTTTGAACATAATAGCACATTTAATTCACTGTCTCTGCATTTGTTAAAAGGGACGTTAAACGCTTTCAAAAGCCTTGCTTCGAAATTCACACCAACTGTTATAATTAATTACGTTTATTTCAGAAGACAGAACATAGACACCATTTTTAATTGTTTCATAATGGTTCAAATAAGAAATGATGGAATTATAACTTAAAAAAGAAGTTTGTCCTGAAGGGACAGTAGCACTTTAAGCTTAACCCGGCGGAGGGCGATGGATTTTTTTCGGGCGTAAAAATCCTTAAATGGCTTCCTTCGGAAGGGAAGTAAAGCCGGTGGTCCCATGTCATAGATTTACGGCACGTAAAAGAACCTCAAGCCTGATAAAGAGGCCTCTGAGCAAAATTACCGGTCTTTCACGCCCAATATAGAATGGGACGCTAAGGACCACAACAGTTAAAGAGCGTCCATAAATAAAACACAACTTAATTTAAGCTTAACTCCCTTATTTAATATGAACTAAAATATTTGTTTAACACAAAGAAATAAATACATTAAAAATAAATAAAAAATTCTTTTGGGGGTAGCTATGAATATTTTGAAAGCTCTAACCCAACCCATCCACTTTAGTACATATTCTTAAACAACGTGCCCTGTTTAAACCTAGAGTAAAAAATGATTATACAGAATGTAATAGAGATAGGTATTTATTTGCAGATTTTTTTTTCCTTTTTTACATAGACAGTAACTCAAATCAAATTGCTGCGTAGGTAGTACAAACTATTCTTAAACAAGTAGATACCTAAAACAAGGTTAACCAGGCGGTAATCTTAATGTTCTATATTTTATGTGCACTTACCTCAGAGGTAATAGATAAAAAATAAAATTTTCATAATTGCCTGTTAGACCCTTAACTGTACTAAAGACTAAGAATATTTAAAACTTTTGAATACGTTACTTTTTACAAATAGAAAATATAATTATATTTTTTACTTAAAATATATCAACAAGAAATTCCACATTTTCTTTTCAATGATTAATTGAAACGTTTCTTTTTGCCTGTTGCATAGGAACAACAACTTTGATCTTCACAGCATCCTTAGTTTCTGAGAAAAGTGAACCAATAACAGCAAAATATTAATTTATGAGGAAAACGATGTAAACCGTTCTGTTAGATTTACCTTCAAATCAGAGGACTCAGAAGTTACCAGTCGTAGGTCATAACTGAAAACAAGATAACGTAGGCGGTAATGATTCAGTAGTACCATTAAATACTTTTTGAAAACTCCTATAGGCGATTTGTGTTATATTCATATGACTTTCTCTGTACACTTCACAAACTATTCTTATTAAGAGCGCATTTTTGTATCTACTTTATGTTAATAGAGATAAACGTTTGCAGAAATGTTTCATTTACAGGTGCAACGGGGATACAGGAGACCAACACGACAGTAAAATCTTTAAAAAGAGGGTCGCTATATGCGGCTTTGAAATTCCGGTCTTTGCATGAGCACGGGAAACAATAATTGAATGACTACCTAACAATTGAACAGCGTAAAGTTTTGAAGAAATAAAACCAATAACAACTACTCCTAATATCCAGGAAACTTAATTTAACAAAATATTATGCCCTTATCGTTGTCAGTTATGAAATTCTTCACAATTCATTCAGAATGAAGAGAACTTCACGGGATATTCCCATAAAATTCAAGATAATTTTGTCATGCAAATATCTTGAACACTTGGTATTTTAATCAATACCATTAGAGCCATTTTTGAGAAAATAAAAATAGCGAGAAGTTTTCCATGTAAAGGACAATTTTCTAATTTTCTTTTATTGAGGGCGTTTAAGTTCGCAGTAGCATGTCTCCGATCTTATTCTGTGATACCTGTCTGCAGCAAACTGTGTAACCTCTGTAAGTAGTTTTTTTTGTGCAGTAACAAATTACATGGTTTCCTCAGTAATTTCTATCTCGCATATTTTTTGCCCATCTATTATCACCTTCCCCAGAAGAAACCCGTTAATGACGATCACCGCAAAGAGCGCTTCAGTGCTCAAAGCGAAAACTGGCCAACCGCGTAAGAAGCTAATACGAGGAATATTTCAACATTTACACATATCACTGGTAGAACAGGTTTACAACCTTATAAGCTACTTCAAACTTTCTATTTAAGTTTATACGCACTGCTATTGAAAGTTTTATTGCTCATTTTGTAGTATTTGAAGTAACTTGATCGAAATTCTAAAACATTTTTCAATTTTCTTAAAGGGCACAGTGCACAAAATCCGTTACTGGATCCTACAAAATAAAGAACTACATTTTCTAATAAAAGCAACACATTTATAGTCCATTATTTTGACAAGTTTATTTTAAAGAAACATTTCAATTTCTCCCACTGAAGTATAAATATGATCTCTATGGTACAGAACAGCATGAAACACTACTTTATACCGCATCTTTACATAAAAGTAATATTAAAATTTGAGCAGCGTCATCCAATTATTATTTTGAGGTTATCTTTATCATCAACAAACTCGTGTTCTGGAATGGCAAGGTTGCTAGGAGCTGGCCCTTTACGGACTCTGCCAGAGGAATCATAATGCGTGCCATGGCAAGGGCAGTAGAATCCTCCATAGTCGCCGGAGTTAGCAAGGGGCACACAACCTAGATGGGTACACACTCCAATTACCACTAACCACTCTGGTCTACTGAACCTATCTTCATCCCTTTCTGGATCCCTCAGCTTGGACAGATCAACGCTCTTTGCCAAATCTATGGATGCCTGACTTCTGTGCCAAATGAACACTGGTTTGCCTCGCCATTTTAATGAAACTGTCTTTCCTTCCGGAATCGACGTAAGGTCCACTTCGATCCTTGCAAGTGCGAGCATATCTTGGGTTATGGCCATAACGGCAACAAATTCATGAACCACTGTTTTGCTGGCATACATTCCGAGAACACCACCCACCAGCGTTGCCAGTGCAGTAGATGCACGGCGATCATCCAGTGTTTCTCGGCTGCGTTTATACGGATTCAACGTTAATTTCCTCCTATAGAAGTCGAAGTCAGGTACCTTTAAGTCAGTATAACTAGAAAACCTGACTGGTTCAGAGGGCGCTTCATTGCTGACACATTGGCTCTGCTCTTCATTTGTGTCTTTTAATCCTGTTTGATCTTCCTCCTGAAACATCGTAACTGTTTTACACGTGAAAATACGTTTGATAATGTTTTTACTGGAAAAATATTTCGCCAAATTTCTCGTGTTGGGAATAAACCGTGCCATGTTGTGTCCTTAGATGACCTTCCTCCTTCATGAGCATTCATTTTGTGTTAGTTGTTGATTTTTAACCAAAGATGGTAACGACGGTTACAGACAGTTGTTTCGTGCATTCTTCCAAAGCTCTGCTTATGACTGTGAACTTCTTCGCTCACTGTAGCATTTTTGTTAGTTGATTATCTATGACAGCACATTCGGTATCTGAATGAGTGATAAAGTTATAGAATAACGTTCTATATACCTTGAGAGATATCAATGGGAAACAGAATTATTACGAGGTAGTTACTGCCGTACCTACGTATGAAGGAAGTATTTGGAGTTTTACAGGAACTTCCAATTCCAATTAAGCTGCGAGTTTTTCAGTAATCTAAAAATAACCTTTCCTTATGAAATAAAAGCTTCTAATTATTTACTTTAGCACCCCATGGCCTATTTGTTTTAAACCATGCTTAATATGTAGTAAATAATACCCTAATGTTGTTCTGATGTGTTATTTTTGGGACAAAAGCTTAGTTTCGGAAATAAAATTTTTGTATCAACGCACTTCTTATTATACCGTCACATAAATTTCCTCCCATTCACTTCCATCTACCCCTTAAACCCTTACACCACACTATCATCCCGATATTTGTAGCTTAGTTTTTTGCTCTTAAAGCTATTTTGAAATAATCTGGAGGGATAGAATATCGTCTTTGATAGGTCCTCAAGCGTCACGTTGCTTCCAATTAGGTTTTTATATTTACCTTTGCGGTTTAAACCCGTCTAGGAAACAATTTTTTTTGGCGCAAAGTGCATAGTCATAAAGAAATCATAAAATGTAATGTTATGTAATATACTTATTTAGTGAGGAAATATTATTTGAACACATATAGTAATTTTTAAAACAAACCGAAGGTGCACAATTCATTGTTAGTTATTTGAAAAAGGAAGGAATATCGACATTAATATTATTGATTTCATGCCGGTCATTTCAAGTGAAACTGAATTGTGATTTGTGTGAAATACATTAATTCACTGGGGATATTGCAAGTAACGAAGATAAGATTTTAGTCATTTATAAAGTGTAACATTCTGAAAGAACCGGTTGTTAGAATTGTGAGCAAGAGGATATTCGTTTTAATAGTAATTATCTAACGTGCAGAAAAACCTAACAACCAAGAAAGGCAAATGGAGCGTGGTTGGAGAAAATCTGCAAAAAGTGGCACATCTGAACGCGCAGTGAAGTAGACCTGACCGTGATACAACATTGGGGAACCAGTGTTATTTTAATGATTATATTGGTTTTCAGATAAATAAACCCTAGGCGATCGTCTTTTGTCTTCCCCTGTATGCTTATGACAGGAGCGCTGACGAATGCGCGTACTGTTTTCAAACATTTATTGTGACCAAATTAAGCTTGTGCCCCCTCCCCCGAAAAGCTGAGTTTTATTTATGGATGATATTTAACTGCTGTCGTCCTTAGAGTCCCATTCTATATTGGGCGTGAAAGACCGGTAATTTTGCCCAGAGGTGCCTTTATCAGACTTGAGGTTCCTTTACGTGCCGTAAATCTACGACACGGGACCACCGGCTTTACTTCCCTTCCGAAGGAAGCCATGTTAAGAATTTTTACGCCCGATAAAATCCATCGCCGGGTTTGAAACCTCGACCTCGGGAACTAGAGTCTAGCATGGTAACCACTACACCACGAAGGACGACTTTGCCCTTCTCCAAAAGACACCCCAAAAGACACCCCAAAACTCTTAAGGGTATTATTTAGCATATAATGAAGTAGGTTTGAAACAAATGGGTTTACCGGTTGCTAAAGTAAATAATTCCGAAAGCTAAATAATGTGTATGTAAGTTTACATTTAACATGTATTCAGTTGAGTTGAGTAATTTATTAACAGTTTGGTAAGAGTATTTATGTAAATTTGTTGATATTGTTTAATACTTTAGTATCCGTTTCAATGTGTCGGTAACATCCGTTATGGATAAAATTAGAATATATTTTCTTCTGTTTAAAATCTCATTGAGTTAACATATTTTATGTTTAATCAACACCGTCTCCACTGCACGTTAACACTTGGAATGGCGTATGATCTAAACGAAATACCGAATTTTTAAATAAGTTGATGTTAAGTGAGGCAATTCTTCCACTTATTGCACATCCATTACAGACACCTTTTAGTGTGTCTATCGCTTACACACGCGATGTAGGGAAAGTGTTGCATTTTATAAACAAATTAAACGACGGGATTTCACCGAAAATACATGTTTTGAGGTTCCCGAATCCCAAATTAGCATGCTAAGAAATAGGTTCACACGCGCGTTTCAAAACGTTTTACTGCACCGTGACTGCATTTTAACGGTTTTTGTTAAAAAAGTTTACTTTATTTTTCACATAAAATGTTAAAATATGTGCTGTATCAACTGCATCCATTATTTTGTTAGTTGCGCCATTTTTAATTTTACAGAAATCATCCTTTAACTCCTTTTGTTATTTGTGCATTTTCACTACTCTTTTGAATATGCCGTCTGAAGTAAGTGAACATACGACTTGCTAATGATTGACTATCGCTATTTGTACTACTTAGTCAAATACAAATACTACAGGGCTCTAAAAACGTCAAGTTTCACAAAATATTATGTTTGAAGTAGCATATAGGCTGTGTGTGTCTAAAGACTTGTAAAACGTTATGGCAGGATATGTATTCGGTATTATTTCATTTATTGGTTATATTTATTATTTTACAAATAGCTTGTATTGTGTAGCACAGTCGTGGCTTCCATTGTTTGTATGCTTGGAAATACCATGTAACTTTCATGTGTTTATTCTGAAAGCTAATATTTTTCTCACAATTGGTTGTGTTTCTTCTACCAGTAGGCTTATTCTGTGAGTTTAGTGTTAACTATTAAATTTATAAGGGCTAATATTGTCTTATAGTGTGCCCGTAGAAAATGCTTATATAATCAAAAGAAAGGGAATAAATTACCTTAAGAGTGAGCTTAGAACACGATGTGGTCTCGCCTATAGCTGGTGCCCACCTGCCCGCCCGATTAAGGTATTTTAGTTATATAGGAAAATCGCGTCAGGAAGTAAACAAACGTAGCCATTTTGCAAAACATTACATGCAAATTGGGCACTACCAACGTAAATAAAAATGTGAAATCCGCTAAAAATGCGATGCGCAGTTGTTACCGCTATTTGTTGTTGTTGTTTTGCGATTTCGTTGAAACGCAACCATGCAAATTAACAGAGCGCATTTAATATAAAGCAAAATGGTTTGCACGGGATGTGAGAATACTGTCTTTAGCATTCTAACTCAACACGTGCTATGCTTATATAAAAAAATCTGATGTGTTACACTCACATGACTTTCTCTACTCTTGTACAAACTACTTTTACAAACGCTTATTCTCCATATGCTTCATGTTAATCGAGATATCGAGATGTCAATCTTATTGATAATTTTCTTGTAGATGCAAGGGGAATATGGTAAGTTTTAAGCGATAGTCAAATATTTTAACGCTGGTTGCTATGTGGCGCATTCCATTCTCCTTGCATGTCCAGGACATAAAAAAATCTGATGTGTTACACTCACATGACTTTCTCTACTCTTGTACAAACTACTTTTACAAACGCTTATTCTCCATATGCTTCATGTTAATCGAGATATCGAAATGTCAATATTATTGCTAATTTTCTTGTAGATGCAAGGGGAATATGGTACGTTTTAAGCGATAGACAAATATTTAAGCGCTGGTTGCTATGTGGCGCATTCCATTCTCTTTGCATGTCCAGGACATAAAAAAATGAGTAACGAATTTGAGAAAAAGTTTTAAGTATTGGAAAATTTAAGGGAATAACAAGCAATATCTCGAAAACGGTTCACTCAACAAAAAAAATGTATATGACATAAATTGTGTATTGTAAAGCGATCTACATTTCTTGTGCAGTAAAATTTTGTCTATCTCTTATGGTTTACCAGTTATGCAAAAGTCGTTCAGAATGAAGAACACTTTTGGAGACATTCCCAGAAAATTCGAGATATACATTTCATTTGTCATGAAAATACCTTAAACATACGATATTTTAATCAAAATCGTTAGAGCCATTTTTGAGAAAATTAAAATTTTCGAAAAATGTTCCATGTAAAGGGTAGTCTGGGGTGGGGGGATTTTCTTGAAAACCTTCGTGTCGCATCTCTGGAAGATACTGAACCTAAATACCAAGTTTGGTGTTTATCCGACTGTTCGTTTCTGAGTTATGCTGTTCACAGACACACAGACACACAGACACACACACACACACAGACACACACACACACACAGACACACACACGGACATGTTTCCAAAAATGCTTTTTTTGGATTCAGGGAGTCTCAAAACATGTATTTCCGGTGAAATCTCGGTATCGAATTTTTGGGTCGAATGCAATACTTCCCCTACTTACTATACGTAGTAGAGAAAGTAAAAACTAACCTAAACCTAACTTTTCGTGAATCAGAAACGTAAGCTTATATAAAAAACTAACCTAAATCTAACCTTTAGTGAATTCAGAAACGTAAGCTTATATAAAAAAATCTGATGTGTTACACTCACATGACTTTCTCTACTCTTGCACAAACTATTTTTACAAACGCTTATTCTCCATATGCTTCATGTTAATGGAGATATCGAGATGTCAATCTTATTGATAATTTTCTTGTAGATGCAAGGGGAATATGGTAGGTTTTAAGCGATAGTCAAATATTTTAACGCTGGTTGCTATGTGGCGCATTCCATTCTCTTTGCATGTCCAGAACATAAAAAATCTGATGTGTTACACTCACATAACTTTCTCTACTCTTGTACAACCTAATTTTACAAACGCCTATTCTCCATATGCTTCATGTTAATCGAGATATCGAGATGTCAATCTTATTGGTAATTTTCTTGTAGATGCAAGGAAAATATGGTAGCTTTTAAGCGATAGTCAAATATTTTAACGCTGGTTGCTATGTGACGCATTCCATTCTCTTTGCATGTCCAGGACATAAAAAAATCTGATGTGTTACACTCACATGACTTTCTCTACTCTTCTACAAACTATTTTTACAAACGCTTATTCTCCATATGCTTCATGTTAATGGAGATATCGAGATGTCAATCTTATTGATAATTTTCTTGTAGATGCAAGGGGAACATGGTAGGTTTTAAGCGATAGTCAAATATTTTAACGCTGGTTGCTATGTGGCGCATTCCATTCTCTTTGCATGTCCAGGTCATAAAAAATGAATAACGAATTTGAGAAAAAGTATAAGTATTGGAAAATTTAAGGGAATAACAAGCAATATCTCGCAAACGGTTCACTCAACAAAAGAAATGTATATGACATAAATTGTGTATTTTAACGCGATCTACATTTTTTGTGTAGTAAAATTTTGTCTATCTCTTATGGTTTACCAGTTATGAAAAAGTCGTTCATAATGAAGAATACTTTTGGAGGCATTCCCAGAAAATTCGAGATATACATTGTATTTGTCGTGACAATATCTTAAACATATGATATTTTAATCAAAATCGTTAGAGCCGTTTTTGAGAAAATTAAAATTTTCGAAAAATGTTCCATGTAAAGGGTAGTCTGGGGTGGGGGGATTTTCTTGAAAACCTTCGTGTCGCATCTCTGAAAGATACTGAAACTAAATACCAAGTTTGGTGTTTATCCGACTCTTCGTTTTTGAGTTATGCTGTTCACAGACACACAGACACACAGACAGACACACACACGGACATGTTTCCAAAAATGCTTTTTTTGGATTCAGTGAGTCTCAAAACATGTATTTCCGGTGAAATCTCGGTATCGAAATTTTGGGTGGAATACAATACTTCCCCTACTTACTATACGTAGTAGAGAAAGTAAAAATGAATAACGAATATGAGAAAAAGTGTAAGTATTGGAAAATTTACGGGAATAACAAGCAATATCTCGCAAACGCTTCACTCAACAAAAGAAACGTATATGACATAAATTGTGTATTTTAACGCGATCTACATTTTTCGTGTAGTAAAATTTTGTCTATCTCTTATGGTTTACCAGTTATGAAAAAGTCGTTCATAATGAAGAATACTTTTGGAGACATTCCCAGAAAATTCGAGATATACATTTTATTTGCCATGACAATATCTTAAACATATGATATTTTAATCAAAATCGTAAGAGCCGTTTTTGGGAAATTAAAATTTTCGAAAAATGTTCCATGTAAAGGGTAGCCTGGGGTGGGGGGATTTTCTTGAAAAGCTTCGTGTCGCATCTCTGAAAGATACTGAACCTAAATACCAAGTTTGGTGTTTATCCGACACTTCGTTTTTGAGTTATGCTGTTCACAGGCACACAGACACACAGACACACAGACAGACACACACACGGACATGTTTCCAAAAATGCTTTTTTTGGATTCACTGAGTCTCAAAACATGTATTTCCGGTGAAATCTCGGTATCGAAATTTTGGGTGGAATACAATACTTCCCCTACTTACTATACGTAGTAGAGAAAGTAAAAATGAATAACGAATTTGAGACATATGTTATTTTCATCAAAATCGTTAGAGTCATTTTTGAGAAAATTAAAATTTTCGAGAAATGTTCCATGTAAACGGTTGTCTGGGGTGGGGGGATTTTCTTGAAAATCTTCGTGTCGCATCTCTGGAAGATACTGAACGTAAATACCTAGTTTGGTGTTTATCCGACTGTTAGTTTTTGAGTTATGCTGTTCACAGACACACACACAGACACACACACACACACACACACACACACACACACACACAGACACACACACGGACATGTTTCCAAAAATGCTTTTTTTGGATTCAGGAGGTCTCAAAACATGTATTTCCGGTGAAATTTCGGTATCGAATTTTTGGGTGGAATGCAATACTTCCCCTACTTACTATACGTAGTAGAGAAAGTAAAAAAATCTGTGTTACACTCACATGACTTTCTCTACTCTTGTACAAGCTATTTTTACAAACGCTTATTCTCCATATGCTTCATGTTAATGGAGATATCGAGATGTTAATCTTATTGCTAATTTTCTTGTAGATGCAAGGGGAACATGGTAGGTTTTAAGCGCTAGTCAAATATTTTAACGCTGGTTGCTATGTGGCGCATTCTATTCTGTTTGCATATCCAGGGCATAAAAAATTGAATAACGAATTTGAGAAAAAGTATAAGTATTGGAAAATTTAAGGAAATAACAAGCAATATCTCGAAAATGGTTCACTCAACTAAAAAAATGTATATGACATAAATTGTGTATTTTAATGCGATCTACATTTTTTGTGTAGTAAACATTTGTCTATCTCTTATGGTTTACCAGTTATGCGAAAGTCGTTCACAATAAAGAATACTTTTGGAGACATTCCCAGGAAACTCAAGATATACATTTTATTTGTCATAAAAATACCTTAAACATATGATATTTTAAACAAAACCGTTAGAGCCATTTTTGAGAAAATTAAAATTTTCGAAAAATCTTCCATGTAAAGGGTACTCTGGGGTGGGGGGATTTTCTTGAAAACCTTCGTGTCGTATCTTTGGAAGATACTGAACTTAAATACCAAGTTTGGTGTTTATCCGATTGTTCGTTTTTGAGTTATGCTGTTCACAGACACACACACACACACACAGACACACACACACACACAGACACACACACGGACATGTTTCCAAAAATGCTTTTTTTGGATTCAGGAGGTCTCAAAACATGTATTTCCGGTGAAATCTCGGTATCGAATTTTTGGGTGGAATGCAATACTTCCCCTACTTACTATACGTAGTAGAGAAAGTAAAAAAATCTGTGTTACACTCACATGACTTTCTCTACTCTTGTACAAGCTATTTTTACAAACGCTTATTCTCCATATGCTTCATGTTAATCGAGATATCGAGATGTGAATCTTATTGGTAATGTTCATGTGGATGCAAGGGAAATATGGTAGGTTTTAAGCGCTAGTCAAATATTTTAACGCTGGTTGCTATGTGGCGCATTCTATTCTGTTTGCATATCCAGGGCATAAAAAATTGAATGACGAATTTGAGAAAAAGTATAAGTGTTGGAGAATTTAAGGAAATAACAAGCAATATCTCGAAAATGGTTCACTCAACTAAAAAAATGTATATGACATAAATTGTGTATTTTAATGCGATCTACATTTTTTGTGTAGTAAACTTTTGTCTATCTCTTATGGTTTACCAGTTATGCGAAAGTCGTTCACAATAAAGAATACTTTTGGAGACATTCCCAGGAAACTCAAGATATACATTTTATTTGTCATAAAAATACCTTAAACATATGATATTTTAATCAAAACCGTTAGAGCCATTTTTGAGAAAATTAAAATTTTCGAAAAATCTTCCATGTAAAGGGTACTCTGGGGTGGGGGGATTTTCTTGAAAACCTTCGTGTCGTATCCTTGGAAGATACTGAACCTAAATACCAAGTTTGGTGTTTATCCGATTGTTCGTTTTTGAGTTATGCTGTTCACAGACACACACAGACACACACACACACACAGACACACACACGGACATGTTTCCAAAAATGCTTTTTTTGGATTCAGGAGGTCTCAAAACATGTATTTCCGGTGAAATCTCGGTATCGAATTTTTGGGTGGAATGCAATACTTCCCCTACTTACTATACGTAATAGAGAAAGTAAAAACTAACCTAAACCTAAACTTTCATGAATTCAGAAACGTAAGCTTATATAAAAAAACCAACCTTTAGTGAATTCAAACGTAAGCTTATATAAAAAAACCTAACCTAAACCTAACCTTTCGTGAATCCATAAACGTAAGCTTATATAAAAAAAACTAAACCTAACGTTCCGTGAATTAGAAACGTAAGCTAAGGAACGCACGCTCGCTTCGCTCGCGTGCTTTGATGTAACCAATGGTAACAAATTAAAACAAGGATATATATATAGATATAAAGGTAATTCAGAAACCTATGCTTATATAAAAAACTAACCTAAACCTCACCTTAACCTTTCGTGAATTCAGAAACATAAGCTTATATAAAAAAACTAACCTAAACCTAACCTTTCGTGAATTCAGAAACGTAAGCTTATATAAAAAAACTAACCTAAACCTAACCTAACCTAACCTCCCGTGATTCAGAAACGTAAGTTTATGAACGCATGCTCGCTTCGCTCGCGTACTTTGATGTAAACAGTGGTAAAATTAAAACAAGGATATATATAAAGGTAATTCAGAAGCCTATGGTTATATAAAAAAACTAACCTAAACCTAACCTTTCGTCAATTCAGTAACGTAAGCTTATATAAAAAAACTAACCTAAACCTAACCTTTCCTGAATTCAGAAACGTTAGCTTATATAAAAAAACTAAACCTAACCTCCCGTGAATCAGAAACGTAAGTTTAGGAACGCACGCTCGCTTCGCTCGCGTGCTTTGATGTGAACAAATTAAAACAAGGATATATATAAAGGTAATTCAGAAACCTATGGTTATATAAAAAAACTAACCTAAACCTAACCTTTCGTGAATTCAGAAACGTGAGCTTATATAAAAAACTAACCTACACCTTACCTTTCCTGAATTCAGAAACGTAAGCTTATATAAAAAAAGCTAACCTAAACCTAACCTTTCCTGAATTCAGAAACGTAAGCTTATATAAAAAAACTGAACCTAAACTCCCGTGAATCAGAAACGTAACTTTAAAACAGTGATAACAAATTAAAACAAGGATATATATAAAGGTAATTCAGAAACCTATGGTTATATAAAAAAAACTAACCTAAACCTAACCTTTCGTGAATTCAGAAACGTAAGCTTATATAAAAAAACAAACTAAACCTAACCTTTCCTGAATTCAGAAACGTAAGGTTATATAAAAAAAACTAAACGTAACCTCCCGTGAATCAGAAACGTAGGTTTAGGAACGCACGCTCGCTTCGCTCGCGTGCTTTGATGTAAACAGTGGTAACAAATTAAAACAAGGATATATATAAAAGTAATTCAGAAACCTATGGTTATATAAAAAAAACTAACCTAAACCTAACCTTTCGTGAATTCAGAAACGTAAGCTTATATAAAAAACTAACCTAAACCTAACCTTTCCTGAATTCAGAAACGTAAGCTTATATAAAAAAGTAACCTAAACCTAACCTTTCTTGAATTCAGAAACGTAAGCTTATATAAAAAAACTAACCTAAACCTAACCTTTCGTGAATTCAGAAACGTAAGCTTATATAAAAAAACTAACCTAAATCTAACCTTTCGAAAGCTTACATAAACAAAAAATCTAACGTAAGCGTAACCTTCCGTTAATTCATAAAGCACAGGTTTTCTAAGATCCCTGGGCTACACTCTGTGGTCGTTTCCGCATTCGCGGCATTAATTTGTTATATGTTGGCAGCATAAACATATGACATACGTGACATGTGTTGAGCTAGTGCATGGCATAGTGTGACATCTGTTGGACAATATAACACATATTCATCTTCGTGGGGCACGCTGTAATATGATATTATCGGAAGTGGGTTCTAGTGCAGTATTGGATCACGAATGAAATGCACCTGAAGTACGAAATCCATTTTGAGGCGAATGATTGCCAACAGCAGAGAAAATGTGGCTAAGCGATTGGATCATTGGGATTTAGCTTCACAGATCTTAGGCTACGTCCTGTTGTCGCTTCGCAAATGCGGCCGGAAACTGCTCCACGCTTCCACTTCTAAAAACCATCCCTCGGCTACGCTTTGCGGCTTAGGGCCATCAATGTTGGCAGCATAATGTCTCGAGTGAAATTTCATGCGATGGGAGTTTGTAACAAACCCGTACCCCGATACCGAATATTATCTAAGAAGTGGAATGCAAAGCTCATCAAACCGTAGACATCCAGGCAACCGACATCACTTTACCCTAAGATCTGAGGGAAGGAAATTGCCCCGTGTCCAGGGAAATTCTGAGGTCAGTTGGTTTTCTTTTGCTTTTTTCTCGCATTGCAAGTTTTCGGCATTTACCCTATAGTATACCAAATGCTCCTTGCGGAGCATTCGTTATTGGAATGACTTGAAATTTGCACATTATGTAGCAATGTGTACCAGGGAAAAAAATATATTGCGTTTGTATATCAACTGATTTATAGTGTGGTTTTTATTCTTCAGAACAGATATTTACTGCATATTTTAAACAAGTTACGTAATTTCAATACTTGTATTTTTTTGTAAGCCAAGCAAGTAATCGATATAACCCAATATAATTCCAATGCATCCTTGCTTGAAGGGCAACTATGCAAAAGTTTAGAATGATGGGTGAAAACTTTGTCGCTAGGGACTTTGCAAGTGCAACTATTAATTTATTTAAATAATTTGTAATATTTCCTGAACCAAACAACCTATGTAGTTGAAACTTTGTACAGCATAATTTGATTACAAATAAATACATATTCAAAATTTCAACAAAATTGATTAAAAATGTAGAATTTGGAAACGATAATATCCTCTTACAGTGTGCCCCACGGCGATGAATATGATGTGTTATATTGTCCAACAGATGTCACAATATTACATGCACTGGCTCAACACATGTCACGTATGTCATATGCTTATAATGCCAACATATGACAAATTAATGCCGCCAAAGCGCCGCGAATGCGGAAACGACCACAGGGTGTAGCCCAGGGTTCTTAGACAACCTGTGCTTTATGAATTAACGGAGGGTTACGCTTACGTTAGATTTTTTTTTATGTAAGCTTTCACGGAAGGTTATATATCCTTGTTTTAATTTGTTACCAGTGGTAATATCAAAGCACGCGAGCGAAGCGAGCGTGCGTTCCTAAGCTTACGTTTCTGATTCACGGGAGGTTAGGTTAGGTTTAGTTTTTTACTTTCTCTACTACGTATAGTAAGTAGGGGAAGTATTGTATTCCACCCAAAAATTCGATACCGAGATTTCACCGGAAATACATGTTTTGAGACCCCCTGAATCCAAAAAAAGCATTTTTGGAAACATGTCCGTGTGTGTGTCTCTCTGTGTGTGTCTGTGTGTGTGTCTGTCTGTGAACAGCATAACTCAGAAACGAACAGTCGGATAAACACCAAACATGGTATTTAGGTTCAGTATCTTCCAAGAATGCGACACGAAGGTTTTCAAGAAAATCCCCCCACCCCAGATTACCCTTTACATGGAAGATTTTTCGAAAATTTTAATTTTCTCAAAAATGGCTCTAACGATTTTGATTAAAATATCTATGTTTAAGATATTTTTATGACAAATAAAATGTATGTCTTGAATTTCCTGGGAATGTCTCCAAAAGTATTCTTCATTGTGAAAGACTTTTGCATAACTGGTAAACCAAAAGAGATAGACAAAATTTTACTACACAAAAAATGTAGATCGCGTTAAAATACACAATTTATGTCATATATATTTTTTTGTTGAGTGAACCATTTTCGAGATATTACTTGTTATTCCCTTAAATTTTTCAGTACTTATTTTCTCAAATGGGAATTCGTTATTCATTTTTTTGTCTTGGATATGCAAAGAGTATTAATCTGTGCGAAAGGGAATGGTGCTGCACCTAGCAACCAGCTATTAAGAGATATGTATGTGCTTAAAGGCTACTGTATTTCTAAATTGCCCTTGTAAATATATATTACCCTTACATCTACAAGAAAATTAGCAATAAGATAGACTCTGTAAATGTTTATCTCGATTAACATGAAGTAGATGGAGAATAAGCGTTTGAATAAATAGTTTGTACAAGAGTAGAGAAAGTCATGTGAGTGTAACACATCAGATTTTTTATATATAAGCTTACGTTTATGGATTCACGGAAGGTTAGGTTTAGGTTAGTTTTTTTATATAAGCTTACGTTTCTGATTCACGGGAGGTTAGGTTAGGTTTAGTTTTTTTATATAAGATTACGTTTATAGATTCACGGAAGGTTAGGTTAAGTTTAGTTTTTTTATATAAGCATAGGTTTCTGAATTACCTTTATATATACCCTTGTTTTAATTTGTTACCACTGGTTTCATCAAAGCACGCGAGCAAAGCGAGCGTGTGATCCTAAGCTTACGTTTCCGATTCACAGGAGGTTAGGTTAGGCTTAGTTTTTTTTTATATAAGCTTACGTTTATGGATTCACGGACGGTAGGTTTAGGTTATTTTTTATATAAGCTTATGTTTCTGAATTCACGAAAGGTTAGGTTTAGGTTAGTTTTTTTATATAAACTTACGTTTCTGAATTCACGAAAGGTTAGGTGTAGGTTAGTTTTTTTCATATAAGCTTACGTTTCTGAATTCACGAAAGGTTAGGTTTAGGATAGTTTTTTATATAAGCATAGGTTTCTGAATTACCTTTATATATATCCTTCTTTTAATTTGATACCACTGGTTGCTCGCGTGCGTTTCTTAAGCTTACGTTTCTGATTCACGGGAGGTTAGGTTAGGTTTAGTTTTTTAATATAAGCTTACGTTTATGGATTCACGGAAGGTTAGGTTTAGGTTAGTTTTTTATATAAGCTTACGTTTCAGAATTCACGGAAGGTTAGGTTTAGGTTAGTTTTTTATATAAGCTTACGTTTCTGAATTTACGAAAGGTTAGGTTTAGGTTAGTTATTTATATAAGCATGTGTTTCTGAATTACCTTTATATATATACTTGTATTAATTTGTTACCACTGGTTATATCAAAGCACGCGAGCGACGTGAGCGTGCGTTCCTAAGCCTACGTTTCTGATTCACGGGAGGTTAGGTTTAGGTTAGTTTTTTCATATAAGCGTACGTTTCTGAATTCACGAAAGGTTAGGTTTAGGTTAGTTTTTTATATAAGCATAGGTTTCTGAATTACCTTTATATATATCCTTGTTTTAATTTGTTACCAGTGGTTACAACAAAGCATGCTCGCTTCGCTCGCGTGCGTTCCTAAGCGTGCGTTTCTGATTCACGAGAGGTTAGGTTAGGTTTAGTTTTTTTATATAAGCTTACGTTTATGGATTCACGGAAGGTTAGGTTTAGGTTAGTTTATTTTTATATAAGCTTACGTTTCCGAATTCACGAAAGGTTAGGTTTGGGTTAGTTTTTTTATATAAGCATATGTTTCTGAATTACCTTTATATATATCTTTGTTTTAATTTGTTACCACTGGTTACATCTAAGCCCGCGACCGAAGCGAGCGTGCGTTCCTAAGCTTACGTTTCTGATTCACGGGAGGTTAGGTTAGGTTTAGTTTTTTTATATAAGCTTACGTTTATGTATTCACGGAAGGTTAGGTTTAGGTTAGTTTTTTATATAAGCTTACGTTTCTGAATTCACGAAAGGTTAGGTTTAATTTAGTTTTTTTATATAAGCTTACGTTTCTGAATTCACGAAAGGTTAGGTTGAGGTTATTTTTTTTATATAAGCTTACGTTTTTGAATTCACGAAAGGTTAGGCTTAGGTTGGTTTTTTTATATAAGCTTACGTTTCTGGATTCACGAAAGGTTATGTTTAGGTTAGTTTGTTTATATAAGCTTACGTTTCTGAATTCACGAACGGTTAGGTTTAGGTTAGTTATTTTATATAAGCATGGGTTTCTGAATTACCTATATATAAAGGTAATTCAGAAACCCATATATATATCCTTGTTTTAATTTGTTACCACTGGTTACATCAAAGCACGCGAGCGAAGTGAGCGTGCGTTCCTAAGCTTACGTTTCTGATTCACAGGAGGTTAGGTTTCGTTTTTTTATATAAGCTTACGTTTATAGATTCACGGAAGGTAAGGTTAGGTTTAGTTTTTTTATATAAGCATAGGTTTCTGAATTACCTTTATATATATCCTTCTTTTAATTTGATACCACTGGTTGCTCGCGTGCGTTTCATAAGCTTACGTTTCTGATTCACGGGAGGTTAGGTTAGGTTTAGTTTTTTAATATAAGCTTACGTTTATGGATTCACGGAAGGTTACGTTTAGGTTAGTTTTTTATATAAGCTTACGTTTCTGAATTCACGGAAGGTTAGGTTTAGGTTAGTTTTTTATATAAGCTTACGTTTCTGAATTTACGAAAGGTTAGGTTTAGGTTAGTTATTTATATAAGCATGGGTTTCTGAATTACCTTTATATATATATACTTGTATTAATTTGTTACCACTGGTTATATCAAAGCACGCGAGCGACGTGAACGTGCGTTCCTAAGCTTACGTTTCTGATTCACGGGAGGTTAGGTTTAGGTTAGTTTTTTCATATAAGCGTACGTTTCTGAATTCACGAAAGGTTAGGTTTAGGTTAGTTTTTTATATAAGCATAGGTTTCTGAATTACCTTTATATAAATATATATATATATCCTTGTTTTAATTTGTTACCACTGGTTACATCAAAGCATGCTCGCTTCGCTCGCGTGCGTTCCTAAGCGTGCGTTTCTGATTCACGAGAGGTTAGGTTAGGTTTAGTTTTTTTATATAAGCTTACGTTTATGGATTCACGGAAGGTTAGGTTTAGGTTAGTTTATTTTTATATAAGCTTACGTTTCCGAATTCACGAAAGGTTAGGTTTGGGTTAGTGTTTTTATATAAGCATAGGTTTCTGAATTACCTTTATATATATATATCTTTGTTTTAATTTGTTACCACTGGTTACATCTAAGCCCGCGACCGAAGCGAGCGTGCGTTCCTAAGCTTACGTTTCTGATTCACGGGAGGTTAGGTTAGGTTTAGTTTCTTTATATAAGCTTACGTTTATGTATTCACGGAAGGTTAGGTTTAGGTTAGTTTTTTTATATAAGCTTACGTTTCTGAATTCACGAAAGTTTAGGTTTAAGTTAGTTTTTTTATATAAGCTTACGTTTCTGAATTCACGAAAGGTTAGGTTGAGGTTATTTTTTTTATATAAGCTTACGTTTTTGAATTCACGAAAGGTTAGGCTTAGGTTGGTTTTTTTATATAAGCTTACGTTTCTGGATTCACGAAAGGTTATGTTTAGGTTAGTTTGTTTATATAAGCTTACGTTTCTGAATTCACGAACGGTTAGGTTTAGGTTAGTTATTTTATATAAGCATGGGTTTCTGAATTACCCTTATATATATATATATATATATATATAAAGGTAATTCAGAAACCCATATATATATCCTTGTTTTAATTTGTTACCACTGGTTACATCAAAGCACGCGAGCGAAGTGAGCGTGCGTTCCTAAGCTTACGTTTCTGATTCACAGGAGGTTAGGTTTCGTTTTTTTATATAAGCTTACGTTTATAGATTCACGGAAGGTAAGGTTAGGTTTAGTTTTTTTATATAAGCATAGGTTTCTGAATTACCTTTTAATATATATATATATATATCCTTGTTTTAATTTGTTACCACTGGTTTCATCAAAGCACGCGAGCGAAGCGAGCGTGTGATCCTAAGCTTATGTTTCTGATTCACGGGAGGTTAGGTTAGGTTTAGTTTTTTTTATATAAGCTTACGTTTATGGATTCACGGAAGGTTACGTTTAGGTTAGTTTTTTATATAAGCTTACGTTTCTGAATTCACGAAAGGTTAGGTTGAGGTTAGTTTTTTTATATAAGCTTACGTTTTTGAATTCACGAAAGGTTAGGCTTAGGTTGGTTTTTTTGTATAAGCTTACGTTTCTGGATTCACGAAAGGTTAGGTTTAGGTTAGTTTTTTTATATAAGCTTGCGTTTCTGAATTCACGAACGGTTAGTTTTAGGTTAGTTTTTTTTATATAAGCTTACGTTTCTGAATTCACGAAAGGTTAGGTTTAGGTTAGTTTTTTTTAGAGAACCTCTACTTAAGAAATCAATCAGCCTTGCTGCACCTTCAAATTCATACTGTAAAGTGTCTTTTAAAATCAACAACTCAATGCATTTGGGGCATATTATACCATTTACTACCTTGAAAGCAGCATAATCTGCAATGTAAAACATGATAGGCAGTACATCATTATCCACTGGTTTTGCAATTTCAATTTCTATTTCACAAAAAGGCAGCAATGATGGAACATTTTTGTTTTCAGAATCTGCGCCCACAATTAAGCTTCTTACTGGAATGTTACCATTTTTTAATGAAAATGAAGGAAATTTTTTTATTCTGATCTTTTTCTCATTCTCATATAGCTGTTGGAGAGAGATAAAATAATTACTGCCAGACAACTGGCGGTAAAGACTGAATCGCTCTTCAAGAGATTCTGTTTGAAACTTGCCAAATAGAACATAGTTTATTTTTAATTCTGTTAGAGCATAATTTGCTAAACCATAAAGGCCTGAGCATGTCTACTTTATTGCATCAAATGTGGACCTAGACAGCCCTTGGTGAACATTTCCCCTACGCAGATGTTCCCAATTGCACAACCATGCTGAAAATTTATTCAGGAAAAGAACAACAACAAATAGCGGTAACAACGGCGCATCGCATTTTTAGCTGATTTCACATTTTCATTTACGTTGGCAGTAGCCACTTTGCTTGTAATTTTTCGCAAAATGGCTACGTTTGTTTACTCCCTGACGCGATTTGCCTATATAATTAAAACATCTAAAACGGGCGGGCAGGTGGGCACCAGCTATAGACGAGACCACATCGTGTTCTAAGCTCACCCTTAAGGTAATTTATTCGCTTTCCGTGTGATTTTATAAGCATTTTCTACGGGCATACTATAACACAATATGCTGTTGATGATTTTGATTCTTAACTCATATGTTTTAGATAGTGATATTTAAGCTAAAGTATCTTGCTTATATGAAGTACTACTTACGTAAGAAACAGTATCTATAAATCCAGTAAATATTACGTTTGAAATCCGTCTGGAAATTAGTGTAATCCAAATTGATAAGTGAAGTGATACCTCCAACAACTGTGTTCCCAAACTTTAAATAGCCTTTTCTCCATATAGCAATGTTTGTTCTTTGAGGTATGCGTTTTTGCAGTAAATATTGATGACTCAAGCTGAAATTTCCAGGACATGTAGAATATAACTTTTTAAAGAAACCTGTGTATTGCTTTGTTGATTACTTTCACCTATATTTGCTTATTTTTTCCTTTTTTGTAATTAATAATAATTTTTTACTTTGTTCTAAATTAAAAAATAATATTTCTAATAAATATTAATATTTTGGAAAACAAATGCTCAGGCATGTTGCATACCAATGGATCAATTAGCATACCCAAATTTCAGACCTCTATTTTAATCCTTAATTGCAAAAAGTGTAGCCCTTATTACTATCCAATTATTTGCAAAAAACATAATCAATAATTTTTAATTACAAAACTATTCAATTTAGAGAAATGAAACTTATATCAACAATATATAATGGCAGGTGGAATTTAATCTGAAAATTTAATTAAATTTGGTTGATTAGGGAAAATAGTCCATTTAGTACCAGAGTGTGCCCGTCGGATGAAGACTAAAATTCTGGTATGCAACATGAAGATTTTCACGGAATTATGCCCATCCAAAAGATAGTTTACTTGGAACTCCTTTTATTATTTTTTATCTTCTCAAAAAGATGCAATTATTAATTTTGATCAAAATCTCATATGTTTGAGATGGTGATATTAAGAATAAAGCATCTTATTTTTATGATATAACACTTACTTAAGTATCATATCTCTATCTTAAATTTAATTTAAGAAGTTGTGAAGCGCTCTTCATTCTGATTGTTTTTCGAATAGTCTATGTTGATGCTTTTCCAAACGTAAGTGCGGGATATTGTTAAAATTGTTTATTTATTTCTCCTTTTCTTTCGCAAAAACTCGTTGCTACGCCGTTTGAATTCATTCCGTCATGTTTGTGATTAAATATGTTAACGTTGATTCCGCGTGTTGTATGAAACTAAGCACATACTGCTTAATTTGAAATTATTTCTAGTCAAGGATGTACCAGAAATAGCATTACATGGACAGAAGAAGAAAGCTTTGTATGAGTAGGTACTTAAATGAAATTGAGTTTTTTATTTATAGGCGCTCTTTAACTGCTGTGGTCCTTAGCGTCCCATTCTATATTGGGCGTGAAAGACCTGTGATTTTGCTCAGAGACCTCTTTATTAGATTTGAGTTTCTATTACGTGCCGATGAGTGGATACTATAATATATAACGTATATATGTAAATTTGTAATGGGCAGAGAAGATAGGATAGGGCTGGAAGCGGAGTGGGACTTAGCACCTCGACCTACGCAGATCTTTTGTGCCTAGGTCCCGGGAGGGAGGGATGAGGTGAGAGGAGACAGAGGGCGGCCGGACAGGGAGGTGCGACAGGAAGAGGGCAGGGTCCCTACCATTGACAGATTTGAACTCCCCGGGCGCTGGCTAATGCAGCCGGCCCACTCCCCTGTGGGCTTACACATCCCCTGAGAGACCCGGGACCCGGAGACCGCTTACAATCCTCAGAGCATTCTTTTCCGCTGCCATGCATACGGTGGGACCTCCGCCGACACTTGCAGCCCTGAAAGAAACCAAGCAGATGAGAGATGAAGTGAAATGAGAATGGGGATGAAATGGAGGGACAGGAAATTCGAGGGATGTAATGATCCTTCCCAGCATTCGCCTGGCGACCCGGGGAAACCCCTGAAGAAACCCATGGGTCAGGAAGGTCGGCCACGGAATCGAACCCACGACCTCCCGAATGCAGGCCATAGACGTTACCGCCTCAGCCATCCCGCCCGGTATGGATAGAGAAAGTCGTGTGAGTGTACCACATCAGATATTTTTTTACCTTCTCTACCACGTACCCAGTAGGTAGAGAAGGCATTGCACTCCACCCAAAAATTCGATATCCAGATTTTATCGGAAATACATTTTTTGAGACTCCTGAATAAATCAAACAAAAAAAGGAGTTTTTACTTTCTCTACCACTAGTAGGTAAAGAAGGTATTGCATTGCACCCAAAAATTCGATGAGATTTCGCCGGAAGTGCATGTTTTGAGGCCCCAAGCATGTATTTCCGAAAAAAACATTTTTAGAAAAAGGCCGCACGTGCTCGAAATTAAACTGAATTTAATTTATGGGCGCTCTTTAACTACTATGGTCCTTAGCGTCCCATTCTATATTGGTCGTGAAAGCCTCTTTATCAGGCTTGAGGTTCTTTCACGTGCCATAAATCTACGACACGGGACCACCGGCTTCACTTCCCTTCCGAGGAAGCCATGCTAAGGATGTTTACGCCCGAAAAAATCCATCGCCCTCCACCGGGTTTGAACCCGCGACCTTGGAAACTAGAGGCTAGCACGGTACCACTAGTCCACGGAGGACGACAGCGCGCTCGCGCGCGCGCGTGTGTGTGTGTGTGTGTGTGTGTGTGTGTGTGAACAGCTTAAATAAAAAAATGAAAAGTCGGATAAGCATAAAACTTGGTATTTAGGTTCAGTACCTTCCAAAGATGGGACATGAAGATTTTCAAGGAAATTCCTACACCCCAAACTACCCTTTACATGGAAATGTTTTCAAAATTTTTGATTTTCTAAAAAATAACTAACGATTTGATTAAAATATCATATATTAAAGATATTAACATGACAAATAAAATGTATATTTTGAATTTTCTGGGAATAGTCTGTGAGGTCCTCTTTATTCGGAAGGAATTTTGTATAATCTTGTATAACTGATAAACGTTAAGGGATGGACGAAAACGTACTGCACAAAAATGTAAAACCCTTTAAAATATATAAATTATTTCAAACAATTTTTTGTGGCATCAGCCATATCCGAGATATCCGTTATTAATGGTTCGATTTTTGTGACGATTGCATGGAAAGAGTGTGTAATTATAAGGTCTGCGTATAGCATCCAGTCCTTAAACATTTGACTGTCACTGTTCTCTTTGTGTCCTAACGAAATGTGTAATATAGCTATTTATGAAAAGGTTTGTCTGGATTAAAATCAAGCAGAAGAAAAATAAACTTTCGTTAGGATAATTTGTATACCCACTATAAACGATAGAGGATAAAAATGTCATGTGAATGTAACACATAATATTTTTTAAAAGCTCTTTACGCAGCTTGTGTTTATAGGATTAATTTTTGAATACTCAAAATATCTGAATACACAAGTGAATTTTAATGGCAAATGTCCCCACTAGCACTGAGTTATAAAAAACATTCTATTTTGCCTTAGTTAAATTCCAACACTGCTCATAAGTGAAATTGCTTTTGGTTTGGAATATCCTATATCCAGACTTTAAATATGCTGTATGTCATATTGTCTCTAACTACTGGAAATAGACTCAGAGTTTGTTTCCAATGACTATTAGATAAACAGTTTTCGAAAAATGGGTCTTAGGTAGTCTGCTTCAAAATGGAGACTAAATAACGAGTTTCCTAGATATCTAAGGAAGAGGAGGAAGTAAATTTCACCCAAATCACCTGAAATGCACATTTTGAGATGTTGTGAATTCATAGAAGCCATTTTTAGAAAAAAATGTCCCTCTGTTTGTCTGTGAACAGCATAGCTCAAAAACGAAAGTCGATCATATACCACATTTCATAATTAACTAAGGCAGCTTTTAATACCAAATTTCATACATAACAAAGACATATTTTCACTTTCTCTGCTGCTTACCTATAGTAAGTAGAGGAGGTATTGTATTCCACCCAAAAATTCAATACCGAGATTTCACCACAGAAAATACACGTTTTAAGACTCCCTAATAAAAAGCAAAACAATTTTTTAGATAAAAGGACGGTGTATGTCTGTGAACAGCTATGAACTCAAAAACTAAAAGTCGGTTCAGTATCTTCCAAAGATGCAACACGGAGATCATCAACAGAATCCCCCCACACCAAACTTACCCTTTACATAGACAATTTTCGATTTTTTCGATTCTCTCAAAAATGGCGTTAATGAGTTTGATTAAAATAGCACATACTAAAGTATTTACATGAAATGTATATATTAAATATTCTGAGAATAGCCTGTGAAGTCCTCTTTATTCGGAATGAATGTTGTATAATCTTGTATAACTGGTAAATGTTAAGCGCTATACGAAAACGTACTACCAAAATACGTAAATCCCTTTAAAACGCACTATTTTAAATAACTTTTTTTCCGTAAGCCATTTCCGACATATCCGTTGTTAATGATTCGAATTGTTCAATATTGACATTATTTTAAAACACTTTGGATTTTCAGTTGTTTCTCGCGATTGCATGCAAAGATCATGGAATTTTAAGATCAGTACATAGTATCCAGTTCTTAAGTATTTGACAACCACTATTCCCTTTATATTTACAAAAAAAATGTGTAATGAATCTATTTCTGCAAAAGTTTATCTCAAATTGAAGTAGATGGTAAAATAAACTTTCGTAAAAATAGTTTGTATAACCATTAATAAAGGATAGAGGGTCGAGAAAGTCACATCAGATTTTTAATGATATAAGGACAAGGTTTACAGTAAATTACCTGCTCTCACAACAACCCTCTTCATGGAGAAATCTTCATTCCCGTTTACTTTCTCTACCACGTACCTAGAAGGTAGAGAAGGTACTGCATTTCACCCAAAAATTCGATACTGAGATTTAATCGGAAATACATATTTTGAGACCCCCTCAATCCAATAAAAACATTTGTGCTTTCTCTACTACGTGTGGTAAGTAGGAGAAGTATTGCATTTAACCAAAAAATTCAATGTCAAGATTTCACCGGGAAATACGTGTTTTGAGGCCCTCTGAATCCAAACAAAGCATGTTTAGAATAACGTCCATGTGTGTGTGTATGTGAACGGCATAACTCAAAAACTAAAAGTCGGTTAAAAACCAAATTTGGTATTTAAGTTCAGCATCTTCCAAGGATGCGACACAAAGATTTTCAAGAAAATTCCCTCCAAGCTACCCTTTATATGGAATATTTTCCAAAAGTTTTGATTTTCTGAAAAATGGCTCTAACGATTTTCTTAAAATACCACATGTTTAAGCTATTGTCATGAAAAATAAGGTTTTGTAAGAACAGTTTGTATACGCATTAATTAGCGATAGAGATTGGAGAAAGTCATGTGAATGTAACACGTTAGAATTTTTTAACTTTCTCTACCACGTGTATAGTACATAGGTAGAGAAGGTATTGTATTCCACCCAAAAATTCGATATTGTGATTTCACCAGAAATACATGTTTTGACGTCCTTGAAACCAAAAAAGCCATTAGAATGCGCGTGTGCGTGTGTGAACAGTATAACTCAAAACTAAATTTCGGGTGAATGCCAAACTTGGTATTAAGTTCAGCTTCCAAAGATGCGAAACGAAGATTTTCAATAAAATTCCTCACCCCAAACTACCCTTGCATGGAGCATTTTCTATATTTTTTGTTTTCTGAAAAATGGCACTAACGATTTTGATTGAAATACCATATATTAAAGATATTTATATGAAAAATAAAATGTATATATTGAATTTTCTGGGAATAGCTGTGAAATGCTCTTCATTCGGAAGGAAACCTATATAATCTTGTATAATTGGTAAGCGTTAAACGATAGACGAAAAACGCACTGCACAAAAGATGGAGATCTCTTTAAAATCCACAATTTATTTCAAATGATTTTTTTGTGGCATCAGTTATTTCCAAGATATCGGTTATTAATTGTTTGAATGGTTCAATACATGGTTATTCTTTCAATGTTCTGTCGATTTTCAGTTGTTTTTCGCGATGATATGGAAAGAATGAAAGAAAGATGACATGGAATTAGGCCAGCGTGTTCGTCCAGTTCTAAAGTACTTTATTAAAGCTATTCCCTTTGTATCTATAGTGAAATATGCAATGCATTTATTTCCGGAACGGTTTATCTCGATTAAAATTAAATAGATATGACATCTTTTTATATAGGTGATTCTTACCTTAGTAAGAATAATTGATATACCCACTAATAAGTACAGAGGATAGAGAAAGTCATGAAATGTAACACATCAGATTGTTTTGTTTTTCTATTAAATGTAATAGAAGTGGAAGTACAGTGCATTTCCCTCACACTGCGACAAATGCACGGCTGCTCGTGCCCCAGCCGCCGCAGCTCGGATCCCCGCCGAAAGAGTTATAGCTCCCTGCAACATTCTCACAATTACATTTACAATGATAATAAGCACATACATTATCGTAAAAGGTGACGGAAATGTCCTTCTCTATTCATACATTTCTGGCAACTTCTCACGAAACTTTCATTCACATTCGAGAGTCAAATATCCGAAATTGAGTGAACTTCTTCTCTGTTGTTTCATTTTAATTCTTCCAAGGCAAAGGGGTTGTTGCATACACTTTATTTTTCAAATTACCATCCGTTTACGTCAGAGTGGGTAAATTTCTCTAATTGCATTTTGCGTAATGTTAATGATAGAGTAATTGATTCACGCTTAGGTAATATCCTTCTCTGGCAAGAGTCGTTTCATTTACATGGTTATGTTTCGTGACAAAATATCAGATATCCGAGCACAGAGAAACCCGATTTTACACACGAGATTCCCTCGAAAGATGCCAAAAATTTCTGTGTGTGGTGTGCAGTAAGCGCATACAGAATAATAGGACCTTTTATTTTTTTGAAAAAATACAGAAAGATGCAGGAATTACTTACACCATTTTTGAACGGCTGATCGACGTTGAATTCAGATTGAATTTTTCCAACAGGAGAATGCTACTGGGCATGTAGCTAATGAATTATTAAATTTAATTCCGCATTTTTGACGATAGGGTAATTAGTAAACTACTATGGCCCTCACGATCCTGTGATTTAACTGTATGCGATTTTTACCTATGTGGGAATTGAAAAATAAACCGTATGCATCAAACACCCATAGGTACATTGGAAGAAGTAGGTAATATAAAACAGGCGAGACATTCACTCAGTTTCGGACATTGAACTCTCGATCTGACTGAAAATTTCCTGAGAATATATGTGTTTATTATATTTCAATTATAACTGTAACTACGAGAATGTGAGGCGGTTGTGGGCATATTATAACATATTATCCGAGCTGCGATGGCGGGCGCGCGAGCAGCCGTACATTGGCTGCAATGTGAGGGAAAAGCACTGTATTATATTCCAGCCAAAAATTCAATCGAGAGGCATACTTTGAGACACCCTGAACCCCCCAAAAAAGAATTTTTAGAAAACAGCCCGTGTGTGTATGTGTGTCTGTCTATGAACACCACAACCAAAAACGAAAAGGTGGCATAAGCACCTTGGTATTTAAGTTTAGCATCTTCAAAAGATGCGGCAGGAAGATTTTGAAGAAAATCTGCCCATTTATTTGACACATAAAATTACTTGCCTGTGAAGTCCTCTTCATTCGAAAGAAATTTTATGTAATCCTGTATAACTTGGAAACGTTAAGCGATAGACGAAAAGGTACTACACAAAAAGTGTAGATCTCTTTAAAACGCATAATGTATTTCAAATAACTTTTTTTGTGACATAAGCCATTTCCGAAATATCCGTTATTAATGCTTCGAATTGTTCAGTGCTATCATTCTTAAGCCCTTTTATGTATGTGGCTATTTTAGCAATGGATTATCTCCATTAAAATGAAATAAAAATAAACGTTGTAAGAATGATTTATTTACCCACTAATAATGATAGAGGGCAGAGAAAGTCATGTAAATGTTACACCTGAGAGTTTTATTACTTTCTCTACCACGTACTTACAGTAAGTAGAAAAAATAGGTACTATATTCCACCCAAAAATTCCATACCGAGATTTCAGCAGAAATACACGTTTTGAGATTACCTGAACACAAAAAGACGTTTTTAGAAAAAGGTCTGCGCGTGTGTGTGTGTCTGTAAATAGCATAGCTCAAAAACGAAGAGTCCGTTATTTCAAACGTGATATTACAGTTCTATATCTTCCAAAGATGCGACACGAAGGTTTACAATAAAATCCCCCAAGCTCAAACTGCCCTTTACATGGGCAGCTTTTCTTATTTTTGATTTTCTCAAAATTGGCTAAAACGGTTTTGATTAAAATCCTGCATGTTTAAGATATTTTTACGAAAAGTAAAATATATACACACTTATCTTTGAATTTTTGGGAATAGCCTGTGAAGTTCTCCTCATGCTGAATGTCTTGTAGAATTGGTAAACCGTAAGAGATAAACAAATCTTACTGAACAAAAATGTAGATATCGTTAAAGCACACATTTTTTGATATTCTAGATATTCTTAGATATTGGGATGAAGAATTAAAATATATATCTTCAGGAAGTCTCCAGGTTCAACTTCCATGAACCTCTAACGACTTTTTTGCAGTTTCTTCCAATGGTTAGGTAAATACGGATTGGGCATTTCAATGCCATGTCTAACATTTCATCCGGGGATTAACAGAAATAAAATAGAAGGTATAGGAATGCAACTACGAAAATAAGGGCATAATATCAGTCATATACTATGCAGACTGTATTGGAAGGCGTCTACCTCGTTAGGATCGCACGTCCGGCACATTAAATCTGTATACTGAGGGATATGTAGAAAAACTGTCAGCTATGTATGTCCTAACCGGTAAACAAAAAATGTATTTTGCCTAATGCTTGCTATACCGTTAGCTATTTCCTTATTCTCTGCTTCACGCACATGGATCACTGACATAGTGGTAGTAAATTTGGGAAATGCCATCATTGTGGAGATAAAATGTCCTCATGATTCATTACATTTCAGCGATACGGTAGGTTTCAAAAAGGCTAGCCTCTCCTTTAATGTAAATCTGGATCCGTTTGTGATAGTTGAGGTCGTTAAAGCATGGACTCGCGAACGGGAGGTTTGAGGTTCAAATTCCGCCCGAACCGTCCTCCCTGTCAGGTTTCTTCCAGACTTTCCCCAGTCCTCATAAGGGGAGGTACCCTAACTTTAGACTGGAGCATTTCCTTTCCAGAATATCACTTCATTTCAAGGATCATCAGTGTCCACCTCCTATGGTGCCGTGTGTAACAAGGACGGGCGTTAAACACTATTAAAACAGTGCAGTTGTAACCTCATTCGCAATGAAAAGAAAGCGCATACGCAACATAAACGTAAGACTTTGCATCCATGTCTTTAATGGAAGCAAGCATTCACATAGTCAAGTAACGCGCTACTAAACTCAAGAAATTGCAAACTCCAAACTTTATGTTCGAGTTGCGTGTATAGAGGAAGAAGTCTGCATTTGTTTCTGCATGCATTGCCAGCTACCCAACAGTACTGAATACACGCCTTACGAAATTTTACGCCATCTACTGTACAATCATGGTGCTCTTCCATTTGGCCGTGCCACGCCATTTTAAATGTTGACGCCAGACGCTTCTCCGCTTTTTTTGCTTTGTTTTGTTTTTTGCTAGGTTTAACACCCTTTTATGTGCCTTGACTGGCCTGTTACATGCACAGATATCCTTTAGCAGTTAAAATGATCCCAGTCCGGTATCTGTTCCCAATGCACACTACACCGATATCTGTTCTAAAATGCGTTCTCTATGGCACCGTAATTGTTCATCTTATATAATTTATTTCTCCACGTTGGACTGATTTCTCATAATCTCAAAAGTATCTAGATAAAACAAGCTCCTGTCCTTAATAATACAAACGCAAATAGCTATTTATAATATACTGAAATTTCGTAATGAGCATTTACCAAGCTATTGAATTAGCATTACCTTATTATTCAGTATTGTTACAGGTACCAACGCTTACAAGTGATAATTTTCTAAGCAGAGTTTTAAGCTTACTGTTTTATAATTCTTTCATCCTGGATTTATTTCTAACAACCATTTAAAGTGTATAATTCTCGCTCCTAAGCTTAATAATACATGTGTAAGATTTTCTTATATCAAATTTTCCAGTGGAGCTGCTAAATTTATAATTGCTCAAGCTATTAAAAGAGTTAAGCAGGACGAACATTTGTAACTACTTTCATCTGCTAAATGGTAATGTGCGATATACATGTTTTTACCAGAAAAAAGCCTTTATCCTAATTTATAGCCTTTTCATTAAATTCTATGTATGTCTTCTTACAACCCTACATTTTTAGGCAAGCGGCTAAATAAATAAATCGCAAAAGCATCTGTCCCAAAAAATTAGTCGCCATTCGATGCTGATAAATATCTGTCGTGTACCGAAATAGAATGATCCCCCTGCAGATAAAAACATGTGTGTAGTGTGCGGTTGCCCTTTGGTTTAAGGCACCGATATTCTGAAAATAATTGTGGTGGAACCTCTGCAGAATTCCCTTAGTGTAGGGTGCAACGGGCCTTATACTTATATAAAAAATAAATATTTTGTTTGTTAACGACGTTGTCAATTGCTAGGATCATATCAGCGCCGCCGGTGTGCCGGAATCGTTCCACAGTTCTTTAACATGCCTGTAAATCTACTGACGTGGGGCTATCGCTTTTAAGCACATTTAAAAACCATCGGTCTGGGCTGGGTTTGAATCCGCGACCTTGGGATCAGAAGGCCAGCGCCTAAGCAACTGAGCCACCCAGACCGATACCTTGTATATGAAGAATGGATGTATTTTCTCATTGGATATTATTGGTTATGTTATTGAGTTGGAAACTTGCGGTAATTTCGGAAAATTTTCGCACGCAATTTAGGGATCTAGAAACACCTGCAAAATTCTTGCGTTACCCTTACAGCTGCATTGAGAATGGCTTTGCCTCACGCCTACTGCGTTATATTAACGTTAGGCATAGTCCACACCTGAATGCAAATGCCTGCAAACAAAAATACAAGTGTTTTCAAACAAATGCACTGAATGTGTTATAACAGGCAAACAAATGCACTGAATATGTGTGAAACGTTTGTAGAACCTCACTACATTTGCGCGAATGTTGAACGTGTTGAATCGCAAACTTCTATTTGTGTGATATAGCTTGGGTATTAGTGCTGCTTACATATTCTATATCTCGTTCAAAAAAGAGACAAGTAAAAGACGTAGGTGTACGCGTAAATTTTTCCAATGTGGTGTAGAATATACTAAAAATATTTTAAAGGATTTGCAATCAAATGATACTGCTGGTTTTAATAATTCGGTCAGAGTGACATCAAATAACTTTGGGGTACTGATTCAAATGATAGATCCTCAAATCTACACTATTCTTGCCGATGAGCTAGCTATGTATCAACCATACATTGTTGAAACTAAGTACAAGGTCTACTTCACTGTTATCAGCAGATTTATCAGTCGATCCGCTACCTCTAAACTACTAGCCTTGGAGGAAAAAGCAATAATTTTTCATATCCAAACCATTGTACTTCTTTTGATGGGGGGATTGAGAAACCATAATAATTTCTTATGCTCATGCTGAAATTTATTTTTAATGCTTGAATTTTCTTCTGCATGTCCATTACGCTAACTTCATATTTTCTAACAGGTTTTCGATTCCATCAATTTTCTATCCTATTCTTATGTCTTCATTCTGCACCTCCCAAGAGCATGTTGCTCTTGTTACAGTCATTATTTTCAAATTATCAAATTGTTTCCTAATTTTATCCACACGCAACTGACATGAACTGCAGTACTGGTGGCGCCGTGTGCATTTGCCGCAAACACGTCCAGACCTGTGTGTTTGTAATTGCTATTGCACTTGTTTCCCATCTCAGATGGAATACAAAACATGTGTTGCACTCACATGCATTTATCCACTCATTATTCTGTAAGTCATTGTTACAAACAATTTTATTCTATATTCTTCTTGTTAATTCAGATAGACTTCCATTACACAATTGGTTGTAGGATACAGAGGACTATGTCAGTTGCGTTTACGTAAACATACTTACGAAAAATAACACGTCAGTTGCGTCTGGGAGTTTTTAAAAGTAAGGACGTCATTTGCGTCTGGGATTTTTAAAATATATACGTCAATTGCGTCCATTGCTACCTGCTTAGGTAGGTTAAGGTTCTTCGACAAGACACAGCCAAAGACTATATATAGAACGCGTTCTGCGACAACCAAGCATGTTTAAAACGCTTTCTGCTACGTCATATACAGTATAAAGGTCACACTGGATATACGTAATGTTCTCATTCTCAGTTGTGCAGTCATGGAGTGGATGGCAAGTGAGAAGGGGAAGCCTTTATTTGTTATCGATGCTTACAAAGTTAGACATCACAAGGATCCGCAGAAGAATATTTCGCGTTAGTTGTACTGGATGAAATCGTGTGTTACATAAAGTTAAATGTTGGAAATGAAATCGTTGCAAGCAATCAGAAACATAACCACAACAAACCAGAGCAAGTGTTAATAAACAGACAGAAAGTAATGAGCTTAAAAGGAAAGCTATTGAAAATTTAATTGAGACGCCAACTAAATTACTGCATGCTGAACACCAGTACTCGGTGACTTTGAGGAATAGTGATGCAACATTAATAAAACAGAGTATTCACTTGCAGGACGTCCTTATTTCCGAAGGTACCCCAGAACATTTCTGAGGCACGCCAAGTGATTGGTTCCTTATCGATATTTACAAATAAAGGCGGATAACTTTTATTAGCTATGTAATGAAAACAGCATAGTGGGATTTCCCACGGAAAGTAATTTAAGGGTCATCCCACATTTGTCGTATGGAAAATATATACATACTCGTAGATGGGACTTTTAACAGCTGTCCAAAACTGTTCCACAATTATTAACCGTACTTGCGTTAAGTACCGTACCGTACTTGTTTAATACGAATTTATATACACCCCTCATTTTCATCCTACTTCCTGACAAAATGAGGAAGAGGTACGAGGAAGCTCTTAAACACATAATCAGTGCTTGTGGTAAAGTCAACCTAGAAATTTTTTTCCTCGCGAGTGTACAACGATTTTGAAATACCTATTCATCTTGCAGTAAAAGCAATTCTTCCAAGGTCAGGTATAAAAGGGTGTCATTTTCATCTCGTACAGTGTTGGCGGCGTAAGATACAGAGTCTCGGACTTAAACGAATACCGCTCAAACAATTCCGAAGTTGGACAGTATTTGAAATTGTTTTTTGGTTTGTTCATTTTGGATCCTACAGTTATCGACGACATATTCACAGACGACTTTTCAGCCACAACCACCGTGTTAACAGTTTTCGGATTACATCTGTGAAACGTATATAGCTCAGGATTCCACTTTTCCTCCAACAACGTGGGAAGAATTTGCAGTAACAACAATGAGAATACTAATGGCTGCGAGCCATTTCATTCAAAACTTAATAGTCTGTTTTATACTGCTCATTCCAACAATTGACCTTTTATAGAAATACAAAGCGAAACATTCTTGCAACTGGTACTAATAGAGCTCTGCCATTTAAACAGGCAAGAAGGGTGAAGGAAGCTTTTATTCGTAAACATGGTTGCTTTACAGCAAGGTCATATTGGATTTTACCCGGAATCGGTCATCCAGATTTCTGTAGTTAGATTTTAATAATCAATTTTTATAAATTAATTGTTAATTAAAAATTAAAGAATTTTACTAATGACACTACAGCATTTTATGGTGAAAATGCCACAAACAACATTTTTAACGTATTTGAAAATTCAAACAAATATAAAGAAATATCCCGGAAATGGTTAACTCCGCAAATAAATTTTATTTCACTTAAGTTGCGTGCGTTACCGAGATCTACATTTTTATGTAGTAAGATTTTGTCTATCTCTTACGGTTTACCAGTTATGCAAAAGTCGGAAAGATAGAATCAGACGACTGAAAAATTCAATGCCATCGCCGGGATTTGACCACGGATCTCCCAGTTTCTGTCGGGTTGCTCTAACCACTGAACTACCATGGAAACATGCCGGTACATTAAACTCACCAGCTGATTCAATTAATTCCGTTGATTGACCTAATAGTGGTCGAAACCTTGAAGCCCGGGCTTAAAATACTTGCAGCATTTTAAGTCGCCATTGGGGTATGTCAACTCAATACCATTTGAGATCTCCTTGTGGTTTACCGGAAAAAATGCGAATCAGTTGGGGAATTTAATGTAGTACTGGCATGTAGCCAATCCCGGCGATGGCATTGAATTTTTCCGTCGTCTGATTCTACCTTTCCAAACTTGTGTGAAAGAACAATTAATTCTATACAAAAGTCATTCAGAACGCAGAGGACTTCGCAGGCTATTCCCATAAAATTCAAGATAGGTTTGCATTTTATTTGTCACGTAAATATCTTAAACACATTATATTAATCAAAATCGTTAGATCGTTGATTTTTGTGAAAATCAAACATTTCGAAAGAAGTTCTATATAAAGTGTAGTTTGGGGTAGGGAATTCTGTTGAAAATATTTATGTCACATCTTTGGAAGATACGGAACTTAAATCTATCGTACTTTCCGTTTTTGAGTTATGCTGTTCGCACGCACACACACACATACACACAGACGTTTTTCTAAAATGCCTTTCTTTTGGGTTCAGGATGCCTCAAAACAACTATTTTCGGTGTAATTTCAATCGAATTTTTGGGTGGAATACAATACTACTACTTTCTTTAAGACATAATAGAGGAACTAAAAAACACAAAACATTTTATTTGCAAAGATCACCATTTTGTTCACAAAAAATGTTCACAAAAGATTTAAGCTGGATTTAAACGTTTACATACATTTGTATGCAGTTATGGACTAGGTCTTACATCTTCATTGAGAATGGATTCTAACAAATCCAGAGACGAATCCTCAGAAGATGAATGTCGGGTAACCCTAAGTCTATGCACCCAAGGCTCATTTGAGTGACATTCACCCATTTCATTCGTTGAGCGTCCGAAATGACCTGCCTGAATGTTAAGGCGAAAACAGAATAATAAAAAAGAAAGGAAACTGTTGCAAATGTTAAGCGAATGGCACTAAATGCTTTCAAATCCCATTTTACAGGTTTCTCTTAAAAGAAAGTATAGTTAATGAATATGTACAAACTGTAGAGTTGTACGAAACCGTTACCTGTCTTTGTGGTCGTGACCTTGCCGTGTTGGGCGTTTCTCAAGCAAACAGGTTCCATCACAGACTTACTGACTTATAGGTTCATTCATGACTACAATCGCCATTGTGTTGTTATTTAAAACGTATTTTTATTTAGTATTCCAGCTTTTTTATTTTATCATTAATTTAATTTGAAAACAGACAACAAATATTATAGTGGCGTAATATCAGTGAAATTATCATATTTGAATTATTATTGGCGGTTTTCTTCCTCTTCAACGGACTGCCCTCCTCTTTGTAGGACTTACATCACCAAGGACTTACAAGCCAATGCCTTGGGCCAGCAGTCTGTCGAAGAGCGAGCAAACCTTTGGATGATAGAATATCCAGGATGGATGATAAGCCCAATGCCTAGACTGGCGGTGAGGAAGGAAATGAAATGTAGTGATAAAAGGGATCGGAAAATTAGCGGATCAAATTATGCAACCTAGCATTCACCAAGAGACCGAGGAAAACCGCGAAAAAACTTTCGGCCAGATTGGAAACCCCGGGACCTCCCGAATGCGAGTTGCTTACATTACTACGCTGCCACCTCGCTTGGTTGACGGTGATTTTGCGAACCAAAGTAGCCGTCCTCCGTACTCTACGGGTACCATGCTAGTCTCCGGTTCTCGAGATCACGGGTTCAAAACCGGTGGGGGGGCGATGGATTTTTTTCGGGCGTAAAAATCCCTAGCATGTCTTCCTTTGGCAGGGAACTAAAGCTGATGGTCCCATGTCGTAGCTAGTCAAGCCTGATAAGAGGCCTCTGAGCAAAATTACCAGTCTTTCACGCCCAATATAGAATGGGACGCTAAAGACCATAGTAGTTAAAGAGCGCCCATAAATAAGAAAAAGAAATGAAACCAAAGTAAACTATGTGCTCTAGATTATTCTTAAAATTTGATATTATCAACCAGATTTAATAGTTCTGTTGATGAGCTAGTAAATATCACGTTTTATTATACAAATAACGTACGTTTTACAGTATCAGGTATTTATTAAATGCTGGTGGTACATCATTACACAGATATTTTAAACGCTCTTACTGACGTAACCTTTCAGCGTGCAAGTTTATCCTATGCATTTTAATTTTTAATATGACATTTCGTGCTATACTATTTTAGTCTAATTAGCATTTCTATTTCGTGAAAAAAAATCCTCTGGTATATTTATTTACTAAAAGTATTTATTATGAATCCTGGAACAACAATTAACTTTCATTTTGTGGTACTAAAGTACCAAAACGTTTATTATGCTTGTTAATTAATTTGAAGATCATAATCAATTATTTTAAAACGCGTGTTTTAAATGGGAATTCTAAAGGCCCTTACAAGAGCAGATGGCAAAACGTTTACTTATTTTGAAAGAGTTATTATTCCAAAGAGAACGCAGGAGGAGGGATGCAAAAGGCGGATATTATTTTATTCTAAGCAACCTGAAATAAAAGCCGCAACATTTTGGATCGGTGGCACAATGTCATTATTTCTGTCATCATCAACTTGAAACAGAGGAAATCCGAACTTCGTTGTTATTAAATGGTTTGGAATCACATACGTTAATAGCAAATTAAAATGCATCGAGTATAAATGTGCTTATAGTATATAACTGTTACATAAATAAATATTTTGTTTGTGAACGACGCTGTCAACTGCCAGGGTCATATCAGCGCCGCCGGTGTGCCGGAATTGTGTCCCGCAGGAGTTCTTTTACATGCTAGTAAATCTACTAACAAGAGGCTGTCGCTGTTAAACACATTTAAAAACCATTGGCCTGGTCCGGGTTTGAATCCGCGACCTTGGGATCAGATGGCCAGCGCCTAGCATGCTCAGCCACTCAGACGGACAAATCATTATGTTTATTTTCTTTTATCCATAACCTAAATATTTTATATATAATCTTAAATTTATTATGTATATAGAAAAAATACTTTAAGGCTGCAGCATTGTAATGTAGACAATATAATACAATAGCACAAGAGATAAAGATTTCAGAATTTTGCAGTTCAAAACGGAAATGGTATCTGATCTCGTCAGTTCAGATTTTTAAAAGGTTATTTCAAGTTGTATACAGTTATGGAAAAGCTGAACAATCCTTAATATCTCAGAACATGGCGTTTGAAAGTTGATTAGCCTTTGACGTGAAAGTAAGACACATACTGCCGGGTTTGTGCCAATAACGTTCCTTCAAAATGTGTGGTTTAAGTGTTCTATATACCTATTAGTTGAAATCGTGTTTAATTATGGAGAAACTGTGATTGGAAGAACCTCATTTACCTTGATACTGAATGGGGTTATGTTTAAAATGTTTGATGTATGAACTTCCAACACTGCGATCATGAAACCTTTTGTTTTCATTGCAAAATATACCTACTTATGAAAATATTGATATGCAACAGTTCAAAAGATACGTCATACTGGAGTGAAATCAATTAAACACGTCACATATCCTAAATCTTCATTTCATTATTGATTGCAGATGGTTTGGAAGAAATATTAAGGGAAATACATAACGGAATGATATAAATGAGCATTTAATAGAAACGTTAGATCACAGGACGTGTGAAAATGTATCATTTCAATGCTTTATAACTCCGCGTAGTAATACAACAGAATTAAAATAATTTTCCCAACTTTCATCCACACTACATATCCGCGGTAAGATTTATGTTTTTACAGCAAATTAACTTGCATACCGTTTCCATAGTGTAGTGGTCACATTATGCAGATTGGCCTTTCTTTTTTATTAATCCTTGAATGGTTAATCGTATACATATATATATATATATATATATATATATATATATACGCTTGCAAAATGTAAAATACACGTAGGTACAGAAGGCTCAAATGTTTTCCGGTGGGTCAGAGGGTGAGCAGGAAGAGGAAGAAGGAATGTCTTTTCGACTATACCTTTTTCACTATAAGCTGAAAGGAGAAGTAAACAAAACCACGTGACAAGACAGCACCTTTGGCTGGTGGGCAAACTACAACCTTTTCCGCATAGCATGTCGTCTCTTCCTCTACAAAAACAGTTCGGTTCGGATCGTAACATTTTGTGGTTATTCTCGTGCAGAGAAATTTAAAAAAAACTCATTATTGTAACAGTTCAATTTATGAAACTAAACGTGTTTGTTCAGATTCACCTATAACTACATGAACCGTTATAGCAGAGGTTTAAGAGGCTATGCGCAGGCGCTGCAGTTCGTTTCCGGTTTCCAGCTGAGAATCTTCTGCCACTGTAGAAAACAAACGAGGGAAATGGAAAGAAGACAATTGTTTAAATGCTTTTAACAAATTCTGTGAAAAATGTCCACCTTTAATCGACAATGAATATGGTTGGCCATTGTTTAGCAATAATTGAACTGTTTTGTTAGTGATGCAGAATTGTTGCTCGGATAGCTTGGGTCGCGTTTGTTTTCTGTTGTGATTTAACCTATAGTGTTAATAGTTATTTAAATTGTTGACGCATAAAAGATTAAAGCAAAAGTGGTGTACTGATATTAGTCATTAAATGAATGATTTCTAAAACCTGAAGTTAAAAAGAGTTTAATCCAGTACCTTTAAACACAGATGCCGAACTGTTCAGGTACAACTTTTATTTGTCTACTCAGTTCCCGTCATCCTCCACGTGGTGCTGCCATGTGCTCGGAGGAGTGATACATTTAATTTTTGTTTATTTCTCCTTTCAGCTTAAAGTGGAAAAGTTATAGTCATGCCTGGCTATAGCCGACAGTGAGCACCGGTATCTCTCAAAGGTCACATTTATTTTTGCGTATGCTCGTATAATGCAGCGACCTGCCTCTAAGAGGAAAGAAGACACACTAAATACTTTTCAATAATTAGATTTATCCAAGCAAAATAAATTAATTTTTTTTACATAATATGTTGTTTCAAAATCAAATATTGCACTGTTTATGTGAATGCTACAGAAGTTTGAGATGCATTATTCAGTAAGTTTCTTGAGAAACAAAGTTCACAAAATGTATATCTTGTTTTTAACGTTTGTTGCTAATAATAATAATAATAATAATAATAATAATAATAAGAATAATAATTTCATAATTATCACGCAATGAACTGTTCTACACGAACTCCGACAGCAGAGAATATTTATTATCTTGAATATAAGTTTGTTTTGCTTTTTAATCTTCATAGATCACAATGTTTAGCGCTAGGTGTGTGGTTCCGTATAATTGTCACATTCAATTCTGATAATATTCAAGTAACGTTTTAAAAATACAGAAGTAAAAGTAAGATTGTCAAACTATTGAAGCAGTTTGAGCAAAATTAAGTGCAACATTCAATTTTCTTCAAAATGAGATATATTTTGCGTTTATTATTTTATTACTGAAAAGCGAATTAAATGTTTTTTATTTGAAACATAATTCCCCTTTACACACACTCACGAGAGAAAGAAAGAAAAACCGTGCCAACAGTGTAGTGGACGTAGAGTAAAAACAGCTATTGTATGTAAAAGGAAAAAATGTCAATAGACACGAGAAAACAACATTTAGTGCAAAATATGCAGTTTCTATATAGCTGTTATTCGATTAGGGTAACATATAAGCTAAATTTTCAAAATAGTGACACGAAAGTTACTGCAAAACAGTTGATGTGCTTTTGTTGCAGTTGGTTCCTTATTTGAAAGCACTCTATTCTGAAAATCCAATTGCTTTCAAAAGTAAGCTTTATATAGGGGTGGCGGTTGGACTGGACGGCACTCTTAATGCCGTCTGCACGGCACGAAGCAGAAGATTCATTAGCTATGTGCTAGGGTCTCTGTGACACGTGACGGAGCGGGTGGTTACAGGGATGAGACCTAGAAGGATAACTGTCGATAACATATCGTTCTAAGAGTTATCCATCAACAGATCCGTCGCGATATGACCAAGGAGTTAAAGCGACGTCAAATAAAATAGAGTAAAAACAAGTAAACTTGCTTTCAAATTAAAAATCTGAAGAAAGAAAAGCTTGGGAAATAACATAAGGTAACTTAGATATTTTGTATTATGATTCACGTTCTGAATTCTTAACATGCTTTTCTTGCCTGGTCTGGAATGGAATGTGCAACGGAGGGGACTCGGCCCCGATCCAATGAAGGAGGATGTTGTGCCTGTGCCCCTCGAGGGGGCGCACCCGGGATGGAGGGACAAGGTGAAGAATACCGGGCGGCCGGAATCAGGAGTGACGGCACAGCAATGACAGGATCCCCGAAGTTTCCAGATTGAGACGCCCAGACAGTAGAGCAGGCAAACCGGGGACCTCGCTCCACTCAGAGAGTCCAACGCTCCCAAGGGGTTCGTATACCCCGGCAACAAGCCGAAGATCGAGAGACGGATAAAGTTCCACAGAGAACATCCTATTTTCCTGTCACGCCGTACCGGAACACCATCGCCGGCTCTTCCAACCCTGAAACAGGCCTAACGGGGTTAAGGACGAATGAAATGACAGAGGGACGGAAAATTCGGCGGGTGAGAGAAACCACTCCAGCATTCGCCTGACGACCCGGGAAAACTGCCGAAAAAACCCATGGATCAGAGTGGGCGGTCACCGGGAAGCGAACCAGGTACCTCCCGAATGCGAGCCGCAGCCGTTACAGTGACGCCACCTGGACGGAACCTGGAAGATCCGTAGTGCATTGAGGTTTTCAGTCTGATTCTACCTTTCCAACCTTGTCCTACACACGGCTTGTGTGAAAGAGTTACTTCTTGTTAATTGAGATGAACTGTCATTACAAACTTCGCAGTAAGTATAGGAAGAATGCTAAAACGATAGTCAAACTTTTATGTGATGCCTTTGAAATTCCACGCTCTTTATATTACCACGAGAAAAATCTAATGTGTTGCATTCTCGCCATTCTACCAACTATTTTTACTAAATACCATTTTCCTATCTGTCTTGATAATCCAGATAAACTTTCAATTCACATTTAGCCCATCTCTGTGGTGTGGGGGTCTGGCTCACATTCAAGAGGTTCCGAGTTAGAATCTCGGTTAGAATGAGTTACCTGGATAAAGTTTTTCCGAGGTTTCCCCTTATCCTGAGAATATATATGTCACGTAACTCTTAGCTATAGGGACCTCGGGCCCATTTGAGCATCATTAAAGCGATAGTCACATTTTCAAAAAGCATAGCTTCACTATGTATTGCTTTGAAATTCCATGCTGTTTGTATGGCCGCGACAAAAACAAAACGAATAACGACTTCCCAGCTACAAAAAGTATTCAAATCAATAACAAAACATATCTGGGAAATAGTTAATCTCATAAAATATATGTATGACAATCTGTGTGCTTTAACGTGGTCTGCATTTCTTGTGTAGCAAAACTTTGCCCTATTTTACAGTTTACTAATTATACAAAAGTCATTCAGAATAAAGAAGACTTGAGAGGGTCTACTCAGAAAATTCAAAATATATATTTCGTTTGTTATGAAAATATCTTAAAGAGAGTATATTTTAATAAAAATCATTAGAGCTAGTTTTGAGAAAATAACAAGTTTCGAAAATTTTTCCATGTAAAGGGTTGTTTGGGGTGGGGAGATTTTCTTGAAAATCTTCGTGTCACATCTTTGAAAGATGCTGAACTTAAATATCAAATTGGGTATTTAACCGACCTTTCGTTTTGGAGTTATGTTGTTCACAGTCACGCAGGCATACGGGCCTGTTTTTATAAAATATGTTTTGCAGTCACACGACTTTCTCTACTCACTCTTCTACAAACTATTCTTACAAAGCTTATTCTTGCATCTATTTCATGTCTTTACATGACTTATTTACGTATTTCGTTGTAGGTATAAGCGATAGCCAAACCCCTCGAAGCTGATCGCTATGTGATAACTTTGAAATTCCGTTCTCTTTGTATGGACATGAAAAAAGAAAGGAAGAAAGCAAAATAATAATGATTTGCAGTTGAGAGAAGTATAAAGTATTTAAAAATTCAAACTAATGAGATGACAAAGAATATTTCAGAATAGGTTAACACCATACAAATGTTATTTGACATAAATTTTGTGCTTTAACAAGATCTACATTTATTGTGCAGTAAGATTTTGTCCCTCTCTTAAGGTTTAGTAATTATCAAAAGTCATTCACAGTAAACACGAATTTACACGAATCTGCTCCTAGAAAATTAAAGATGTACATTTTACGGAAATTGCTTAAACATATGTATTTTAATAAAAATCATTAGAGACATTTTTGTAAAAATAAAAAATTTCGAGAAATGTCCAATGTAAAGGGTAGTTTGGAGTGGGGGATTTTCTTTAAAATCTTCGTGTCGCTTCCTTGGAAGATGTTAAACAATAAGTTTAGTTTTTAACCGACTTTTCGTTTTTGAGGTATGCTGTTCACGGATCTACACACACACACACACACACACACACACACACACACACACACACACACACACAAGATAAAGTAAAATTGATTTCTTTGGATTCAGGAAGTCTCAAAACGTGTATTTCCGGTGAATCACGTTATTGAATTTTTGGTTGGAATACAATACTTCCCCTACTTACTGTAAGTGCGTAGTGGAGACGGTATCAAGTAGAGTTGTGGTATAGATAAGCGACTGTTTGTCGTTACGGCATCTTGCATGCAACCCAATAGGGAAAGTGTAACTTAGACTGTAACTTGAAATAATTTCTGGCCTAAATTATTGTCACGTCTAAGGTAAAGTGCACGGGGAAATCATACTTTGTAAGGATATTATAAATAAAGAACATATTTAGTTGATAATGGGTAGAGAAAGTATGAATATTGAAAACCAAACCATTTTGTTTAATGCTTGCTTATTATACAATGATATGATGCCTCTAATTCCAAAAAATTAGTTTGTATACTGCTTATGTCGCTGTTTTCCTTTCACAGTTATTGCTTTCTTACAGCAAAGTCTAAGGGAAATGTGTTGGAATGATATTTTCTTTAGCACTATTGCATCTTCTAACTTATAGAGCAGGTATGGGCTAAGGCACCTGGCATAACCTCTCGACAAAACGCCCCACTTTTCTGCCTCACAGCTACAAACACGTGGCACGGAAAATATTTGGAGCCGTCTGTACATAGGTTCATGAGGCCTTTTATACTTGGATTGGACTGACAGAGGTTCCAGATTCGCCTTCTTGGCTGTGTGCATGTGAGCGTTCGTAAGGATATGTGGTGATTGGCGCCCAGTATGAGTATAAATTATGAATGTAATGTAAATTATTCACATTTAATGTAAACAGTTTTAATTAGAAACTCGGCAATACATAATCACTGGAAAAATAAACTACTAATAACTTCATTGTGGCCATTTTACACCAAGGAAGCAGCATGCACATTATTGACCTTATTTGTCAAAAATTCTACATATCGCACGACCCCAATACAAAGGTATAATCTTGCCCCCACCCAAAAAACGTTGGTGTCGAATGTGATTGAGTGAATGTCACTTAGAGTTTTACTTTCATTACAATGTATAGTAAGAAGGGGAAGTATTGCAATTCACCCAAAAATTCTATATCGAGATAAATACATGTTTTGAGGTGCCTTGAATCCAAATAAGCATTTTTGGAAACATGTCCATATGTTTGTCTGTCAGACTCTGAAGAGCATAACTCAAAAATGAAAAGTCGGATAAATACCCAACTTGGTACTTGAGTTTACTATCTTCCAAGGATGCGACAGGAATATTTTCAAGAACATTTCCCACCTCAGAATACTCCTTCATATGTTTAAAATATTTTCATGGCAAATGAAATGTATATCTTGAATTTTCTGGGAATGTCCGCAAAAGTCCTCTTCATCCTGAATGACTTTTGCATAACTGGTAAAGCCTAAGAGATAGACAACATTTTACTACACAAAAAAAATGTAGATTTCGTTAAAACATACAATTTATGTCATATATGTATATTGTTTTTTGTGGAGTTAACCATTTCCGAGATATTCCGTGTATAAAAATAGTTTGTACAAGAGTAGAGAATGTAATGTGAGTGCAACATACGAGAATTTTAGAAAAATGTCCGTGTGTGTGTGTGTGTGTCTGTGAGCAGCATAAATCAAAAGCAAAAAGTCGGATAAATACCAAAATTGGTATTTAAGGTCAGTATCATTCAAAGATGCAAGACGAAGATTTTCAAGAAAGTCTCCCCACCCCAGACTACCCTTTACATGGTACATTTTTCGCAAATTTTTATTTTCTCAAAAATGGCTATAACGATTTTGATTAAAATATCACATGTTTAAGATATTTTCATGGCAAATGAAATGTATATCTTGAATTTTCTGGGAATGTCCGCAAAAGTCCTCTTCATCCTGAATGACTTTTGCATAACTGGTAAAGCCTAAGAGATAGACAACATTTTACTACACAAAAAAAATGTAGATTTCGTTAAAACACACAATTTATGTCATATATGTATATTGTTTTTTGTGGAGTTAACCATTTCCGAGATATTCCGTGTATAAAAATAGTTTGTACAAGAGTAGAGAATGTAATGTGAGTGCAACATACGAGAATTTTAGAAAAATGTCCGTGTGTGTGTGTGTGTCTGTGAGCAGCATAAATCAAAAGCAAAAAGTCGGATAAATACCAAAATTGGTATTTAAGGTCAGTATCATTCAAAGATGCAAGACGAAGATTTTCAAGAAAGTCTCCCCACCCCAGACTACCCTTTACATGGTACATTTTTCGCAAATTTTTATTTTCTCAAAAATGGCTATAACGATTTTGATTAAAATATCACATGTTTAAGATATTTTCATGACAAATGAAATGCATATCTTGAATTTTCTAGGAATGTCCCCAAAAGTCCTCTTTATTTTGAATGAATTTTGCATAACTGGTAAATCGTAAGAGACAGACAAAATTTCACTACGCAAAAAGTGAAGATCTCGTTAAAATACACAATTTATGTCACATACCTTTTTTTTCGAGTGAACCATTTCCGAGATATTCCTTGTTATTTGTTTGGATTTTCCAATACTTATACATTTTCTAAAATGGGATTACTTATTTGTTTTTTTTTACTTTCTCTACAACGTATAGTAATTAGGGGAAATGTTGTGTTCCACCCAAATATTCCATGTCGAGATTTCATCGGAAATATATGTTTTGAGGCCCCCTGAATCCAAAAAAGAATGTTTAGAAAACGGTCCGCCTGCGCGCGCGTGTGTGTCTGTGTTCAGTGAACACCATAATTAAAAAACGAAAAGTCGGATAAACACCAAACTTGGCATTTAAATTCAGTATTCTCTGAGGATGGGACAAGAAGATTTTCAAAAGAATCTCCCCACCCCAACTACGCTTTACATGGAAGGTTTTTCGATTAGATTTTCTTAAAAATGGCTCTAAAGATGTTTATTTAAACCTCACAGATTAAAGATATTTACATGACAAATAAAATGTATATCTTGGATTTCTGGGAATAGCTCTTCATTTGGAAGAAATTTTGTATAATATTGTATAGTGTTAAGCGTTAAGCAACAGACGAAAACGTACAACACAAAAAATGTACATCTCTTTAAAACACACAATTTATTTAAAAGAAGTTTTGTTGTGGTATAAGCCGTTTCTGAGATATCCGTAACTAAAGGTTTGAATTGTTCATTTCTTGGTCATTTCCTTTCAACATTCAGTTGTTTCTCACGATTGCATGGAAACAGTGTGGAGTTTTAAGGCTAGCATATAGCGTCCAGTTCTTAAACATTTGACTGTCGCTGTTCCCTTTGTGTCTATAACGAAATGTGGTAATGTAGCTATTTCTGCAAGGATTTATTTGGAATAAAATGTAGTAGATAGGAAACTAAGCTTCAGTAATAATGGTTTGTATACCTAGTAATAAACGATACAGGGTAGAGGAAGTCACGTGAATGTAACATATCAGATTTTAAAATTAAATATGGCTTTTAGTTTTATATCAAATACTTATAATAAATATCAAAACTGTATATACAATTATATTTCAATCTATATCACTATTGTTAGCCAGACGAGTTCGATATTTAAGCATAGGTGAATGACACTTTATGGTGTATTTCGATATTTGTGAAGTTTGAGCAATTATTGGCACGGGTCATCTAAACAGCAATTATAATATCAAGTCACATTAAGGTTTATTTTTAGGACTTAATTTTTTTTCTAAGAGAAAAAGAAAAATAGAAGCCTGTTATCTCCCTCCTCCCCTAGTGTATATAATTGTCCTACTGATGTTTACTGCGAGGAGTGATATGTGTTTCTCTGTGGGCGATTCTGGGAGTGGTAGGCACAAGACTTACTTCATATATGAGATATTGTGATTAACATTCAATATTATAAATGTTATTATCAGCATAAAATGGGTGATTTTTACCCATTTGTAAAACAGGTTTTTTTTAATATTTATTCATACATAATATTTATACCACAGGTGTGATGCCAGCTTAGAGTGACTTTGGTTCTAAGGGGGCCGGAGTCACTCCATGTTATGCATTTTGCTTGTTGAACGCCATTTGTTTTCTAAATATAGCGTATGCAGTAATTTTCTTTAAAATGCACTAAACTGAAGCTAAATTCCTTATTACTTCGAAATACAGTAAATAATACGTTTAACATACGCTGTTACATTCTGGTAGATAGAAAAGAACACGAGTCAGAATATTAATTATTTATTATATTTATTATTGTAGCTTCAGCATTTTTGCAGAAGATTTGTTTGAACGTTTTGTATTTTCCTTATTTTCAAAATAAAATTCTTAAATTAACTTTTCTATGGTAAAGTAGTGTTCAAAATCGCTTGAGAGGCTTACATAAATTTCTCTTTCATATTAAAATAGATAGAGTCGTAATGTATGTTGGTAAACTTTACATTTATTCTACATCTGAAATCTAAAAGCTTCATTACAAATCTACAAGAAGTCGCTGTTTGCTTTAGCACATAAATCCAAGACTGGAGGAGCAAAGCGTTTTAAAATCATAAGAGGAGTATTATTGAAAACTCTCTGGAATTTTATCACTTATTATTTGTTCAGAAAAAAAATGTTCCACAAGATTAACTTCCAATACTAACACTGTAGAATGAAAGAACAGGAAAATGAAAAAGAGCGAACATTTAACTGCTCTCAGTTTTCTTTGCCTTCTCCGCTCAGCACTCCTCAAGGGTCGATGCTCTTTTCACTCTGCTGAGGAAAGGGAATTGCTCTTCAGAGTTGGCCGCTATTCAAACTATTGTGCGTATAATTCTAAGTTCATTGAAGAGAACATCAATTATTGTTTCATTCTTTTAAAACTCTTTACTTTCACCGGCAAAGGCCCAGCTTTTCTTTCTATTGGCCATTTCTTTAATTCGTTCCTACCTTTATTCAACTGTAAGAGCACTTATAAGGAAATCTATTAGCAGAATTTTAATCACGTCTTCTTTCACAGTGCTACATTAAAGTCGGACATACGATTCTTCATTTCCTCCCGTTCTCGTATGGGAGATTCTCGTGTACTGAGACCATGAGTTCGATAGTAAGGTGACAGCGAAAGATTGCTAAACCGTAATGGATTGACTACGACCGAGCTTTAGGCAAGATTGTGGTATTCTGCACTGAATAAACAATGACGCATTCTTAGTTCTTAATGCAGGTACCGAGCGAGCTGCTCGCATTCGGGAAGTCCCGGGTCCGCCGACCGCCCACTCTGGACACGGATTTTTATGGTTTTCCTTGTCGGTAGGCGAATGCTGGGGTGATTTCTCATCGACCACAATTTCCTTTCCCTCATTTCCCTCTCATGTTTCAAGTGCGCTTCTAGGTGTCGTGGCATGAGGCGGTGCCGGACAGATAGCGCGGACGCTTGCTCCAAGGAAACAGTACTTCCTGTGGATACTAAAGGGCTTTCTGGTTGAATGTGTTGTTCATGCCCTCTCTGCGCAGCTCCAGTTTTGGGACGGGTCTTCGAGCCAGCAACTGTTAGGGATTTCCGCGAGTCTCTGCGGCCTGTAGCCTCCTATGCTTTGTTCGCTTCATCCCTTCCTCCTGGGATGTGATAAACGCAATAGAACTTACATAGATCGCAGTGCGCGAGGTGTCCCCCCTCCCTTGTATATATACCCCATGGTTCTTAAAATTCAATGCAATCATTGCATTACAAACATACCGTTATCTTGATTAGAGTTGTCTCCATAATTACCTCTTTATGGTACCGATGCCATGCCATTACGTAATTATTTTTACTTTCTCTACTTCTTACCTTCAGTAAGTAGAGGAAGTATTGCATTTCATCCGAGGTTCGATACCGAGATTTCACCGAAAATATACATTCTGAGGCTCCCTTAATAAAAAAACAAAGAATTTTTTGAAAAAGACCTGTGTGTATGTGTGTGTGTGTGTGTGTGAACGGCATATGTCAAAAACAAAAAGTTGGTTATATGCCAAATTTAAGATTTAAATTACCATCTTTCAAAGATGCGACGCGAAGATTTTCAAGAAAATCCCCTATGCCAAACTGCACTTTACGTAGTAAATTGTCAGTATTTGTGATTTTCATAAAAATGGCTCGAATGACTTGGATTACAATATTATATGTTTAAGATATTTTTATCTCAAATGAAATGTATGTATTGAATTTTCTGAGAATATCTTCTATAGTCCTATCATTCGGAAGGAATTTTGTTTAATTTTGTATGACCATATGAGATAGACAAGAACTTACTTCACAGAAAATGTAGAACACTTTAAAACACACAATGTGTTTCCAATACGTTTTCTGTTTTGTGGCATTAGCCATTTGTGAGATCTCCGTAAAATTGTTTCAAATATTTCAATACTTTACTTATATCCTGTCACTATTCACTTGTTTCTCGCAGTACCATGGAAGGAGTATGGCATTTTTTAGGTCAGCATTTATAGCGATTCGGTTTTGAAATACCTGGCTATCGATTCACTTTCCTCTATCTCTCTCTACAATGAGGAGGACTAATGCTGCAAGCTTTATCTCGATTAACTGAACGTAGGTTTATAGAGAAATAAGCTTTTATGAGAATAGTTTTAGAGGCTGTATAAAATAAGCGATAGTGGGTAGAGAAAGATCTGTAAATATAACACATCAGACCTTTTTTAAAATGAATGTTTTCATAACCGATTCTATTGTAATTTCCTATTGATCCGCTAAATTCTAAAGACTTCTGTAACAATGTCCTTTTGATTTTTATCCCATTTATGCTGACAATGAAAACGATCACATCAAGTCTAAAGGACCATCATTTTGCCTTATTTTCATTCACCTTTATAGACAATGTTACTATTATGTACTTCAATTTATCAGTCATCCTGACTGCTAATATAAGTTATTTACAGTTCTCTCATGTACAAATCCTTCGAACTTTGTTGAATCAATAAAAACTTGTAGAAAATGCTGTAAAGAGAAATATAAAATAGAGATAGATTTGAAAATATCTCAACCTTCTTCTTTAATATTGATGATAACCATTAAAGAACCGCCTTGAAACAGCGACGCCACGCGTTGCTTCAACATATCCCGTATGTGTTTTCGAAATTAAGTTACGTTTCAAACGCGATGGTCAAAATGTATGAATGAGAAGTTAAGACTAAGAGAAACAAAATAGGAGATAAATCTTGGATCGGTGTGTGACGAACAGCTAGCCTTCTAGGTCTCATCCCTGTACCATACCATCTTGCTTCGTCACGTGTCCATAGAGGCCTTAGTGCTAGGTAACTGAGCCTCTACTTCTGTGACGGACTCCGCTTCGACACGTGCTCACAGAGACCTTAGTGCTAGGTATCTGTATCTCTACTTCTGTGACGGACGCCGCTTCGACACGTGTTCACAGAGACCTTAGTGCTAGGTAACTGTATCTCTACTTCTACACGAGCCGAGCAGATTGCATTAGGGGTCGTCCAATCTACCTGCTTTTATTATCTATAGATAGATGGCAGAGCATTCGCTAGTACCATCTGTTTTCATGTTTACTATTGTTTCAGGCTTAAGGTGGAACTTTGGGTCATGGTATTAAATATCCAATCCAGTTTTACCTTGGCGACTGCGGGAAACCACGAAAAAAGAAGTTAGTTTGGTTGGTCTATGGATTTGAATTCACGGCCCCCCTGAATGCGGGCCCACAGAAGTCACTGCTTGCTCCACCCCGCTCGGTTACACAAATTTCCTCTCTTTATATCTTAATATAGCTGTAGAAAGAATGTTTCAAAAGTGAAGGTTTAGCCCACCTCTGCGGTGCGAGGGTTGCGTGTCTGTCTCACATCTAAGAGATTATAACTCAACGAAATGTCAGTTAAATACGAAACTTGCTATTTTAGTTAATCTTCCAAAGATGCCACACGATGATTTTTAAAGAAAATCCTCACATTTCAAGCTGTGCTTTATATGGAAAGTTTTGTTGTTATTTTTTATTTTCTTAAAACTTGACTCTGACGATTTTGATTAAAATATCATATGCTTAAGATATTTCTATTGCAAATAAACCCCGTATCTTGAATTTTCTTGGAATAGCCTGATCTCTGCATTTCAAATGGCTTTTGTATAATTGGTAAACAATAAGGGATGACAAAATCTTACTGCACAGAGGATGAAGATTTTTTTTTTTTTGGAATTAACCATATCAGAGACATTCCTTGATATTGGTTTGAACTTTTAAATACTTGGTTATATGGTTAGCCGTTGTTTGTTTTTTCTCGTAGTCATCCAAATAGCATATACTTTCAAAGCCATCATATAGCGATCCGCTTTAGCCACTGTATTCTTCGTAGGCCTAAAAGGAAATGTGCATACGTTTAATGAAAGTTTACCTCGATTAACAAGAAGCAGATGAATAATACATTTTCGCAAGCATGGTTTGTAGAAGAGTGCAACACAGCATATATTTTCAAGAGATAAGTCGCTTTCATATTTTTCCATGATCATGCAAAGCGCGTGGAATTTCAAAAACCAGCGCATAGCGATCCGCCTTTTTAAAATCTGACTATCGCTTTAAGCTACTGTATCCTTGTTATACCTAAAACAAAATGTGTACATGTAAGTTTAGCTGGATTAACTAGCAGTGGACAGTAGAATAGGCTTTTATAAGAATAGATTGTAGAAAAGTGAGTAGAGAAGGTCTGTGAATGCAATAAATACGTTTTGAAACTGTGGTACATTCAGTAAAAGAAAGATAGAATGAGGTTTGAAAGTTAAAACTCATTTATGTTACAATCATTAGAGCTTCTCTATCAATATAATTTAACTTTATATTTATTCTGCAAATTATTCGTAAACCAAGACTGTGTATTTTTGTACTTCGCTACTTATTATAAATGCTTCAATGCACAATTTGTTAGTGCGGCACTCAAATATTTAACTGACGAGACAGAAAAGAACGGATGTAGGATTTCAAATGTGTAGCTTGAAATCTGTAAAAATCCGAACAACACAAAATATCTCGTGAACGGCTAAGCATACAAAAATTAATTTAATACAAACTGTACTTTTTTAAACCCTACATTTTTCTGAGGTAAGCTTTTGTACCTCTGCTATGTTTTCATAGTTGTAAAAATCTGATGTGTTACACTCACATGACTTTCTCTACTCTTGTACAAATTATTTTTACAAACGCTTATTCTCCATCTAGTTCATGTTAATCGAGATAAACATTTGCAGACTCTATCTTATTGCTAATTTTCTTGTAGATGTAGGGGAAAATATATTTACAAGGGCAATATAGAAAAACAGTAGCCTTTAAGCACATATATATCTCTTAATAGCTGGTTGCTAGGTGCAGCACCATTCCCTTTGCCACAGATTATAACTCTTTGCATATCCAAGACAAAAAAATGAATAACGAATTCCCATTTGAGAAAATAAGTATTGAAAAATTTAAGGGAATAACAAGCAATATCTCCAAAATGGTTCACTCAACAAAAAAAATGTATATGACATAAATTGTGTATTTTAACGCGATCTACTTTTCTGTGTAGTAACATTTTGTCTATCTCTTATGGTTTACCAGTTATGCAAAAGTCGTTCACAATAAAGAATACTTTTGGAGACATTCCCAGGAAATTCAAGATATAGATTTTATTTGCCATAAAAATATCTTAAACATACGATATTTTAATCAAAATCGTTAGAGCCATTTTTGAGAAAATTAAAATTTTCAAAAATCTTCCATGTAAAGGGTACTCTGGGGTGGGGGGATTTTCTTGAAAACCTTCGTGTCGCATCCTTGGAAGACACTGAGCCCAAATAACAAGTTTGGTGTTTATCCGACTGTTCGTTTCTGAGTTATGCTGTTCACAGACACACACACAGACACACAGACACACAGACACACAGACAGACAGACAGACAGACACACAGACACACACACGGACATGTTTCCAAAAATGTTTTTTTTTGGATTCAGGGGGTCTCAAAACATGTATTTCCGGTGAAATCTCGGTATCGAAATTTTGGGTGGAATACAATACTTCCCCTACTTACTATACGTAGTAGAGAAAGTAAAAATGAAATCAGAATGAGGAGCTTCTTGTATTATTCACAGAAAATTGATTTACACGTTTTATTCCTCATACCAATATGACAGACACGTTATATTTTAATCAAAGTCAGTAATAGTTTGGGAAGGGGGGATTTTCTCGAAAATCTTCGCGTCAAATTCCTAGACGATTCTGAATTTAAATTCCAAGTTTGGTATTTACTCGAATTTTCGCCTTTAGGTTCTCTCTCTCTCTGTCTCTCTGTGTCTCTCTCTCTCTCTCTCTCACACACACACACACATACACACACACATATATATATATATATATATGCATGTACATGCGATCCGTTTTTTGTGTTTAGGGGATCTCAAAACGGGTATTCCCGGTGAAATCTCGATATGCAATTTTTCGATGGAATGCAATCCTCTCTCTACCTACCATAGGCAAGTGGTATGCAGAAAGTAAAAGAGTATGGCTATTTTTGAGGAGAGAAACAAGAAAGCATTTTTTTCTAAGATAACGAAATGTTAGTAAACATCTAATGTAGTAAGCTTGTAATTAATTTTATAACTGTAAAACTGGAAGCTTGATCAAATATACTAAAGATTGTCTCTGGAGCACTTTGAAAAGAGAAATACATTTATGCATTGAAAATTAACATTTAAATGACCGTGCAATAGAGGCTTGAAACCAAGATAACTCTTTGATATTATTACGCTTAACAGTAGTGTACATTTTAAACACATAGAAAACTTCATGGATATTTCAGCCTAACATTATTTTTCTGTAAATAAATGTTAAGTGATACTTCTTGGCATCTGACCCATTTTGATTTGACTTCCCCTAATGTGTTGACTGTGTACATTGCTAACTACTGAATGTCGTGCTAGTTTAGTTAAGTTCCATTTTAAAGCACAGATGTATACTAAATACGTGTTGAGGTTATTAATGAGATTTATTTCTCTATCCAATAACGTTTATTTTTATATACCTTCTACAAGGTCTTCTTAGGAAAGCTTCTTTTCCTATTTATGTTAATCGAGACAAACGTTTAGAGAAATAGTTGCATTACACATTTCGTTGTAGGTATACAAGTGAGGAAACCGAATGGATAGTCAGATGTTTAAAAGTGGGATGTTATATGCTGGCCTTAAAATTCCATTGTCTTTCCATGACATCGTGAAAAAAACTGAATAGCGACGGCTTAAGAAAGTGAAAAGGTTTTGAAAAATTCAAATCAATAATAACGGATATCTCGAAAATGACTGGTGCCACAAGAGTTTTATTTAAAATAAATTTTGTGTATTAGAGATCTACTTTTTTGTGTAGTACATTTTCTCTATTTCTTAACGTTTAATAGTTAAACAAAATTATACAAAATAACTTCCGAAAGAAGGCTATCCAAAATATTTAAGATATACATTTTATTTTTCGTGCAAATATCTTAAACATATGGCATTTTAATCAAAATACTTTGAGAAAATAAAAGGTTTCGAAAAGTTTTCCATTTAAAGGGCACTTTGGTTAGGAGATTGTTTTGAAAGTCTTTGTGTCGCATCTTTGAAAGATAAACTTAAGTACCAAGTTCGGTAGTTATTGAACATTTCGTGTTTGAGTTATGCTGTTCAATATACGCACATATACACACGCGGACCTTTTCGTTCAGGGATCTGTAAACATGTATTATCGGTAAAATCTCGAAATGGAATTCTTGATTGGGATACAATACCTTCTCTACCTGCTAGAGAAAGTATCAAATTGTATGGAACGTAAGAGAATGTGTAAAATATGCCTGCACCTGTATGTATCAATTCTCGTGTCGTGGACGTTTTATATTTTGTGAGTAATTTGTAAACAAACTGTTACCACTGTATTCTCTCTCATACATTTAACTAATTTAAGTTCAATAGTGAATAAGCAAGTTTAATTTTGGAATATTCAGAAAAGATATATCTAATGTAAAGCGTGGTCATAATATTTTACTTGTTAAGTCTATCACATAATTTATTTCCTTGGTTTAAAAATGATTTCATTATTGTAAAAGATATAAAATCTCCTAACTTATAATTTCGTTTCTAAAGGCTTCTATATTCAGCTCTCTCCACCAGAGGAAGGAGCATACAAATATCGGGCTTGGAAGGAAAGATACCTATAAAAATTCAGTCATATGCAAGGTGTAACCTTATAATCGTGGTTTCAGTTAATATTGAAATTGTACTAAAACAAGAGAAATTATTTGCACAAAAGGCTTATGTGTTAACTATGTATTGTTTATTATTTTACGGCAATGTTAGTTTTAGTTAACACACTTAAGATTTTCTTATTGCAGGCTGTGATATAATTAAAGTTATTCGGTTGAAAGCAAGAATATAATGGTATAAATAGGATAATAAAATAATAATTATTATTATTGTTACTATTGTATTCTGCATTTTAGTTTGTAATACAGAATCGTGCCACTATTTTCTTCACGGCTTCCCATGGGTGCGAACTTAAGAATAATACATGTTAAGAATGTGGTGAATGTCTGAACGTAGTGCATTAAACAACTTAGTTTTTAACCATGCTACATTCATGAAAATAGTAGATTATGATACAAGGGCCAAAACAAAATCACTTTTAACGCGTGTGGCATATACTATTTTGATACAGCACTCGAATTTGTAAAATATCAATAATATTATATTGATTCCCGAAACCAAGAGAAATCACATTTAGAAAGCGGTTCTTGAAACAAGAGAAATGAAGTTAAAAAGCAAGATTTCTGCTGTTTTATTGATTATCTAGCAGTCATTCTCAGTGAAATTATTTTCAATATGTTTTGCCTTACACCAGCCAAAGAAGCGATTAAATGCTACATCGTATTACTTTCTGCATTTTTTGGGTAAGTACTTCTAGTGCTATTCTTTCTGCTGCTTCTGTAATTTCATCTGGCTCTTGCATTTCAGTTTCTTCTGAATTCATAATTTCCGCCATTGAATCTTTATGTAGGTTCTCGTAAATAAGATAATAGCGTTTTATATCAAAGAAAGCAGAAGGCGGCCAATATAACGTTAAGGTCAACTCTACAACGAATTGCGATAAATTGAAGTATGACGATTTGTATTGTGAACAGATAATACGAGCGCCATGAGAAATTAATCATGACAATAGTCATAATGAAAAGTAAAACCTAATCAAACCAAATTCGAGTTATTAAATATGCTCAAATACAAAGGGTAAGTGCCATGTGATTGGACTTGAAACCAAAGTTGGCCACAAAGCTTTTAGCTCATGTGCACTGTGTTGGAAGTTCTACTTTTAGGCTTGCTGTCTAAACAGGACTATAAGTTGAATCATAGCCTATAGGACGCTTTTACCCCTTTCGTATTATATTAAATTTATACATGCATGAAGTTTAAGTTACACCTTGATGTGCGCAAATTTTAATTAACCCTGAACAGATATGTAAGGTTTAATCCTTGGTAACAGATTGTAATGAATAATAGTTGCCGTATTACGTTCTTCTTAAGTTTGATTGTGAATTAACTATTACTGAAATAAATTTAGTTGCTTCTGCATTGTTAACTATGGTCTTTCAATTGCCTCCGGCAGTGGGTAGACTCGCGCTTCTATTTGCTCCTAGTCGTGTGTTCTGCGCAGCCAATGACGTACACAATCAATTATAAAACACACATTATATATAATTTTATCTTTTTAAATCATAAGAGGGACAAAGAAATACATTCATTTTTTTATTTAAAGATACAAGTTACAGAACATTTGGGTCTTAACAACACAAACACTGGTATTACCACACTCCTGATTTTTTTTTCAATCCGCACATGCACATATTTACACACAATACATACCCTCAGCTGCTCAATAAAATCGTAATGGAACGTTAACAGTGTTCTAATAGCTTCAGCAACTCTAGAAAATATTTATATATATTTAAATGTAATATCACCGTTTACAATGTAGTTTATAATACTTTTATAAATGAATATCTTACTTAAGGACGGAATACCAAGCAGTTCATCATTGAGAAAAGATGAATCTTATAACACAGTGCGCCCACTCTCTCAATGCACCATAATATGATATTTAAAATGTTCTATTTTATGAGCATAAAACTAAAAAAAAAAAAAAATGTAACCCCCTTTTATTAAAAGATTGATTCTGGACCTTTTAATGGTTGATACCTGAATACAATACAATGATATGGGAAGCATTTCTAGATCTGAAAATGTCCGGAGTAAGATTATGAGAAAAAGAAGTTTGAGATTAGGTACACATTTTTCTACCTATTGTGTACAAGAGTGCTCAAAATGGACGCTTAATTATGGTGAAAATTAAGCATTAACTCTTAAGTGTGAAATGATGGTGCTCATTTAAACTTAATAAAGCAAAAAGAATACAAAAGTGGATAGTTTCACGGCTTTTCACAAATTTCATCGACACATCGCTGTTACTAAGTGCTGTTACGAAATGCCAAGGATTTCTAAAGACGAAATGTATTCAGTAAACAGCGACTGTCTACAGGTATCAAGAATGCGTAGAGTCGTCTCATTAAAATTACTCTAATAAACATCTGAGATACTATAAAGTATAGATGAGGACGAAAATCGTACCTTATGGCGGCATTCTCTTTGTATCACAACTAATTCTTACGTGGGCACGTGAATAAGATAACAGTGAGCTCTTTAATTGGTTCAAGATATAGTACCCTAGTGGTTGAACTATGAGTACATCTGTTCTCAGACTGTAGTCAGGTCGAACGTATCCGCTTAATATGTCGGCGTGACTGGTTTAAGTATATGCATTTGTTTTTTGTATTTTAAACAGCAAATCATGTTGTATATCTTCTTTCACATCTTTGTAATTCAGTTGCAGAAAACCCAAGAGTACATTAAACTGTATAATCTCATGGTACGTTCCACTTACTGTTTTAGCACTTAGTCATGCTATCAGTCTAATTTTTAGATTCACTGTAGTCAAAAAATGAAGGTTTGGGCACCTTTTCGTTTCTGCGCCCCATATTTACATTTACCAGCAGGTAATATTTCAGTTGTAATTCAGTAAGATTTTAATTGAGTCTCTAATATTGTTTTAATGGTTGTAATGCGACTGTTAGATCTTTTTGGTTGACATCCACAGAGAGTGTTCGCACCGCACTTTTTACAGTATGGACACCAAAACAGGTATTTGTTGAAGGGACCCCTAAATGTGTGACTAGCAATATAAAGGGCTACGGGATTTATGCATGAATTGGCGAAAAACAGATAATACATAGCGTAGCTGAAAGCCAAGTACTTCTTTTCCACTAGGTTAATCACCCGCAGAGCCACCAGAAAGGCCCATAAACTGTATGGTAGGTAGGTGATGGCAAAGGCGACTGCTAGAGCAGTCAATGTGCGAGCACTTCTGTAGCGAGCAAGGTCTCTACTCTGATTTCTTATTGTTCCAGGCATGTCGCGTACACTTTTTCTTAGTAGATTTGCAGTTAGGACACCAAAAATTAACACCAGTATTGGAGGAACAAACACAATCAAGGGGTAGTATCCCCAAAGCATCGGTGCAGGAATGTCGAAATCATCGCACCATTTATGGCTCAGTGGGACGAACCTTAGTGGCACTATCACTCTCAAGAGGATGGCGAGTATCCACAGTGCCAGTACATAGGCGATGGTCATTGTCTCCGAAAACTGCGTCTTTTGTCCCAATCGCGTGAAAGACGTATATACCGCCCAGTACCTCTGCATACTGAGGGCCACCAGAGAGAGGGCACTCAGGGTCATGAAGCAACTCCGAGCCATGTTCATTAGCTTCCCGATCTCAGGCCACCGTGTCTGATATGTATCCATGTATGAGAGGGGTGCTATCGAGATGTTGCATATGTCAGCTAATGCTAAGTTAAATACCATTATGTTCGGAGCCGTACGGACCTCCTCGTGGCGAGCGAAGATGAGCAACAAAGTTCCGTTCCACACCAGACCAAATAATATGATCACCGCAAAAATGGGTGGATTCACGTAAATCCTGAACTCTGCATCTATTACCAAGAATGATAGCATCTTCTCGTATGCCCATCTGTGCCTCTCAAGTCCAATAGAAATTACATCGTTGCCTGTGTAATTTACAAAATTGAAGTACCTCTCCACTGTGGAGAACTGCAGGAATTCCTTCAGACTGTGAGCATAGGTGATATTGAGATTTCTCAGTGCTTCCACCGAATAAACCAGTCCCCAGTAATTCGAGAAGTAGAAATCCTGATCAATAATGAGATTAAATGTTTTCGGACACTCCTTATACAATTCCACAAAATCTAACAAACTACTGGTATCATTTAATCGAGCAACAAGCTGAAGGTAGTCCTTTGCGTGATGATGTAGCTCCTGAAGGCGTTTCCTGAAAACGGCAGCATCTCCTCTCAGAGGAGATTCTTTCATTACGGCAATCCAAAACATCCTCAAGAGAATGTAGTCGGACAGTGCTTTCTCTGCCTCCAAACCCAAAGATTGACTGTCTGACTCCAGGAACATCTGCATTGCATCCCAGGCGTACACTGCAAAATTTGTGAGGTTTCTATCTAGAATTTTCATGCAGCGATCAGCATCTATGTTTGTGGCACTCTCAGGAGAACCATTCAGATCTTGTAGTGACATGCATCTCATAAAGTATTGATGAAACGGCTTCATCTCAAAAGTTGCGGGTTCGTCCTCATAAGCAGAGAGTATTGGTGAGTGAAGCTGTAAAAAAATTAAACACAGTCACTTATTCAACAGCTCTCGTAAAATAATTCAAAGTGATTTGAATATTATAGTACAAAATAAGGTATACAATTTAGTGTACATAATAATGGTACTCGCTGGCTAAACCAGGAACACTGATACATCATTTAGCTAAAATGGCATTAATTAAAGATGAACGAGTAATAAACATTAAGAATGAAGAATTGGAGATTTGATTGTACGAGATTCCAAATCACTTTTGGAGTTTGTATAAAATAAAACATGATTGTAGTTTATCCTAAATTAAAATAAATTAAATTGCGTTTCATTTATGGACGCTCTTTAGCTACTATGGTCCTTAGTGTCCCATTCTATATTGGGCATGAAAGACCAGAAATTGTGCTCAGAGGCCTCTTTATCAGGTTCTTTTACGTATCGTAAATCTATAACACGGGACCACCCGCTTTACTTTTCTTCCAAAGAAAACCACGTTAAGGATTTTTACGCCCGAAAAATCGATGACCCTTCGCCGGATCCGAACCCGCAACCTCGGGAACCAGAGGCTAGCATGGTATCCATAGACCACGGAGGACGACTCATCCGGCAGACTACGTGCTTTGTAACTTTAACGATTTCTGGAACATGCATTGTCGTTTGTTTACATTTTCCACATTTTGAGCATTACAATTGAACTTTTAACCGGATATTCTTTTGTGTCTCCTAAGTTCATACAAAGAGCTTGCAATATAAAGAATAGTCTATAGCGTTCAGATTTTTAAACACACGACTGTTGAATTAACTCTATATGCACCTAAAAGAAAAATCTGATGTACACTCACACGACTATTATTATTATTATTATTATTATTATTATTATTATTATTACTTCACAAGCACGGCCAAAACGAGGTTAAATGCAATTTGCTCATATTTGTGTCTGCGAAACATTTGCTTGATATGGAACTGATGTTGAAATATGTTCCTTAAAACTTTTGCAGAATCTCTGAAAATTTGAAACAGATAAAATGTCCAAAGAAACATTAAATAGTTTACGATTAATTCAATACCGATGTGTTTAGCATAAAAATAATACACTGAAACAAGGCTCGTATATGGATTATAAGATGAAATAATTGTATAAGCTAGAATTCGGTCTGTTTAGACAGAGGGATTACCGAGCGGAATGGCTCAGGCAGTAACGTCAGTGGCCCACATTAGGGAGGTCGGGTTCAATCCCCCGGGGCCGAACAATTTGACCGAAGGTTTCTTTCTTTCCCGGTTTTCCTCGGTTATAAGTGAATGCTGGATTGGTTAATTTGATTCGAGAAATGTCCTTGCATTACTCATTTCTTTATTTCTTCACCGCCAAACCGGCATTGGGTTGATCACTCATCCTCATGATCTATGTGTTTGCTTGCTCCTCGACAGGCTGCTCATGCAAGGCATTGGCTTATAAGTGCTTGGGAGTATAAGTTCTACAAAGAGCAGGGCAATTAGTTAAAGAAGAAGAAGTTCTAAGAATTAATATTTGTGTTCAACCAGATAAATATGTAGTAATCGTCAATAATAACACACGCAACAAAATGTGACATTGTAGCAGTGAAATGCTTTAATGAAATTACTTATGTTCGCAACCGTTTCTTTTCAGAAAGCCATTAAAACTTCTGGAAAACCTAAATAATGATTGTATTATTTATTCTTTCTAATTTCTCTTGACTCTACTTAACTACAGTAAGTACAGCAATGTATTGCATTCCACCAAAAAAGTCCTTACGAGATTTCACCGCAGATATACGTTTTGAGGCTCCGCCTTCTCTCTCTCTCTCTCTCTCTCTCTCTCTCTGTGAGGGAGAGTGAATAGCATAACTCAAAACGTTCGGCGTCTTCCAAGGATGAGATACCAGATTTTCCAGAAAACTACCCATTCCAAATTACCCTTCACATGGATATTTTAAAGTTATTTTTGATTTTATCAAAAATGGCTGTAACATTTTGATAAAAACATCCTATCTTTACGATAATTGCTTTAAAATAAAACGTATATCTTGCATTTCCTGCAAATAACTTGTGAAATCCGCTTCATTCTGAATGACTTTTGTATAATTGTTAAACAGTACGAGATAGATTAGATTTCATTAAGACATACAATTGATGTTAAATAAAACTAAAACTTTTTGTGGCGTTAAATATTCCCGAGATATTTTTGTTATTGGTTTAAATTTTTAAATAATTAAATTTTTTCCAAGTGGCAAGTCGGTATTTCTTTTCTCTCGTGGTCATGTAAACAGCATGGGATTCAAAGTCATTACATAGCGGTCCATTTTTTTTTTAAATTTGACTATCGCTTTAGCCTACTGTATTTTTCTTACACCTACAATGAAATGTGCAAATACATAATGAAAGTTTATTTCGATTAACAAAAGTAGATTCAACCCATAGGTCTCAGGTTCAATTCCCGGATAGAGCGGGGAAAGTTTTCTTTAATTAGAAGCATTCCCTACCCCCCGCATAGTCTGGAAGTATGGATGTGGGATGTGAGTGTGCTTCATAATGAAAATAAGTAAACAATCAACAGTTTAAAAATCGTCAGTCAACGAATTTATCTAAAGTCAAAGCCTCAATATGGCAACAGATGTTAAAGGTAGCTCCACAAATGAAACATTTGTTAGTAAAATCTGATGTGATACATTCATATCACTTTCTCTGCCCTCTATCTTTATTAGTGAGTATATAAACTGTTCTTACTAAAGCTTATTTTTCTATCTACTACGTTTTAATCCAAACATAACTTTGCAAAAATAGCTATATTGCACATTTTGTTATAGATATCAAGAGAAAAGCGACAGTCAAATGTTTAAGAACGGGCACTATCTGCTGGCCTTAAAATTCTGTGCTGTTTCCATGCTATCGCGAGAAACAACTTAAAATCGATGGGACTAAACGAATGACAAGTATTGAACACTTCGAACCTTTAATAACTAATATCTCAGAAACGGCTTATGCAACAAAAAACTTATTTTGAGTAAATTGTGTGTTTTAAAGAGATACACATTTTTGTGTGGTACGTTTTCGTCTATCGCTTAACGTTTACCAGTTATACAAGTTTATACAAAATTCCTTCCGAATGAAGAGGAAATGTATATTAAGATATACATTTTATTTTTAATGTAAATATCTTTCATATATGGTATTTTGATCAAAATCGTTAGAGACATTTTTTATAAAATAAAAAAATTCGAAAAATGTTCCATATAAAAGGTAGTTTAAAGGTAGTTTTTGGTATGTATTCGACTTTTGAGTGCTTGCGCGCACACACACACACACACGTAAACACACACGGAAATGTTTCCAAAAATTGTTGTTTTGTTTTTGGTTTCAAGAGCCTCAAAATATGAATTTCCGATAAAATCTCGATATCGAATTTTTTGATGGAATGCAATACCTTTTCTACCTACTACTATGTGCATGGTACAGAAAGTAAAAAAATCTGATGTGTTGCACTCTCATAACTTTCTCTACTCTCGTACAAACTATTTTTACAAACGATTATTCTCCATCTATTTCATGTTAATCGAGATAAACATTTGCAGAAACTATTTTATTGTGCTGATTTTCTTATGGGTGCAAGCGGAATATGGGAATACCGTAGACTTCAAACGGTAGTCAAATCTGTTAAAACCTGGTCGTTATGTGTAGCATTCCATTCTCTTTGCATGACCAGGACATTAAAAAAAATCTGATGTGTTACACTCACATGACTTTCTCTACTCTTGTACAAACTATTTTTACAAACGCTTATTCTCCATATGCTTCATGTAAATTGAGATATCGAGATGTTAATCTTATTGCTAATTTACTTGTAGACGCAAGGGGGATTGCTAGGCTTTAAGCGATAGTCAAATATTTTAAGAGCTGGTTGCTATGTGGAGTATTCCATTTTCTTTGCATTACCAGGACAAAAAAATTGAATAACGAATTTGAGAAAAAGTACAAGTATTGGAAAATTTAAGGGAATAACAAGCAATATCTCGAAAATGGATCACTCAACAAAAAATGTATATGACATACATTGTGTATTTTAACGCGATCTACATTTTTTGTGTAGTAAAATTTTGTCTATCTCTTATGGTTTACCAGTTATGCAAAAGTCGTTCACAATGAAGTATACTTTTGAAGACATTGCCAAAAAATTCCAGATATGCATTTCATATGTCATGAAAATATCTTAAACATGTGATATTTTAATCAAAATCGTTAGAGCCATTTCTGAGAAAATTAAAATTTTCGAAAAATTTTCCATGTAAAGGGTAATTTGGGTTGGGCGGATTTTCTTGAAAACCTTCGTGTCGCATCTCTGGAAGATACTGAAACTAAATATTATTTTTGGTGCTTATTCTACTGTTCGTTTCTGAGTTATGCAGTTCACAGACACACACACACACACGCACACACACACGGACATGTTTCCAAAAATTCTTTTTTTGGATTCAGGGGGTCTCAAAACATGTATTTTCAGTGAAATCTCGGTATCGAATTTTTGGGTGGAATGCAATACTTCCCCTACTTACTATACGTAGTAGAGAAAGTAAAAAAAAAAAAAAAATAACGAATTCCCATTTGAGAAAAATATAAGCATTGGAAAGTTCATACAAATAACAAGGAATATCTCGGAATTGGTTCACTCGACTAAAAAGGTATATGACATAAATTGTGTGCTTTAACGAGATCTACATTTTTGTGTAGTGACATGTTGTCTATCCCTTACGGTTTACCAGTTATGCAAAAGCCATTCAAAATGAATAGCACTTTTGAGAACATTCTCAGAAAATTGAAGATATGTGTTTCATTTGTCATGAGAATATCTTAAACATATGATATTTTAATCAAAATCGTTATAATTTTCTAGAAAATAAAAATTTTCGAAAAATATTACATGTAAAGGGTAGTTTGGTTTGGAGGAATTTTCTTGAAAATCCCCGGGTCGCATCTTTGGAAGGCACTGAACCTAAATACCAACTTTTGTGTTTATTGAAATTTTTTTAGTTATGCTGTTGACATACACACACACAAACACGGACATTTTTCTAAACATGCTTTTTTGGATTCAGGGTGCCTAAAAGCTTGTATTTCCAATGAAATATCGGTATTGAACTTTTGGATGGAGTGCAATACTTTCTCTACCTACTATGTACCTGGTAGAGAAAGTAAAAATATATGTATAAACTTTTGTAAGAATAGTATGGATAACATGAGTAGAAAAAGTCATGTGGATGCAGCACATATATTTTTACTTTCTCTACTACGTACTTACAATAGGTAGAAGAGGTATTATGTTCCACCCAAAAATTCCATGTCAAGATTTCACCGGAAATACCATTTTTAAGACCCTGAACACAAAAAGCATTTTTTGAAAATGATTCATGTGTGTATGTGTGTGTATGTCTGCCTGCGCCTGTGTGTCCATGAGTGTGACTGTAAACAGCATAATTCAAAAACAAAAAGTTGCTGAAATAGGATACTTGGTATTTAATTTCAGAACCTTCCAAGGATGCGACACAAGATTTTAAACAAAATCCGCCCAATTTAAATTACCCTTTACATGGAACATTTTTCGTTATTTTTTATTTTCTCGAAAAAGGCTCCAACGATTTAGATTTCAATACCATATATTTAAGCTATTTTAATGGAAAATGAAACGTATTTCTTTAATTTTCTGGAAATAGGCTCTGAAGTTCTTAACCACTTTTGTATAATGGTAAACCATAAGAGAAAGACAAAATCTTACTATACAGTATCTGTCAAAGCACACAGTTTATGTCAAATATTTTGTGGCCTTAACCATTTTCAAGATATTCTTTGTTATTGTTTTAAATCTTGAGATACTTTTTACTTTCCTCAACTGCAAATCGATAATCTTTTCTTTCTTTCTTTCTTTCTTTCTTTCTTTCTTTCTTTCTTTCTTTCTTTCTTTCTTTCATTCTTTCTTTCTTTCTTTTTCGTGTTCATGCAAAGAGAAGAGAATGTCAAAGCCATCATATAGCGACCGGCTTTGAAAAAAAGGTTGGTTATTGCTGTAGCTTATTGTGTTCCTGCACCTCCCTACAAAGAAATCAAAATTAATAAAGAAGTTTATCTGCAAAAAAGTAGATAGAGAAATAAACTTTTCTAACAATAGTTTGTAGAAGAGTGAGCAGAGAAAGTCAAGTGAATGCAGCACATAATATGTTCAGAAAAAAGGCCCGCGCGCGTGGTGTGTGTGTGTGTGTGTGTGTGTGTGTGTGTGTGTGTGTGTGTGTGTGTGTGTGAAAATTCGGTTAAATACCAAACTGCGTATTTAGCTTCAACGTCTTCCGAGGATCGATAAGAACATTTTCAAGATAATCCCCCACTCTATATTACACTTCACATGGATATGGCTCAAACAATTTTGATTAAAATGTCGTACGTTCAAGATATTTCCATCACTAATAAAATGTATATCTTGAATTTTCTCTGATTAACTTACGAAGTCCTCTTCATCCTGAATTAATTTTTTATAATTTTGTATAGCTGTGAACCATAATAGATGGGTAAAATATTATGACACATAAATGCAGAGATCGCTGAAAATACAATTTAAGTCAAATAACGTTCACTGTATTGTCGGTCTGGGTGGCTCAGTTGGTTATGGGCTGGCCTTCTGGTCTCAAGATGGCGGGTTCAAACCCGGCACGAACCGATGGCTTTTAAATGTGCTTAAAACGACAGCCCCATGTCAGTAGATTTACTAGCATGCTAAGGAACTCCTGCGGGACGAAATTCCGGGACATCGGTGGTGCTGATATGATTCTGGCAATTGACAGCACCGTTAACAAACAATATATTTATAATTTATTTTAGTGTATCATTTGCCGTTTCCAAAATGGTCGTTATTACGTTTTACAGGTAGAACTATCATGTAGTCATAAATCATCTTACGCGATCTAATTGTGTCCACATGGTTCGTTAATAACAGAAGTAACTTATGATATGCGAACCGTTCAATTATTACTTTCTTTATTGCTTACTTATAATAGCTAGCGGAAGCATTGTATTCCAACGAAAATTCGACGTCGACATTTTAGCGGAAATACGCGTTTTGAGATTCCCTTATTAAAAAAAAACAAAAAGCATTTTAGAAAATGGTCTGTGTGTGTGTGTGTGTGTGCGCGCGCGCGCACGTGCGCGCATCCGTTTGGCTGACTGTAAACAACATTACTAAGAAACAAAGGTATGTGAAGCACCAAACTTGGTGTTTGAGTACAGCGTTTTCCAAGCGGAAAATCTCCGCACCCTAAGTGGGTAGAGAAAGTCTTATGAACGTGAAGCATCATATTTTTAAAATAGTTTTCCTCACCTAAAGAAACCTTTCAATTTGTTATTATTCTTTATTTTATTCAATATGAATGTAAAATTAAAATGCCGTAAGTATGAGATATTGGCATGGCGAATAACGGCGGTGAGTTGTTTGCTCAAGAAAGCCACATATTCCCCGGGTAGGCATTGTCAAAATTTCGACACTAGTGAGAAAATGGCATATTTTAACAACTTTGTAAAATGTTTTGTTCCACACTACGTTGAATTTACATTACTGTAAATAAATTTCTTCCTTGCGCAATGATTCGACAAGCGTTCAGTTCTCAACTGCGATACTAGCATGACACAGATGTTATTCCGTAGTCTGTATTTCAGTGACATGGCGTGGAAAATAACTACCAAAGCCTAACATTCAATTTTCATACAATTTTTGGTTTGAAAATAAACAATTTTCGATATAGCGTGGGACATACTCGTTACTTGTGTAAGAATTCCACCCAAAAATTTTATAACGAGATTTCTGCGGAAATACACGCTTTGTGGAATACCGGAAATACTCCCGAGTCCAAAAGCATTTTTAGATAAATATCTGTTTGTTTCTGTGTGTGTGTGTGTGTGTGTGTGTGTGTGTGTGTGTATGTGCACAGTATAACCTAAAAACGAAAAGTCAATTAAATACTAAACTTAGTATTTACGTTCAGCGTCTTCCAAAGCTGTCCTCCGTGATCTAGGGATACCATGCTAGCCTCTAGTTGCCAAGGTCGCGGGTTCAGATCCGGTGGATGGCGCTAAATTTTTTCGGGTGTAAAAATCCTTAGTATGGCTTCCTTCGGAAGGGAAGTAAAACCGGTGGTTCCGTGTCGTAGATTTACGACACATAAAAGAACCTCAAGCCTGATAAAGGAGCCTCTGAGAAAAATTTCCGGTCTTTCACGTCCAATACAGAATGGAACGCTAAGAAGCATAGTAGTTAAACAGCGTCCATAAAAAGAAAAGCGTCTTCCAAGAATGCGACAGGAAGATTATCGAAAATTCTCGCATCCCAAATGCCGTTTAGTTGGAAAATTGTTCATTATTTCTTATTTTCGCAAGAATGGGTCTAACAGCTTTGATTAAAGTACCTGCTATACATATTTACATGACACCGTGAGAAGTCATTTTCATTCTGAATACTTTTTTGTGGCATCAGCCATTTCGGAGATGTCTGTTATTATTGGTTTTAATTTTTCAGTACTTGATTTTGTTAAAATGCTAAAATTTCTAGCGATGCCATTGAAAGAGTAGGGAATTTCAAGGCTAGCATACAGCAGCCCACTTTTAAAATCGGACTATCACTTCGGTTTTTTTTTATCCCCGTGAGCTACTATGAAATGTGTAACTATTTCTACAGAGCTGATCTCGATTAACACGAGGTAGATATAAATATAAGGTTTTGTAGGAATATTTTGCTGAACCTATATAAAACTAAATGACAGTGGGTAGAAAAGTCTTGTAAACGTAAGGCAAGATTTTTAAAGAATATTGGTATCATAAAACAGTGAGTTTTAAGGGGTTGAAACACCTACATTTCATATTTGAGAACGCGAACTAAATAACAATAGTGAGCCAGAGTTTCCTTTAGAAATAATCTTCGGGGGAAGCAGGAAATGATATTTAGGGTAGTGATGGTTTCTTTGCCTCGCAATTTTATGAGCGGAAAGGTTGTCTTTTATGTTTGTAATAACCATTTAGAGGAATAAAGGCCTACGAAGTATTCAGACTTAAGACAGTAACGTTGGTGGTTATAAAGTCGACGTCAAAGTTATAATAAAGAGAAACACATCAACGAAAGGAATCAGTTTGAGCTTCCCTAAACATTGGATTGAAAAACAAAAATATGAGGTGTTTACATTAACACGACTTTCTCTACCCATTATTATACCGACTATTCGTATAAAAGCTTATTTTTCTATCTACTTCATTTAATCGGGATAAACGTTATTCATTTCGTTGTAGGTACAAGAAGCAAACAGGGAACCGAAGCGGTAGACAAATGTTTAAAGGCGGATCCCTAAATCCCGTTTTCTTTCCATGACATCACGAGAAACAACAGAAAGTGACAGCACCTCAAATAATGACAAAATATTGAAAAATTCAAATCATAACAACGAATATCTCCGAAATGGCTAATGCCCAAAGAGCTATTTAAAATAAATTATGTGTTTTAAAGAGTGCATTTTTGTGCAGCAAGTTTTTATACATCTCTTATGGTTTCCCAGTTATACAAATCCTTCAGAAAACTCTTCAGAATAAAGAGGACTTCAAAGCTATTCCCAGAAAATTCAAGATATGCATTTTATTTGTCATGTAACTATCTTAAGTAAATGATATTTTAATAAAAATCGTTAGAGTTCTTTTTGAGAAAATAAAACATAATGATAATGTTCCATGCAAAGATTATTTTGTGGAAGGTACTTTTTGAAAATCTTCGTGTCGCATCTTCGGAAGATACTGACCTAAGTACCAAGTTAAATATTTATCCGACTTCTGGTTTCTGAGTTGTGCTATTCTCTTTCTCTCATACATACACACGCTTTTTCTAAAAATGCTACTTATGGATTCCGAGGCCTCAAAACGTATAGTTCCATGAAATCTTAATTTCGAATTTTTGGATGGAATGCAATACTTCCTCTACCTACTGGGTGCGTGGTAGAGAAAGTAAAATATTTTGTAACAATCTCAAGTAAATTTGGAATGTCAAGAAATATTCTTCAAACTATTTGGAATAAGATTTCAACTTCGTACATGCAGCGACTCGCCTAAGAGTTTTCATGTAATTCACTGTATGCATTATCCATAACTTTATACAGACTTTAAAAAAATTTGAAGGGTATCGATAAATTGTATTCAAACTTATATATGCAACGGTTCGTGAGATGTTTTATTTCAGACAAAACGATGCTAAGGGAATGAACATAAAAATGTTTAACTCCTTTCAGAGCCAAATGCTGGCCTCGCCGCCGCCATTACTGCTTCATAATGATTCTGCTGATTGTTGAGATAAAATATTGTTACTTTCTCTACCACGTATATAGAGAAGATATTACATTGCATTCCACCCAAAAATTCGATACCGAGGTTTCACCGGTAATAAACGTTTTGAGGTCCCCTAAATAATAAAAAAGCATTTTAAGAAAAAGATCAATGTGTATGTCTGTGAACAGCATAACTGAAAAACGAAAAGTCGTATAAATACCAAACTTGGTATTTGAGTTTAGTATATTCCAAAGTTGCGACATCTTTGTATCACAACCCCCACCCCACATGGAACATTTTTTGAAAATTTTGATTTTTTTAAAAAATGGCTAACGATTTTGATTAAAGTACCATATTGGGAAGAAATTTATATAACAAATAAAATGTATATCTTGAATTTTCTGAGAATAGCCTAGGAAGTTCTCTTCATTTGGAAGGAATTTTGTAAAATCTTGTATAGTTTGTAAACGTTAAGTGATACACGAAAACGTACCACACAAAAAAGATCTTTTTAAAACACACGGTTTACTTAATTTTTTTTTGCATAAGCCGTTTCTGAGTTATTCGTTATTAAAGGTTCGAATTGTTCAATACTTGTCATTCTTTTAGCTCCATCGATTTTCAGTTTTTTCTCGCGATTGCATGGAAACAGTATGAAATTTTAAGGCAGTATATAGCGTTCCAGTTCATAAACATTTGACCCATGCTGTTTTCTTTGTATTTATAACGAAATGTATAATGTAGCTATTTTTACAAAGGTTTATTTGGATTAAATAGAAAAATAAGCTTTAATATGAAGAGTTTGTATACCCACTAATAAAGATAGAGAAAGTTATGTGTACAAATTACATCATTTTTTTTATTCAGTTCATGTTCCAGATAAGTGTTTGTATAAACGATTTCATTACAAGATTCGTTGCAGGTACAAGGGGATGCTACATAGTAAAATATTTAACACGCCTCACTGTATAATAGCTTTGAAATGCTTACTCTGTGTGTATTACGTGGAAAAATATGAATGGAGATTGCACATCAAAAATTATATGATAGCTTTGGAAAAATAAAAACAGCAGCAACACATATCTCAGAAATGGTTAGTCATAAAACACTAAACACTTATTTAACATAAATGGAGTATTTTAACAAACTATGCATTATTCTTATAAGCTTTTGTCTATCTCTTAGGATTTATCAGTTATATACAATTATACAGAATTCCTTCTTAATAAAGAGGACTTCACAGGCTATTCATAAAAAGTTCAAAAGTCGTGCAAATGTCTTAAAAGTTTATGGTATATTGTAATCAAAAACGTTACGAGCATTTTCGAGAAAAAATAACCAAAAGTATTCCATGTAAAGCATAGTATGCGGTGTGGGATTTTCCTGAAAATCTTCCTTGTAAGATGGTGAAATTAGATACCAAGTTTTGTATCTATTCGATTTTCGTATTTGGGTTATGTTGTTCATACAAGCACACATACAATGCACGCGGAGCTTTTCTTTCTTTCTTTTTTGGAAAATAATTTTTGGGGGGTTCGGGGGACCCCATAGCATGTATTTGCAATGAGATTTCTGTATTAAATTTTGGGGTGGAATAAAGTAATTCCTCTACCTACTCCAGGAAGATGCAGAGAAACTAAAATGTGTATATTACCCAGGAGCTAGTGAGAGCACAAAAGAACGGAAACTTAAATTTGAAAATATATTGTGCAATACATGAATAAATTTAAAGTGAAACAGCGAATATTAAATGTTAGCGCCAATAAAAGTTTATATTATATACATTGTATGTTTTAACGAGATCTAAACTATTTCCGTAGCCAATATTCGTTTATCTGTTAGGGTTTCTATGTACATTTTCACAGGAATTAAAAACACTTATGGGAAGTAGCATCTTTCCTAAAAAATTGTTTCTTCTAGAATGGTGATATTTTTGGCAGATGGCATCTTGTACGTTTATAAATACTTTCCTACAGTGAGAAGCGATTTCTAAACTTTTACTTAAATATGTCTTATGTTTTACTAAATTCAGTCATGTATTCAATATTGGACCTTCTGTCCATAAATTCCCTGAAATTAAAAAGCCATGTGAAGTACACATGTTTATACTACGATAAATTTTGGACGTTTCCAGTCTCTATCTTAACAATTTGTAGCAAAAATATATAGTGAAGCAACAAGGGTTAAATAAAGTGTGCTTTAAATAGAATTTTGTATAATTTTGTATAATTGGTAAAGAGATAGACAAAAACGTACTGCACAAAAAATGTGGATGTCTTTAAAACACACAGTTTATTTCAAACAACCTTTATGTCCAATACCGAAATATCCCTTATTAGTAGTTTGAATTTCTTTTAAGGTTACTCATTTTTAAAGTGCTGTTTTTATTAATTTGTTTCTCGCGATGTATGGAATTTCAAGCCAGTAAACGACTATCTTTTAAACATCTGAGTATCGACTCCGTTTCCTCTAACCTCCCTTGCATCTACAACGAAATGTGTAATGAAACTATTTCCGCTAAGGTTTGTCTCAGTTAACATGAAGTAGATAGAAAAGAAGCTTTCATAGGAACAGTTTGTACAAGATACATAAAAGTAAATTATAGTGGGCAGAGATAGTACTAAATGTAACACTTCAGATTTTTACAAACAATATACAAAATTAGTTCAGAATGAAGAGAACTTCAGAGGCTACTCGTGCTCTAGGGGTGCCATGGTAGCCTCTAGTTCTCGAGGTCGCGAGTTCAAAGCCGGCGGTGGGCAATGGATTTTTTCGGACGTAAAAATGCTTAGCATGGCTTCTTTCGGAAACGAGGTAAAGTCGGTGGTCCCGTGTCGTAGATATACGGCACGTAAAAGAATCTCAAGCCTGATAAAGAAGCCTCTGAGCAAAATTTCCAGGCTTTTACATCCAATATAGAATGGAACGCTATGACCCATAGTAGTTAAGGAGCGTCCATAAATACTCGCAGAAAATTCAAGATGTACAATAGCCATTCCAATATCTTACACCTACAGAATTATTTATCAAAATAATTAATCATTTTTGAGAAAATAAAAAGCAACGAAATATTATTGAAATAAAGGGAAGTTTGGGATCTGTGAATTTTCTTGAAAGCCTTTGTGTTGCATGCTTGGAAGATACTGAACTTAAATACTAAGTTTGGTAATATCCAATTTGAAATTTATGGGGTTATGCTGTTCACAAACAGAGACAGTCATACAGACAGACAGAGACGGACAGACAAGTGAATAAATAGACACTCATACAGTGAGCGGGAACGTTTTTCCAAAAGAAAAAAAATTAAAAGTGGATGACCTCATAGTACGTCTTTTCGATGAAATCTCATACAGAATTTTTGTACGGATGAAAATAATTCCTCTACCTACTATATGTAGGCGGTAAAGAAAGTAATAAATGTGATTCATCAACATAGCTGAAAGAAAGATACTTTTTACTTTCTCTACTGCGTATAGTAAGTAGGGGAAGTATTGTATTCCACCCAAAAATTCGATACCGAGATTTCACCGGAAATACATGTTTTGAGACTCCCTGAATCCATAAAAAGCATTTTTGGAAACATGTCCGTGTGTGTGTCTGTATGTCTGTGTGTGTGTGTGTGTGTGTGTGTGTGTGTCTGTGAACAGCATAACTCAGAAACGAACAGTCGGATAAACACCAAACTTGGTATTTAGGTTCAGTATCTTCCAGAGATGCGACCGAAGGTTTTTAAGAAAATCCCCCACCCCAGATTACCCTTTACATGGAAGATTTTTCGAAAATTTTAATTTTCTCAAAAATGGCACTAACGATTTTGATTAAAATATCATATGTTTAAGATATTTTCATGACAAATAAAATGTATATCTTGAATTTTCTGGGAATATCTCCAAAAGTATTCTTCATTGTGAACGACTTTTGCACAAATGGTAAACCATAAGGGATAGACAAACTTATACTACAAAAAAAAATACAGAGCGCGTTAAAATACACAATTTATGTCATATACATTTTTTTTGTTGAGTGAACCATTTTTCGAGATATTGCTTGTTATTCCCTTAAATTTTTCAATACTTATTTTCTCAAATGGGAATTCGTTATTCATTTTTTTGCCTTGGATATGCAAAGAGTATTAATCTGTGGCAAAGGGAATGGTGCTGCACCTAGCAACCAGCTATTAAGAGATATGTATGTGCTTAAAGACTACTGTATTTCTATATTGCCCTTGTAAATATATATATTCCCCTTACATCTACAAGAAAATTAGCAATAAGATAGAGTCTGCAAATGTTTATCTCGATTAACATGAAGTAGATGGAGAATAAGCGTTTGTAAAAATAATTTGTACAAGAGTAGAGAAAGTCATGTGAGTGTAAGACATCAGATTTTTTGTCATGCTATCGTATCAAAATAATGATAGTTTATTCATTCATTCATTCATTCATTATCTGTTTACCCTCCTCTTATGTAGGACTTACACCCCCCAGGACTTACAGGCGGGTGCCTGGGGTCAGAGGCCCGTCGAGGAGCAGACACTCATGGATCAGACAGAACATCCAGGATGGGTGATCAGCCCGATGCCTGGTATGGGATGAAGGAAGTAGATGAAGCGAAATGTTGGTGAAATGGATGAAAGGAAAGGTGATGATGGAGCAGTTGGTGGAATGAATGGCGGGGGAAACCGGAGATCCCGGAGAAAACCCGCCCAGACGCCGCTTCGTCCACCACAAATCCCACATGCAGGTCCCTGGGATTGAACCCGGTCCGCCTCGGTGGGAGGCGAGCGGTCTAACCACTCGGCCACGGCGCCGCCCTAGTTTATTCGATGTCTCTAAATTAATTTTAGAAAACTGTCAAATAGCAATACGTTTTCCAAGTATAGGGCCATTGTATTGCGGAAGTTCTTTATTCTAATTGTTGATTATTTAGGGGACCTCAAAGCATGTATTTTCGGTCAAATGTCGATATGGAATTCCTTGTTAAAATGTAATATCATTTACTTAAGGTGATGGGCAAAGAAACTAAACATGAAAATAAGTGCACTTCTTAAAAGGCACGCAGTGTCACGGAAATGGGCGCTAACATCACATTCAAGAATTATAAGTTGTTATATACTTAATTAACGGAGAGTTAGGAGCTTACTTACCAGTAAAAAGAGTATAATAAATCCAGCCATGGGAATGTGGAGCTGCATTGTCCCACTACTGGAAGTGATCACAAAGATATGATTTCTGAAATAGTTTGGAGTTGGAATCCGGGAGATAACCGTGAGCAGATGCCGCATTCCCCACCGTCACATCGCCACTTCCTTCCGCTGGTTGTTATTGCGGGTGACATTCGCTTCCTTACTGCGTTTCTGTACGATTGCAAGTGCCTTACTCATTCATTTATGTACACTTATGGTTCCTCTGAGATGGAGCCATACTGTAGATTGAATGTCATCAAAAATGAATGATTAAGTGCTAAGCGACGAACTCAGCTTGGCACTGGGAACGCGTGATCAGCTGAGTGCATGCCGAAAAGGCACAGGTGAGAGAAGCATTGAAGCAGCATTGTTTTCGTTTTGTCATAACGAATATTTCCGAACATACACGATGCAACCAACCGGTTGCGCGCGTATGCCCTACTCACCATGACGAGCATTGTGACGAGAATCAGTGTTGCCAACTTAGCGACTTTATCCTAGAAAGTAATTTCAAAATGTTTTTGACAGCAAAATATAAATACTAATAACTAAATCCGATATTTTCTCATTGAAATGTCTCTTTGATAATGAAACTGGTGACTTCAAGTTTATTTCTTCAGTTTTGGCAGATATCTTACTTCCGCATACCTTTTCATGACCTTGATACCGTGAACATTGCCCAAGGTTACGTTTGAACTACAGCGGACGCATATTTTCTTTCTCTAAATTACGGTAATCCCAGCCTCGATGTACACAAATAAATTTATGGATGTGAGCAGTTTGGTGCTTACTCTAATGCGAGTGTATAGGTAGTGAGGCGGTGTCGCGGTAATACGTGCGACTCGCAATTGGGAGATGGACCGCCCACTCTGACCCATGGTTTTTCGTGGTTTCCCCGTGTCGGCAGGTGAATACTGGGGTTATTCATCTTCTACTACGACTCTCCTGCCCCTCATTTCCTGTACCCATCATCTTCACTGTCATCTATTTCAGGGTTGTAGGACCAGGCGAAGGTGTTCGGGGGGTTGTAACTGGATGGTAACTATGCGCTCTGTGAAAGTCTGTACCTGACATCGTCCAGGGACCGCTCGGTTGGTTACCTGCCTCTGGATGCTTTCGGGCAGGCGCTCCTTAGAGGGACCCCCAGGGGCTCAAGCTTAATGGCATTGGAGGAGTTCAATCTGGAAACATTCGGGACCCCGTCCGTGCTTGCGCCGGTCGTCATCCGGATCTGGTCGTCCCTCAGGTCTCTCCCCTATCCCCCCCACGGTAAAAGCACAAGGTTCCGGATGGTATGCGTCGTATGCACTGAACCCGGGTTCGGAGGCCGCTTCTGTTCGTCGGTACCTTTACCTTTAATGAGGGTGTGTCAGTAAGCTTTAGCAAAATGAACATTGGAAACAAAGTTACACAAATGATCCCATCAAGACCGTGGTTCCCCAACCTATAGCTCTTCTATTACCGTGACCTTCCATAGCTACTCACATTTTTCTGAGAGGCAAAGAATATTGGGGAATAGTGGGGAATTAGCTTGAAACTCTTCGTGTCATAACCTCGAAAGACGTAGAAGTTTTATACCAGGTTTAGCGTTTAACCGACTTTTCTTCACAGACAGACAAACACACAGCGCGCGGGCACGCACACACCCAGAGACCTTTTTCTAAAACAGCTCTTTTTTGGATTCAGGGAACCCCAAAACAAGCATTTCCGGTGAAATTTAAGTATCGAAATTTTTAGTGGAAGGCAAGGCTACCTCTATTTAGTGCAGGTAAGTAGCACAGAAAGGAAAATGCACTAAATTGAATATACGGGTGAGTCTTCTCAGCCTGCGGATTGAGAAGTTATGCAGTCCCGGCGTTGTACAGGCTATATCATAAACACTGTTCACTACATCACTTCATCAATGTCGGCCGAAATGATTGCTTTGTATCGCTATGCCTGTAGTGAATTGCACTCGTAGCGCAACAGTGTGCGCGTTGGCCTTTAGTGGTGAAGGTCCCAGGCTCAAATACTGCCTTGAAGGTAGCTTTTTAATGTTTAGTAAATTTAACGAGAACTGATAGTTTGGCATGAAAGTGTCGTTCTAATTAATTAGTTTAATTATGTGAATTTCATTAAAACACAATTTGTTACTTGTTAGAATATGCTTTAATGAACATCATAAATAAATGCATATAACATTGTAATCATAACTTAAAAGATAAGACATCATTAAATAATATTTTATTATTTAAAGCTATTCTTTAATACAAAAGAAAGCCAAAAATGGTTCTGAGAATTTACAGAATGCAATACGTACCTACATACAAACTAGATAACGTTTGCAAGTCCATATTATGCTCGTTGTGAACTCTGGTTCCCAAAGTAGTGCATTTAACAGTTACTATGGCATCATGCCGGGCCATCACACATAAACCTTTACAATTTACCATTTTCTCCATTTGGTTGTAATAGGTGTTCGAAATGGCCACCATACCGGCGGATGCAAGGTCTCAGTCTAACCATCATCGGCAGCCTAACCCGGCGCAACATGGCCGGTGTGATGTCACGACAGCTAAGATGATGCGTTCCCTGAGCTGTTGAGGAGTCATTGGCCGCTCCTGGTACACGATATCCTTAAGATAACTCCATAAGAAGAAATCTAATAGGGTTAGATCTGGTGAGCATGCTGGCCACCCTATTGGTCCATGCCGTCCGATCCATCGTTCGGGTAGGTGGCATCGAGATAAGCCGTTACACGATGGGTCAAATGAGCTGGCGCCCCATCATGTTGGTACCACATAGTCGGTTCTGCAACGGCACTTCATCCAGTAGAGTAGGCAGCTGGTGTTATAAGAAGTGGATATAGCGAGCTGGCCGTCATAAAAATACGGGCTTAGGAGATGATCACCGAAAATACCAGGCCAAATGCTGAAACTCTATCGGACTTGTAACCTGCATTTCGTATCCAATGTGGGTTTACAGTGCTCCAGTAATGCATGTTGTGGCGATTTATGTGGCATATTTTGTGGAACCCTGCTTCGTCTGTAAATAACACAGTTACCAAAAAATGTGGATCTTGTTCAGTTTGTCTTATGATCCACCTAGCGCACGTCACTCTCCGTCCATGGTCCAGCTGCAGTAGCTCCTGGTGTAGTTGAAGATGATAGGGTGAACTTTTGCATGATGTAGTATTCTCCACGCGGAAGATTGGCTAATATTGAAATGCCTGTGAATGTCTCTCGTACTACAATGTGGATGCTGAATGACATAGTCACACGCTCCGTCGTTGCTTGGTCACAGACAGGGTGATCTCTTCGTGGATGTGGTGTATTATGCACTGTTCCTGATTCCAGAAGGCGGTTCACAACTTGCAAAAACGTGTGATCTAGGAAGTGTTCCCTGTCGAAACCTCTGTTGGTATAGACGACGTGCCTCCGTTGCATTCTGCTGCGCTTCCCCGTATACTAACAGATGTCTAGATATACTCTCTATTCCAAAATATTGTTCCACAGTGAGCACGAACGGCTGGAACTTCGTGTTTATAGGCAAATCCACTTTCTAGCGCATTCAGAAAGAAATCATGATTTGCTAGAATATTCTCGAAACATGAACAGAAATGAATAAAAAACCTCATTTATTCGCAAGCGTGAGTTGAACTTTCGACCTTCACCATGACTTTCCAGCATGTTAACCATTGCACTACTAAAACACGTTAATAATGAGCACCACCATAGCCCTAATCAACGGGTTGGTGAATTCAGCACCTGCTTTTTGCATCGTCTGTAAAATGCAGGGTTGCCTAGTTACCAATCCGCAGGATGAAAAGACAGAGAGAGAGAGAGAGGGGGTGGGAGGGAGGGAGAGCACCATATGCCAACGAATTGTTAATGTTGCTGCTTCAAAATCAAAATGCGACCTGAAAAGAAGTTGTAGGTAAACATTTAGCCAAATAAAATAATATGTCCATATATATTAATTTACCTGAAATCGTTTTAAACAATTTTAATTCAAATGCTCCTTCCTTGCAGGTATTTTGCATGGGAACTCTCTTTAATAAAATTCTGATGTGTTATATTCATATGACTATTTTTATAGCCACCATTGCTTAATTTTATATAACTTCTACAAACTATTCTTGCAAAAGAATATTATTTTCTCTACTACATGCATGCAGTAAGTACTATAGGTCTGTATTTCATGAAAATATCAGACCGTACCGATAGCTTGCTACGTTCGACCGTTGAAATGAATGTACAAATGATTACATACCTATGAGGCCCAACTTCTTTGCTCCCTTGTTTCTCTGTTCGAAGCACTTCTCTTGAACAAGAGCTGCGGTCGACTGAGATTCCACGGTTAACCGTGTCTATTCGGAGCAATGACGGTGCTGTATAGGTGAATAAAGCAACCGTTAAGGCTAAGTTCCCTTGTTATAGCCGGTTTATGCTTTTGTGTTTTACTGTTTTCATACCGCTTATTTCCGCAACACACACAAACACCCATGCCCGTGGCGGGACTCGAACCCGTGACCTTCAGCTTGGCGGAGCGACCACTCCAGCGACCACGGCTACGAGGGCCGGCAGCTCTTTACTCATTCGGTAGCAAATACGTAGCCTTATTTAGCTAGTCTCGATTACAACTTACACTTTTTTTTGGGCCGCCAAATTATATATTTAGTTTAGTTTTGTCTACAGCCTGCGTATGATATGTAGAGGACGTACTGTATTCCATAAAAAAAATTCGATATCGAAGTTTTTCTGGAAATACACATTTTGGGATCCACTGATCCAAAGAGGAATTTTAAGAAAGAGGTCTGTATGTGTGCGTTTTATTCTCACAGAAGCTTAATGACAAAAACAACCGGCATCAGTTGAGTGCCTGTTCTACATTTTCCATCTAGGTAAAGTTGTACGGGTAATAGTTTTTGTAGGGATGTACTAATAATTGTAGCAGAAATATATTTGTATTTGTATTACCATTAATGGTCATGATTAGGAATATCATCGCTGTACATGCAAAACACACAAAAACAGTTATACCCCTTGCTTCTGCGCTAACTTACAAAGAATGCGCACCATAAAATGTGTTTGGAGAAATACATAAGAATTTCGTTTCAACATCGAAAATATTAATGCTTCAATTCGATTTATGTCAGCGCTAGAACCGATCTGCTACATCAGTGCAGATGCGTCTCCAGCCCTAATTGAACCTGTGCGTCGTAAAATGCGGCTATACGAGTAGTGACAAATGACAACAGACCAGCTACGTTTCCCACTCCCCAACCTTACCTGCTTTTGTAAACAAAGCTGTCAGTCTTTTGTCTCTAGCATCTTGAAAAGGCTGTTATTGCAGTACTGATCATTTATGATCATAAATGTAGTTTAATTATAAGAATGGCACTTAAGTATTGGGGAGTTCATTTTATCTATAATTAACATAAAATACCTAGCCGTTGTGGTACATTCCACAATAAGAAGTATTCATTTTTGTTCTGCAGAATCCTTCCATAAAAATTACTATTACAATTAATATTACAAGCAAAGTTTGTGCCTCAGCCTTTTCTGTTTGTACAGATAGACAAGTAAAAATAAATATATCAGATTTAGTTCTATTATACTCATGGGCTTCATTTTTAAGTTTAATCTAAGGTCGCGTATAACGTAATGATGTATTCTTGCTTTATTTTTAGTAAGTAATGCTGTAGTATTGTTTAACAACGAACACTTTTAGTTTAGAACCAGTACTTTCTGCGTCGCCTGATGTAAGACTGTTCAAGCCGATTGTTTTTTAAATTTCAACGCAGTAAAATTATACGAGAAATTTGCTCAGATTTTGAATCCCCTAAATGTCTTCATTTTAGATGTAATTTCTGTAAATTTGTCTTTTTTACAGAATCAACTAATTTTTTAAAACGTATTCAAAACTGCAAACTCCGATAATGACGCAGTTAATAGACTTAAAACTACAAAAATAAATAAATAGTTACAATGTAGGGCATCGGATTATCCAGATAATAGATTATGTACGGGCGATAAATTGGGTATGTAATAACTAATAACGAAAGGTTTGGGTACTTAATAATGTTAGAATTAAATGAATCGCCGGTTATAAAAGAATGCAACTGTTTTATAATTCATCACTCCTAAATTGTGCCACCTCCAATAAAAGCTGTAGTTTTACTGTACATATCTGCTCTTGAATGCAGTATAGGGCCCGGTTCGGGTGAACTACGACTCGCCGGCAGTTGTATTACAACCAGAGAGCAGCAGCATTACAATTGCTTGCGAGCGACCGAGACTTGACCGTAACGGACCGGCTGTCTCTGCTCGGCTTCACGCACTCGGCTAAACCTGTCTCGGTGAGTCATGGTCGGTCGTTTTCATGAGAATGCAGACCTCTAGCAAGCACCGAACGGGATGGCTCAGGCGGCAACGTCTGTGGCCTGCATTCGGAGGTTCTGCGTTCGATTCCCCGTGACTGCACACTGTAACCATGGGGTTTTTCGTGGTTTTCCCCTGGTTGCCAAGGCGAATGCCGGGGTGGTGTATTCTACCACGATATCTCCTTTCCCTCATTCCTCTCATTACATTTCCCGTTTCAAGTGTGATTTCAGATCCTGTAGTGCTGACGGTGCCAGGCAGATGGCGTGGATACATGCGCATTGGAAAGATTTCTCCCCATATACGCCAGAATAAGCTGTCCCGCCAGCTACGGTCACTGGGACGCTCTCTTGTTGATTCCTCGCTCACTGTGCGCGGGTGTTCAAACTGGAAATATTAGGGACTTCTGCGCGTCTCTGTCTGCCTGCGCGCCTAGGATGTCCTCCGGCTCCTTCCTCTCATCCCTTTCTCCCGGGGGTGTAGACACAATAGATGAAGGTGGTCGCAGTGTGTGAGAGCCTCTCCCTCGATAAACACATCCTACCTTCTACTTACAGTAAATACAGGAAATGTTGTATTCTACCCAAAAATTAGATGTCGATATTCGAGGGAAATACAAGATTCGAGGTTCCCTGAACATAAAATTACATTTTTAGAAATAAAGTCCAGCGGTGTATGTGTTTGTTTGAACAGCATAACCCAAAAGGTAATATGTGATAAATATCAAACGTGATATTTACTTCATCATCTTCCAAAGATGCGACAGAAGACTTTTAAAACGATCCCCCATCCAAACTATGCTTTACATGGAAGATTTTTCGAAGTTTCTGACTTTCTCGAAAATGGCTTTAACGACTTGATTAAAATATCATATTGGCATATAAGATGTATATTTTGAATTTTTTGGGAATAGCCTGTAAAGTCCTCTTCATTCGAAAGGAATTTATATACTTTTTTATAACTGAAAAACCATACGAGATAGGCAAAAACGTACTGCATAAAAAGGTAGAGATATCCGAAATATATAATTTATTTAAAATAACTTTTTTATTTCATTAGCCAACTTCGAGATATACGTTATTGGTTTGCATTTTTTAATACTTTGTCATTTTTACTTTCTCTAGTAAGTAGTTACAGTAAGTAAAGGAACTATTGTTTTCCACCCAAAAATTCGATACCAAGATTTTACAGGAAATGCATGTTTTAAGGCCTTCTGAACCCAAAATACCAATTTTAGAAGACATATCAGGTGTTTGTGTGTGTGTGTGTGTGTGTGTGTGTGTGTGTAGAGCATAATTAAAAAATCTGATGTGTTACACTCACACAACTTTCCCTACTCTTGTACAAACTATTTTTACAAACGTTTATTCTCCATAGGGTTCATGTTAATCGAGATATCGAGATGTTAATCTTATTGCGAATTTTCTTATAGATGCAAGGGGAATTGGTAGGCTTTAAGCGATAGTCAAATATTTTAAGAGCTGATTGCTATGTGCAGTAATCCATTCTCTTTGCATTACCAGGACAAAAAAAAATGAATAACGAATCCCCATTTGAGAAAAAGTATAAGTATTGGAAAATTTAAGGGAATAACAAGCAATATCTCGAATATGGTTCACTCAAAAAAAAAGTATATGACATAAATTGTGTATTTTAACGCCATCTACATTTTTTGTGTGGTAAAATTTGTCTATCTCTTATGGTTTACCATTTATGCAAAAGTCGTTCACAATGAAGAATACTTTTGGAGACATTCACAGAAAATTCGAGATATACATTTCATTTGTCATGAAAATATCTTAAATATATAATACTTTAATCAAAATCGTTAGAGCCATTTTTGAGAAAATTAAAATTTTCGAAAAATGTTCCATGTAAAGGATAATCTGGGGTGGGGGGATTTTCTTGAAAACCTTCGTGTTGCATCTCTAGAAGATACTGAACCTAAATACCAAGTTTAGTGTTTATCCGACTGTTCGTTTCTAAGTTATGATGTTCACAGACCGACACACACACACACACACACACACACACACACACGGACATGTTTCCAAAAATGCGTTGTTTGGGTTCAGGGGGCCTTAAAACATATATTTTCGGTGAAATCTCGGTATTGAATTTTTGGGTGGAATACAATACTTCGCCTACTTACTATACGTAGTAGAGAAAGTAAACATGAAAAGTCGGTTAAATACCCAACTTGGTATTTAATTTCGGCGTAATCCAAGGATGCGACACATAGATTTTTAAGAAAATCCTTCCACCCCAAACTACCCTTTACAGGGAAAATATTTCGTTAGTTTTGATTTTCTCAAAAATGGCTCTACGATTTTGATTAAAATCCCATATTATTAAAATATTTCCATGAAAAATAAAATGTAAATGTTAAATTTTATGCGAAAGGTATGTGAAGTGCTGTTCATTCTGATTGACCTTTGAATAATTGGTAAACCATAACATATAGACAAAATCTTAATTATTTTATTTTTTTTAATTTAGAGTCGAAAGGTATATGAAAGCCTTCACTTACATCATGATGGTCTGGATGATTGAACGATCGAGTCAACTCTCAACCAGTTGAGGATGAGGCCGCTGATATCTCGAAACGATCGTTCAATCACCCAGACTATCATGATGTAAGTGAAGGCTTTTGTATAACTTGTCGACTATAAATTAAAAATAACTCTGTGACTTCACTGCTAATAACGTCCCATTATAACTAAGTTAGACAAAATCTTACCACACACACAAAAAATATAGATCTCGTTAAAACACGCAATGCATGCCAAATAAGTTTTGTTTCATTGGCCATTTCTGAGATATTTTTTGCTATTGGTTTGATTTTCAACTACTTATACTTTTATCAAGTGGAATATCGCTATTCGTTTCTTTCTTTCTTTATTTCCTTCTTTCTTGTTTCTGGTGGTCATGCAAAGAAAACGGGATTTCAAATCCATCACACAACGACCCCCTCTTAAAAGATTTGACTATCGCCAATTGCGTATCCTTAATCCGCTTGTGCCTACAAGGTAATATGTAATTAAATAATTTCTGAAAATGTTTGCCTTGATTAGTGGACAGAAGCCAGAAGAACAAGCTTTTGCAATAATAGTTTGTTAAAAATGGGTAGAAAGATCATGTGAAAGTAACACATAATATTTTTTAAAAGTAACGTCGCTGTCCAGTTGTTTCTCGCGAAGTCATGGAGAGTGTATGCAGTTTGTAGGCCAGCATATCGACTAGTTTTTAAACGTCTGACTATCGATTCGGTTTTCTCTTTCCCCTTGTACCTTCAATGGAATGTGCAATGAAACTATTTCTGCAAAGGTTTACCTCCATTAATTTGAAGTAGTTAGAAAAATAAGCTTTCGTAACAACAGTTTGTAGAAACTATATAAAAAAAATCTGATGTGTTACACTCACATGACTTTCTCTACTCTTGTACAAACTATTTTTACAAACGCTTATTCTCCATATGCTTCATGTTAATGGAGATATCGAGATGTCAATCTTATTGATAATTTTCTTGTAGAAGCAAGGGGAATATGGTAGGTTTTAAGCGATAGTCAAATATTTTAACGCTGGTTGCTATGTGGCGCATTCCATTCTCTTTGCATGTCCAGAACATACAAAAAATGAATAACGAAGTTGAGAAAAAGTATAAGTATTGGAAAATTTAAGGGAATAACAAGCAATATCTCGCAAACGCTTCACTAAACAAAAGAAATGTACATGACATAAATTATGTATTTTAACGCGATCTACATTTTTCGTGTAGTAAAATTTTGTCTATCTCTTATGGTTTACCAGTTATGAAAAAGTCGTTCATAATGAAGAATACTTTTGGAGACATTCCCAGAAAATTCGAGATATACATTTTATTTGCCATGACAATATCTTAAACATATGATATTTTAATCAAAATCGTTAGAGCCGTTTTTGAGAAAATTAAAATTTTCGAAAAATGTTCCATGTAAAGGGTAGTCTGGGGTGGGGGATTTTCTTGAAAACCTTCGTGTCGCATCTCTGGAAGATACTGAACCTAAATACCAAGTTTGGTGTTTATCCGACTCTTCGTTTTTGAGTTATGCTGTTCACAGACACACAGACAGACACACAGACAGACACACAGACACACAGACACACAGACAGACACACACACGGACATGTTTCCAAAAATGCTTTTTTTGGATTCAGTGAGTCTCAAAACATGTATTTCTGGTGAAATCTCGGTATCGAATTTTTGGGTGGAATGCAATACTTCCCCTACTTACTATACGTAGTAGAGAAAGTAATAAAGATAGTAGGCAGGGAAAAATCAATTGAATGTAACATAAGGTTTTCTTCTACCCCCATCATGTTGATCTAGATATATGTTTGTACAAATAGTTTGATTACACTTTGCGTTGTGGGTACAAAGGGGAGATAGGAAGCTGAAGAAGTCAAATGTTTAAAAACGGGTCATTGTATACTGACTTTGAAATTACATGCTCTTTTACGAAATCGGAGAAGTAATTGAATAGTGACAGCATTTCAAAAGATAAAAATTCAGACAAATAATAAAGGATTGATAAAGTATTAGAATCTTCCGGGCTGGAAGGCCGTGGTTTAAAGGTAAAACTGTTTAACCCTGGGTAGCTTAACAACGACTGGGATTGTTTGGAAATGACTGATCCCATAAAAATATTTGAAATTAGTTGTGTGTTTTAAAGAGATATACATTTTTTTTAATAAGGTTTTGTCTAATTCTTAATGTTTACTGATTATGCAAAATCAAACAGAATGCATCCTAAATGAAGATGAATTAACAGACTATTCCCAGAGAATTCAACTTCATTTTATCTAATGTTAATCTATTAAAAATCTGGCACTTTAATTAAATTCTTTAAGTTACATTTTTGGGAAAACAAACAACGTAACATTTTCCATGTAGGATAATTTGGGGTGAGAGATTTTCTTGAAAATCTTCTTACAGCATCTTTAAAATACACCTACTGAACTTATATACAAAATTATTTATTTTATTATTCAGGTGGCCTCAAAACTGTATTTCCGGTGAAACCTCGACGTCAAATTTTTGGGCGGAATGCAAATCTTCCTCTACTGGGTATATTGTATAACAAATAAAATACGGTAAAGTAAACTAACACTGAAATTTATTCAAGGGGATCTGTAGGGATCCGTATGTTATCGACGTGTGTCTGATAAATTAATTAACAACATATAAAAATAAAGGAGGCAGCATTATTAAGGAAATTATATATATCTTCTGTATATTCCGTTGGTGAATTTATTTGCAATTAGTCTATAATGATGTACTTCTAATGCACTTTAAAGTCACTGGAATATATATATATATATATATATATATATATTTACGACATTATAATGTCGGAAAACTTGTATAAGTTTATTTTTTACAGCAAGTGATTAATATGTGAATAAAGATTATTAACATTATATTAAGTATTTGATACCAATTTTCATTATCAGATCACGCGTTTCTTGTTTCTTCTAAGTTAATTATGTGTGTTCACCTGCAAATGTCTCACGACTTTCAATTTGGAAACCACTAATAAAAGCTCTTGATATATCATTTTCAGAATTTGAACTGCTTGAAGGTCGTTGAAATTCCTATTATGAACCTCTTAGGAGTGGAACAGTTGCAGCTTATTCACCAGAGTGCTCAAGGAGTAGGTATATAATTTAAGTGTGTCTATGAACTTTTAGAACGCTAATTTAATGAAGTAAATGCTGCATTGGATTTGTTGTTTATGTGCAAAGAGAGAGCAGCGTATTCTCAGTTAGTGACAGAATTATTTGTAATCTAATGGTAAACTAGCGAATAAATCCAATTATGAACTGGCAGCAATGACTAGAATGAGCACCCGACTTAGTATGTGGGTAGGCATACAACCTTTTGGGCATCACGAAAAATCAAATGCTTGTGTGAATTGAGGCTTCTTCTGGGCTTTTCTTGTCTTGATACACTAGTGATTGGTTGTGGTCTTATCCAAGGAGATGTGTGTACTGCAAATAAGTGCATGAATAACACCTGAAAACCTATCTCTCTGTATTCATATTTCCTAAAGACATAAAATCTAAGTGAAAACGCATCTATTTAGCCGAGCAAATCTCGTTTGTATAAACAATTCCTTTAATGAAATGTTGTAATTTTTATCATAAAACATTAAGTAATTAAGGGTATTTGCAAAACACAGGATGTAAAATATGAGCGAAAACTGCGTTGGAAATGTAATATCAATTTAAATATCTTGCTTTTGTATGGTATATCAAGGTATCTGCCCATCAGGAACATATCTGAGTGAATGAGTAGAGAGACAAATATGAAACTGTGGTAAAACAGTTGCAGCACAAGTTTTTCCTCAACTCCGCAAATGTAGTTACCGACGATTTTACTCGTTCAGGTGCCATACTTATCGCTGATTTCTTCTTATATGTTTTCATTTCTTTGCCGATGTTATTGTCACGTTTCCTCCTAAGCCACGTCTAAACGACCAGGATCCTTGAAACTGTATAGATTAAAGTTGGACCACTGCTCGGGATGTTCTGACAACGCCTGCATTCGAACCCAGTCGGTCAGCACTTGTTCACTTGGCTTCGTCGTTTGAGCATGTTTTGCATTTAAAATAGTGTATAAGCTGTATTATTTTCTTACAGTGTGTTTTCGTATCTCAAACTCCTATCACCTCTCTGAACCTTCTGCATTGTACTTGCGTGTCGTAAGGTATTTTACGCCATGTTACACATTACCCTTCTTTGTTAAAGTCCTTTAACCGGGAAGGTCATCGGCGGTGAATGCACGAAATAGTTGAAATGATACTAAATGGGCACGGGAACCCCAGAGCTTCGAGTTATCCGACAGTCGTCTTCTCAGGATAAGGAAAAGCTTGGGAAGAAACCTTGTTCAGGTAATTCCCCTAACGAAGATTCAAACTCGGGGTCTCTTTTTGTGAAGTACACACGCTACCCCCATACCAAGGAGTTGGCCACATTAACTGCTAGGTGTTATACATATCATAAACTAGATATCAGACGTGTTACTGTTTTGCATCCATGATTGTCGTGTCACCAAAGTTGACCACTTATCAGATATTCTTTAGCTTATTGTGATTTTGATAGATTCTCTTGTTTCCCGTTTACCATAGCGCTATAGTTCTTACGAGTCTATTTGGGTAATGCTGACTGGCTCAGGTTTTATATTCCATTTTTCTAATTTTTAGGGCAATTATGATATATTCAGCGCTTTAGGTTCAAGCTCATCTGGGCATTCATTTCATACTTTCATTCCTGGCATGATATGATCCATTTAAACGCTAAACTTACAAAGATCACGATGGATCACGAGGAATAAGTATATATTTGTGCTGAATTAAATAAATAAAAGCTGTGAAAAACTTCAGTTGGGATAACTTGTTACTTCTATTGCACACTGCATCGACTATTCTCTGTGGTTCATAATATTTTTCTTTCTCTGTAATCTTCATTAACCATTAAAAGTATATTTAATGTACTATTTTTACTTTTTATAGTAAGAAAAATTTATACTAACATTCACGCGACTTTTTATACCCAAGAATAATTCACATAATTATATTCGTATGCAGTATAGTATTTATAAAAAGCGAGTATTCTATAGTTTCTATAGTATTTATATAAAAAACGTTTCTACGTTGCAGTATTCAGATGAAATCTTGCCTAGGGATTATTTCAAATTAAGTAATAAGCATTTAGTTACACAAAATATTAGGAAACAGCATTCAAATGTTTAGTTTTAAATGAAAAGAAAAAAGAAAAATTGTCAACTTTCAAGCAGGTGTAATGGCAAAAGTGTGGCATATGGAATATTTAAAAAATAACTAATGCTAAGAATAATGTTGTTTGACCAATGCCTGTATTTTAATGAGTTATGCATTTTTACGCAGTAAGTGTTTGCTTATATCTTATAATTTCTCACTTATACAAAGCAGATTTCACAGAAAGTCTTTATTCACAGAAAATTCAATATTAACGTTTTATCAGGCAAGCACATATCTTAAAGAAATATCGCATTTTAATAAAAAAGTGTAGCGCGCACACACCCACACATGCAAACAATGACTTTTTATAAAATTGCTTTTTTGGGCTCAGTAAACCTCAAAACATGTATTGCCGGCAAAACCTCGTTATCGAATTTTTGAATGAAAAACTACACGTCTACTTATGGATTGGTAAGTGATAGAGAAAGTAAAAAGGAACACTGTAACTAATTTTTAAAACACGATTTTTACAGACACGAGCAGAAATGTAAAGACGGAAAGAGCGAAAGGGGAAAGAGAATAATGGTATAACGCAAGTACAGCTACGACTTCTGCTTATTGTTAATGCGTTCATTTAGACACAAAATGTGAAGTTTTACCGCATCGACCATATTCACAGATAACTTTTTGTTGTTTTGTATCCTGTGTGGGGGTTGGTCTGAATCAGAGAGGTAAACGATGTGGGGCACAACCGCCTCCTTCACCAAGAAAAAAATTACCCCTATATTTCCTCCAAAGATATTTATGTCCTACCGGGCCGGTAGAAGTAGCTAGTAAATTGATGATTTATCTTATTTAATAAATCAATGTAATGGGCTTTCCGGATTCAAGAACAATCACTTTGTAGAATTACAGACGATGTAAGGTCGTTCAACTGGAAAGTACAAAATTTGGGATTTTGTATGGCAGAGCATTAAAGCGGTGAAAACAGTAATATTTCAAATGTCGAGTTTCGTGGCTTATTTTGCAAGTTTCCTTCCGACATAACAGCACGTGGTTTCTTAAAAGACAAGAACGCACGTCAAAACCTTGTACTAATGTCTAGTCTTCACTCCGTCTAAGTGACAGCCTTGATTTCGTACTCACCATTTTGCTGAATGTTTTAACAAATTCATAACAAGTTTTAATGAATTTTTGCAGACAATAATAATCAGAAAAGAATTATAGCCAGAACTCTTGGTTCTCAAACTAACGAAATCCCTTATTGTACAAAATTGATGGATTATACACGACACGTTTTGCAACTTCTAGTACAGTGTGCTGTAAGAAATAATTTAATCAGAAGAGAAATTAATTAAGCGACTTGAGAGTTAAAGTACAGTTTCAGACATTGTGTAACCAAGAGTTGAAGTTTTGAAATTGGTTAATTTTATACCAATAGAACTAGAGTATACCTTTTCACGCAAGAAAAAGGAAATTCTGTGCCAGTTTCTTTATAATTAAGATTTATCAATTTATTTGAACTTGAACCATTTTACTCTTGAAGCAAACTTTTTTATAGTTAACATTAGTATAGTTTACAAAGCTCATTTTTCAATTTTAGGGAGCATGTTTCACAGAATGTACGATAGTGTCTACATGCCAATGAATACATACGTCGTCGTTATCAACTGAATTTATAGTTATCATTCTATTATCGAGCGGGATGACTCAGACTATAAAGTCTATGGGCAGCATTCGGGAGGTCGTGGGGTTCGATTCCCGCGGCCGAACTTCCTGACCCATGGGTTTTTTTCGGGGTTTCCCCGGGTCACTAGGCGAATGCTGGGAAGGTTCATCACATCCTCCGAATTTCCTGTTTTTCCATTTCATGTACATTCTCATTTCACTTCACCTTTCATCTGTTTCAGGGTTGAAAATGTCGGCGGGAGTCTCCGCTTTGCATGGTGGGGAAAAAGGATGCTCTATGTAACCCTTCGTCCCCCGGAATGAGGGCGGTCTCCGAGTCCCGGGCCCTCCAATAGGATGTGTAATCCTGCAGAGGGAGGGGAGCCGGTTGTACCAGCTGCCATCCGGGGAGTTTTAATCTGTAAAAGGTAGGAACCCGGCCCTCTACTCTGTCGTGCTTCCTGGTCCGGCCGACCTCTGTCTCCCCTAACCTCACCCCTCCCTTCAGGGGCTTAGGCACCAAAGATGTAGGCTGAGGTGCTAAGTCCCCCTTCGTACCTAGTCCTACTCCCTACTCCCGATCATTTCATTTGTTCAGACTCATGGTAGTAAGAGAAAGATAATCCTGCACTGTTGGGAGATGCCTAAGAAGTGGTCGTTGCTTTGTTGTTTTATCTTTATTTTTTCCCTTGTTGATCGCTGAGGATTCACGAGGAACATATTATCAGATTTATCCTTAGAAAGATTGTCATTTATAATCGCTTAGGTGGTTTATAAACCACTACGAGAGAAATTAGTGCTGTTATGTAAAACCGATCCGGAATACTTAGAAACGATTGAAATGATCCTTAGAATATGAACCATCACAAAACAGTGTTGTGAGTGAGTACCATGTAAAACTCTGTCTTTGTCTGTTTGATGTTCACCTATTCATCGTCTAAGAGAACAATTTAGATTTAGTAGAAGCTGAAAACATGCCTTTTTTACTTTATTGTTATGTTTCACAAAATTATTACCTTTTTAATAACGAGCGGCACATGTGAAATTTTCATCTTTTAATTTCCAACTCAAAAGTTAAAGATATTTTATTATTTTCTCTACTACCTATTTACATATATAAGTAGAGCAAAAATTCCATCCAAAAATTCAATATCAAGATTTCATCGGAAATACACGTTTTGAGCTATCTGAATAAAATAACGATTTTCGGAAAATGCTCTATGTGTGTGTGAACAGTGGAACTCAAACGAGGGGTAGGTTAAATACCAAACTTGGTATTTAAGCTCAGTATCTTCCAAAGATGCCATACTAAGATTTTTTAAGAAAATCGTTCACTCCAGAGTACCGTTTACATGGAAAAAAATCGTTATTTTTTCTCGAAAATCACAAGTAAAGTGTATATCTTGAAATTTCTGGGGATAGCCTATAATTGGTAAACCGAAGAGAGACAAAATGTCACAACAGAAAAAACGTAGCTCTGATAGCATTTTCTGACATTCTTTGTTATTGATTTGAATTTTCAAATGTTTTATATTTTTTCAACTGCAAATCGCTATTCGTATTGTACTTTCTCTGCCACCTACATAGAGTTGCTATGAGGATCGGAGGTCCCAGGTTCGAGCCCCGGCGACTGCCCACTCTGACCATGGATTTTTTTCGGGTTGTCAGGCGAATGCTGAAGTGGTTTCTTTCATCTCCGAATTTTCTGTCCCTCCATTTCATTCCATTAATCATACATTCACCCTTCACCCCGTTTAATCTATTTCAGGGTTGCAAGTGTCCACGATGGTGTTTCGGAGCAGCGTGGCAGGGAAAAAGGATGCTCTCTGTGCACTTCCTCCGTCCCTCGGCATTCGGTTGGTTGTCGAGATATAAGGACTGCCCCTCGGGGGCGTTGAACCCTGTGTGGGGGCGGGATCCCCGGTCTGCCTGTCTCCCGGGGCGTCTATATCTGGAAACTGCAGAAATCCTATCATTGCTGTGCCATCACTCCTGGTTCCAGCCGCCCGGTGTCTCCCTTCACCTCATTCCTCCCCCCCCCCTTGTGAAGCGTCGGTACAATATTTGAATTCACTGGATCGGTGCCGAATTCCCTCCGCTTCACAATCCAATCCAATGTTATGAGAAAGTATTGTATTCCACGCAACAATTTGATGTCGAAATTTTACCGTAAGTACATGTTTTGAGGCCCCCTGAATAACCGTGAACGGAATTACTTAAAAACAGAAAGTGGCATAAATATCAAACTTGGTATTTAAGTTCAGAGTCCTCCTAGGATGTAACACGAAGATCTTAAAGAAAATCCCCACTCCAAACTACCCCTTACATGGAATATTTTTCGAATATTTCGATTTTCTCAAAAGTGGCTGTAACGATTTTGATTAAAATGCTAGATATTTCAGATACGCACATGAAAAATAAAATGTATATACTGAATTTTCTGAGAATAGCCTATGAAGTCCTCTTCATTCGGAAAGAATTTTGTATAGATTTTATAATGTGTAAACCATAAATTTATATCTCTTTAAATACATAATTTACTTTAAATAACTTCTTGTGGCATCAGCCATTTCCGAGATATTTGTTGTTATTGGTTTGAATTTTGAATACTTTGTCATTTTGTAAGTGCTGTCGCTTTGAGTTGTTACTCACGATATCGTGGAAACAGTATGGAATTTATAGGCCAGCATATAGCGATCTGTTTTTAAATATCTGACTTTCGATTCGGCTTTCTCTATCCCTCTTGTACCTTCAACGAAATGCGTAATGGACCTATTTCTTCAAATGTTTATCTAAATTAGCATAGAATATATAGAAAAAAATCTGATGTGTTACACTCACATGACTTTCTCTACTCTTGTACAAACTATTTTTACAAACGCTTACCCTCCGCATGCTTCATGTTAATCGCGATATCGAGATGTCAATCTTATTGGTAATTTTCTTGTACATGCAAGGGAAATATGGTAGCTTTTAAGCGATAGTCAAATATTTTAACGCTGGTTGCTATGTGGCGCATTCTATTCTCTTTGCATGTCCAGGACATAAAAAAATGAATAACAAATTCCCATTTGAGAAAAAGTATAAGTATTGGAAAATTTAAGGGAATAACAAGCAATATCTCGCAAACGGTTCACTCAACAAAAGAAATGTATATGACATAAATTGTGTATTGTAACGTGATCTACATTTTTCGTGTAGTAAAATTTTGTCTATCTCTTATGGTTTACCAGTTATGCAAAAGTCGTTCACAATGAAGAATACTTTTGAAGACATTCCCAGAAAATTCGATATATACATTGTATTTGTCATGACAATATCTTGAACGTATCATATTTTAATCAAAATCGTTAGAGCCGTTTTTGAGAAAATTAAAATTTTCGAAAAATGTCCCATGTAAAGGGTAGCCTGGGGTAGGGGGATTTTCTTGAAAACCTTCGTGTCGCATCTCTGGGAGATACTGAAGCTAAATACCAAGTTTGGTGTTTATCCGACTGTTCGTTTCTGAGTTATGCTGTTCACAGACACACAGACACACACACACACAGACACACACACACACACACACACACACACACAGACACACACACGGACATGTTTCCAAAAATGCTTTTTTTGGATTCAGGGGATCTCAAAACATGTATTTCCGGTGAAATCTCGGTATCGAATTTTTGGGTGGAATACAATACTTCCCCTACTTACTATACGTAGTAGAGAAAGTAAAAAATGAATAACGAATTCCCATTTGAGAAAATAAGTATTAAAAATTTAAGGGAATAACAAGCAATATCTCGAAAATGGTTCACTCAACAAAAAAAATGCATATGACATAAATTGTGTATTTTAACGCGATCTACATTTTTTGTGAAGTAAAATTTTGTCTATCTCTTATGGTTTACCAGTTATGCAAAAGTCGTTCACAATGAAGAATACTTTGGAGACATTCCCAGGAATTTCAAGATATACATTTTATTTGTCATAAAAATATCTTAAACATATGATATTTTAATCAAAATCGTTAGAGCCATTTTTTAGAAAATTAAAATTTTCGAAAAATCTTCCATGTAAAGGGTAATCTGGAGTGGGGGGATTTTCTTGAAAACCTTCGTGTCACATTCTTGGAAGATACTGAACCTAAACACCAAGTTTGGTGTTTATCCGACTGTTCGTTTCTGAGTTATGCTGTTCACAGACAGACACACACACACACAGACACACAGACAGACACACAGACACACACACGGACATGTTTCCAAAAATGCTTTTTTTGGATTCAGGGTGTCTCAAAACATGTATTTCCGGTGAAATCTCGGTATCGAATTTTTGGGTGGAATACAATACTTCCCCTACTTACTATACGTAATAGAGAAGTAAAAATGAATAACGAATTCCCATTTGAGAAAATAAGTATTGAAAAATTTTAAGGAATAACAAGCAATATCTCGAAAATGGTTCACTCAAGGAAAAAAATCTGATGTGTTACACTCACATGACTTTCTCTACTCTTGTACAATCTATTTTCACAAACGCCTATTCTCCATATGCTTCATATTAATCGAGATATCGAGATGTCAATCTTATTTGTAATTTTCTTGTAGATGCAAGGGGAATAATGTAGCTTTTAAGCGATAGTCAAATATTTTATCGCTGGTTGCTATGTGGCGCATTCCATTCTCTTTGCATGTCCAGGACATAAAAAAATCTGATGTGTTACACTCATATAACTTTCTCTACTCTTGTACAACCTAATTTTACAAACGCCTATTCTCCATATGCTTCATGTTAATCGAGATATCGAGATGTCAATCTTATTGGTAATTTTCTTGTAGATGCAAGGAAAATATGGTAGCTTTTAAGTGATAGTCAAATATTTTAACGCTGGTTGCTATGTGACGCATTCCATTCTCTTTGCATGTCCAGGACATAAAAAAAATGAATAACGCATTTGAGAAAAAGTATAAGTATTGGAAAATTTAAGGAAATAACAAGCAATATCTCGAAAACGGTTCACTCAACAAAAGAAATGCATATGACATAAGTTGTGTATTTTAACGCGATCTACATTTTTTGTGTAGTAAACGTTTGCCTATCTCTTATGGTTTACCAGTTATGCAAAAGTCGTCCACAATGAAGAAGACTTTTGGAGACATTCCCAGAAAATTCGAGATATACATTTCATTTCGCATGACATTATCTTAAACATATGATATTTTCATCAAAATCGTTAGAGCCATTTTTGAGAAAATTAAAATTTTCGAAAAATCTTCCATGTAAAGGGTAGTTTGGGGTGGGGAATTTTCTTGAAAACCTTCCTGTCGCATCTCTGGACGATACTGAACCTAAATACCACGTTTGGTGCTTATCCGACTGTTCTTGTTTGAGTTATGCTGTTCACAGACACACACACACACACAGACACACACACACACACAGACACACACAGACACACACACACAGACACACACACGGACATGTTTCCAAAAATGCTTTTTTTGGATTCAGGAGGTCTCAAAACATGTATTTCCGGTGAAATCTCGGTATCGAATTTTTGGGTGGAATGCAATACTTCCCCTACTTACTATACGTAGTAGAGAAAGTAAAAATGAATAACGAATTTGAGAAAAAGTATAAGTATTGGAAAATTTAAGGAAATAACAAGCAATATCTCGAAAACGGTTCACTCAACAAAAAAAATGTATAGGATATAAGTTATGTATTTTAACGCGATCTACATTTTTTGTGTAGTAAACTTTTGTCTATCTCTTATGGTTTACCAGTTATGCAAAAGTTGTTCATAATGAAGAATACTTTTGGAGACATTCCCAGAAATTTCGAGATATACATTTCATTTCTCATGACATTACCTTAAACATATGATATTTTCATCAAAATCGTTAGAGCCATTTTTGAGAAAATTAAAATTTTCGAAAAAAGTTCCATGTAAAGGGTAGTCTGGGGTGGGGGGATTTTCTTGAAAATCTTCGTGTCGCAGCTCTGGAAGATACTGAACGTAAATACCAAGTTTGGTGTTTATCCGACTGTTAGTTTTTGAGTTATGCTGTTCACAGACACACACACACAGACACACACACAGACACACACACACACACACACACGGACATGTTTCCAAAAATGTTTTTTTTTGGATTCAGGAGGTCTCAAAACATGTATTTCCGGCGAATAAAATGCATACACACTTTGACAGGAGATATTTATTTAAGATATTTCAAGTTCGGACCGAAAAACAACATTTATGTGTGTATAATGTTCTGTAAACAGTTGTAACTCACATGTTATGCTAGTGTTGCTATGCGACAGGTAAATGAACAATGAACAAATGAAGCCAAAATTATCCTATGATGTTCTATAAACAGATGTGGCTCACATTACGTTATGCTAGCGTTGCTACAACAAAATGGAGCCACGATTATTATGGTTTGAACAGCGGAAAGCAATTTTGAAGTGTTATTGGAAAACCGAAAATGTTGTTGAGATTCAACGGCAATGGAGACATGTGTACAGGACAGAATCGAGAACGCGAGTAGTAATTGCATACATCCAGGCAAATTTGAGACTCGTGGTAACGCATGTGATGTTCACAAGGCAGATCTGGGAGACCTCGCATAACAAGCCCCGCGTCCTCAGCTATGTTTTCTAAACAGAAATCTACAAAGCAATGTGCAATTGAGACTAGGATTAGCAGAACCAGCGTAGATCGTATTTTTAAAACACCAAAGTTGAAAGATTTCATTCCAAAACTTTCGCATGCATTAAATGAAGATGACCCTGATCGGACAATGCAGTACTGTGAGTGGTTTCGGAAAATGTGCAAGAGGATAAGGCCTTCGTAGAGAAAGTTGTTTGGTCCGATGATGCACAATTTAAGTTGAACGGAACTGTTAACTGTGTTTACTGGTGTGCAAACAATTCACGTGTTTGGTTTTTTAAGAAAAGGCTGTTAATTTACCTGGAATTAATGTTTGGTGTGGGTTGTCATCTAGGGGTTTAATTGGACTATTATTTTTTGAAGGAATAGTAACTGGCCAAGTATACCTGAACATGATACGCACATCCGTCTTACCCGCCATTCATACACTGTATGGAAATGAGGGAGTTTACTTACAACAGGATGGTGCACCGCCACATTACCACTGAGATGTACGTGTGTACCTTGATGACAATCTTCCAGGGTACTGGACTGCACGAAGAGGTCCGATTGAGTTTCCACCTCGTTCTCCTGATCTAACTCCGTTGGACTTCTACCTATGGGGAACTCTTAAGGATGTTTATGTACCGTAGAAAACCAGCTACACTGGCAGCACTTCGAGAAGAAATTGAAACAGAATGTGCTGCAATCGCTGAGGACACTTTCGCAAACGTTGCTTAGTCAGGAGGTTAACGCACTGAGAGTGTCGTCCTCCGTGGTCTAGAGGTACCATGCTAGCCTCTAGTTCCCGAGGTCGCAGGTTCGAACTCGGCGGAAGGTGATGGATTTTTTCGAGCGTAAAAATCCTCAGCATGGCTTCCTTCCGAAGGAAGTAAAGCCGGTGGTCCCGTGTATTAGATTTACGAAGGTAAAAGGAACCTCAAGCCTGATAAGCCTCTGAGCAAAATTTCCGTTCTTTCACGCCCAGTATAGAATGGGACGCTAAAAACCACAGAAGTTAAAGAGTGTTCACGTTTATTAAAAAAAAGTACTCAGAAGTGTATCGACGCCGATGGTGGGCATTTTGAGCAATTGTTGTAACTGTAAAAGTCTAAGATGATCAGTGCTCATCATTCTGTGTTTGTGTGAATTCAGCTTGGTTATGTTAACATAGTTTTTTTTCTTTGCTTGAAGTGTATATACATTTTTTGGCAGCCTCTGTATAATGCTCCTTGCTTTATACTTATTATCTTTGGAGCATATTTGGAGCATAATTGAGTACATAATGCAAACAGATAGTAAATAATTCCTTTAGCAGTCTTGCTGTTTGAACAGACCTCCACCGGATTTTTCCTCTAAGTCAGTCTCCTTCCTTCTCATTTCCTGATATTTTGAAAATTTAGCTAATGTTTATTCTTATACTTATTTCTGATTCTTTTTCACTGCGAGTATAACAAACAATGCATATGAGTTTGATGAAAATGAATTTCCAAGCTTGGAATTATAAATATAGATTTGAAAATTGGCGTACAACAAAAGCAATATACTATGGAAGAAATCTTCGGAGCCCTTTTGTATGAGAAAAAAAGCTCATGAAACATTTTGACCAAAACTTATAAATGTCAGCCTTATGATTTCTTTTAATAATGTTAACAATAACCATTAGCCCACCTCATTGGTATGGCGGTAGCGTTTCTGCCTCACATTCAAGAGGTTCCGAGTTGGAAACTCGGTTGGGGTGAGTTACCTAGATAAAGTTTTTTCCGTGGTTTAGTATAAAAATAGAGATCCCAAATGTACACATAGCTTTGAATATCATATGTATGGAACCGTGGCATTGTTTATATTTGATAATATAAATATTTTGTGAGAGAACCCTAAAAGTTGCAAATGTTAGGGGTTGTTCATGTAAACTAGCTTAATTTTATACTGAATTTAACATTTGAAATGTCTCAGCAAATGTTCATTAAATTTCACATGTAATGATTGTTTTATATGTTTGAGTTATATGAACCTTAATTCAATGATAAGTAAAATACAATAAATAATGTATTTGGCATAGGAAGCACTTTCGCTATTGGATTTTAATTTCTACTTTTCTTTTTCAATTAAAAATAATTCATATTCATTTAAGACACAATTCAAATAAAAACATAACTTTACCTTCTAAAAATGAAAGCAACTTTTCAACTCGCCTAAAGATAGTAAAATTTTAGGAAGCTACCCGCACAAACTGCTCCAAGTTTTATATCAATTGCAACAGAGTTCGAAAGGTGTCAACAGATGCCCTTCAAGTTCATATAGGTATAGCTATAATATTTAAATTCTGTTGATTTAAGAGTCCACCTACAGTTACAGCAGTTTTTCCATAAAAACTACCCTGAATTTTGTACCAATTTTAAACAAATTTTAAAGCCTTCGACAAACCCTCTTTTAATTCTTGTATAAAATTTCACCCCGTATTTACTGCGGTTCTCCTAAAAACAGTCATTTTTAGGGAGTTCTCCATATTAATTTTAAATAAATTCAAGGGTATCGACAAATTTTCTCCAAAATAATATATAACATTATAGGTACATCGGTTTGGGGTTGTTTCATGTGCATAGACGGACAAAACGACAGTTCCTTACTTTCTTCAGTTTCAACATCCGTTGTTCTTACATCATATGGTAGCAAGGCTGAGAACACTGTTGAAACGTGAAATGAATTGATAAGGGAAGGGAAACTTCCGGGCTTAAAATTAGAGTATTTCCCTAGCAAATGCCGTTTACGAGGACTGAAGGAAAACCTGGGAAACGTCTGCCTGAAAGGAAGGACTGTTCTAGTGGAATTCGAACCGTGGACCTCTCGTTTACGGCCATCCATATCGATAGTGGCACTAATACGTGCTCTTTAGTAGTGAATGCAAACACTGCTTTTGTAATGAACTGTTTATATTCTAAGCAGGTTTTCAATCGGTTTAGATACGTCCCTTGTTACTTGGCCGCCTTTGGGCTGCGTTCGTTTTCTTTAGTTTCCCTTTCCTTCAGAAATATTTTATGTTCTTTAACCTGGGCCCTATTCAATAAACTTACAATTTTACAGATGACGGAATTGTTTGACAAGTTTACATAGTGATTATTTTGAGTTTCATAAATCTTTACAAATATACGTACATTTGTTTCATAAAACTTATTAGTTGATAGACGACAGATCTTACACAACTGTCAAATCTTAGGATTTATAATGCTTTATGAAACACAACTACATATATACACATATTTTAAAATTTATGTAGCTGTATAATAGGAGTGATAGGCAGAAGATGTACGCAATGTTTCTATAGCTTATAATTTTAAAAATAGGTTTTTGTAAATATTTGAATTATATTTTGATAATGAAGATTAGTAACATCAGTAACAATAGTAGCAGCGGTGGGCGTGGTGAAAACATGAAAATGAGTCCAAATTAGGTATTTAGGGATCAGATCAATCTAACCATTAGCATCAGTTGCTATACGCCTTAGAGAATTTCTCAGAAGCATAACAGGAACATTCTTAAGTTCAACAGGTTTTACCAAGTTGTTCCTCAGATATTTCCAAGCTTTTGTAAAGTTGCACTGGCCGTTGCTTTTCCATGATTTCTTTCCATTTTTTAACTTCAATTCGAGGCTAAGCTGAGAAGATAATCTACCGAAAAGAACAGTTTCGTCGTCTCGAATCAGTTTCAATTAATAATTCTATGAATGTTCAATGGCATTTTGGTGTGTCAACAATTACAATTACCGCGTGGATGTAAATAAATTGATTAAAATAAATTTTTGAAGTCTTGAAATCAGTCTTGAGACTGATTATTTACGCTGTTCCGCAGAGCCATCTGGGCTGTAAAAAATTTAACTTATTTCCATGTTTAAGCGAGATTTTAAAACCTGATAATTTGCAATATTTTATCTACCATCCAAAATTAAAGTGCAATATTTTGGAAACATAAGGTTAGCATAATATCGCTAAAATTTGTTAGAATTTACACTCTTGTATTTGTCGCAACTGACGAATTTTATGAATAAATGTATATAGTAGGTATAATGAACTGCCTTCGTAGTATTCTCAAACTTACAACCGGTTTTATCCCTCTATTTCTAAGGAGCTTGTGTATTTTGGATTGCGTAACTGATGGGTGTTCCTCATATTTCTATCTGTTCTCTGCCATGTGAATTAATAAGGGTCTTAGGCGAATCTAAGCTGTTGGCATTATCATTCTCCGAACGTCGTAATTTTTAATGTAATAGGCCGTTATAGAAGTTGAAGAATCGGCAATTTACAATATCAGGGAATGATAGGATTCCATGGTTCTGCTCGCGGAAAATCGGGGTTTTGGGGAACGGACTTTGAAAATCCAAGTGACACGGCACAAGTTGACAACATTCCTAGCATTACCAGCGTGGGTTTTCGGCTTCCTGACTTAGATCATCCTGGTTTCTGCGTAAGACGAGAGGAAGAAGGATTTCAATAGGAGCGGCAACAAAGTGGGGGATTCCTGTCTAGGACTATGCAAGGAATGCTTCTTGTAACAGAAAGGATGTTGACCTTCCGCTTCCGCTATTTATCACTCTTAGTGTCTTCCAGAAGTGCTTAAAAAGATCCGATACCACATCAAACACGTCGTGCCTGCCTTCACGAGTTTTAGCTTAAACTGCATACTTAAGCAATTACTTGTGACTTGTAACTGAAACGATTGTGTTATGAGCAGGGCCTGGATTCTGATGACATTTCATCTATTAACTGTTGCATCACTAACGTGTACATAAATTCTTATCATGGGTCCCAAATTATGAAAATGCATACTTATTAGTCATTGTATGGTTATTTTGTGCCACCTTCAATTTTAGGGCATTTTTTACGATTGTATATGATTATTTTGTCCTTGTCATTTGCGTCTTTGTTTAGTAATTTCCTTGTATTTATATAGATCTTTTTATTATTGATAGTTTAAATAAGTAAAGCTTTTTGAGCATCAACATCAGCAATTTCACCATTCAAGTGAGAAATAAGAGTAAATTTGTACATTCTTTACTCATATTTTTGGGGAAAAATTACTTTCCTATTTCAGGGTTAGTCTGGAAAGTGTTGATTGTGGGTGGAAGTGTCGTTATTATCAGGAGAGCAGATATCATTAAAGTTATAAATTCTTGTCTCAAACTAGAGATGAGACAGCTCAGTTTTCCCTTTTTTGCGTTAATGAGCGCATACAGTCAGGATGGTAATGTCATAGACTGTGAAGTCCTCTTCATTCGCTATGAATTTTGCATAATCTGAGAATTCAAAAGAGTTAAGGGTAATGCTTATGTAAGACCTACTTCAAAAACAATTTTCTTAATTTTATTTTCAGGCTCAAAAGAAACATGGAGCAAATATACATTTTAAATTAATTTCCGAATTATTTCGTCATTATTCCTATATCTACGTTTTCTGCTTGTATAGCAGTTACGCCATGTATGGATTAATTTATAATTGTCTATGCACTAGTTTTAATAAACTAAATAAATCTAAATGTTTACATCATTTTTGTAATTATGATGTAATTTTTAAAAGAATGTTTAAAGTCATTTTATAGGTCATACTGCCAAACAGTTTTATGTCATCAAAATCCAGGCCCTGGTCACCTTTTTCTCTTTAAAATAATGGCCGAAGTCTTTATTATATCATTGTTGATGACCATTTTTCATTTTATTAAAATTACAAATAAATAGAGCTTATCTAATAATACTGCCTTCATATACCTATGGGGAAAGCGTAGATATTATCCTTGAAGTCAGATAGAGATCTCCAAGAGTACACTAAAATTTTTATGGGCACTTTTCACTATCGTTCATACAGATTTGTGGGAAAACGCGTTGAAAAATAATGATATTTGGCAACCATGCGCTTCCCCTTGTAGTAGGTGGTATAATTTGTGCTTGAGACGTAATATGACAGCTACCTCACGTCAGAATGCGTATGTGTTTCCGATGGCGGCCGCGAGTGTAATACAAGGATGCTGTTAAATTTTCCTCTTTGATTCCTATATCTGCAGGAAATTTTTAATGTTTAATGACTCACCTAAAACTGAAACACTTGCTTTACCTTTAGTGAAAGAAGAACAAAGAATATAAAACTTCAATTTAAAACATTTAAGCAAAATAAAACCCCAAAAGATATACCAGCTTTTAATCTCAGATACAAACAACTAAAATTCTCCAATGTTTATCAATCATTCCAGAAAAATGGGTGTTTTATTTTCCAACAGAAATACAATAAAACAAAATTAATTTTATTTAACATTTTAATAGAAAATATTAAGAATTAAATGTTTTGATTTTGATTTAAACGTACAACAAAAATCTGATGAGATACATTCACATGACTTTCTCCAACCTCTATCATTTATTAGTGGATATACAAACTATCCTCGCTAAAGCTTATATTTCTACTTCATTTTAATCCAAATAAACCATCGCAGAAATAGCTACATTACACATTTCTTTATAGACACTAAGGGGACAGCGATAGTCAAATGTTTAAGAACTGCACGCTATACCCTGGCCTTAAAATTCCATACTGTTTCCATGCAATCGCGAGAAACAACTGAGTATTGAACAGGACTTTAAAAGAATGACCAAGTAATGAACAATTTGATCCATTAATAACGGATATCTCAGAAATGGCCAATGTCACAAAAAAGCTATTTAAAATAAATTGTGTTATAAAGAGATCTACATTTTTTTGTATAGTAGGTTTTCGTCTATCGTTTATCGTTTACCAGTTATACAAGATTATACAAAATTCCTTCCAATGAAGAGGATCTCATAGGATATTCTCAGAAAATTCAAGATATACATTTTATTTGTCATGTAAATATTTTAGTATATGGTATTCTGATCAAAATCGTTAGAACTATTTTTTAGAAAATAATAAATTTCGAAAAATGTTCCATGTAAAGGTAATTTGGAGTGGGAGGATTTTCTCGAAAATTATTGTGTCATATCTTTGAAAGGTACTGAACCTAAATACTAAGTTTGGTATTTATCCAGATTTTAGTTTTTGCTGTTCACAAACACACACGGACCTTTTTCTAAAAATTATTTTTTGTGTTCAGGGACTTCAAAAATGTATTTGCGATGAAATCTCGACATCGAATTTTTGGATGGAACACAATACTTATCCCACTAGTAGGGAAAGTAAAAAGCAGTAGAGACGCCACTAAAGTATTGGTTACCCCATCACAGAGTGCGGTAATGCATCTGACTGCGAGGCAGATCATGTAGCTAGAACTACAGTTTGTATAAAACAAAGTACCAAATTTTTCTAAAACTAGGCAGTTAAGGGAAGAACGAAATCGGACTAATTATATATTTTGATAATTTTATTTTTATTATATTTAAAGCTTTTATTTTCAGAATATGTGTTTATTTAAGTAAATATCTCGTCTCTAAAGGTTCTTAGGGACTGCCTCTGTGGCCGAGTAGTCAGCTTTTATCTTCTTAGTCCAGAGGTTCCGGTTTTAATTTTGCGGCTGGGGCGGGGAAAATCTTCCTTAATTAGAATTTTACCTTATTTCCGCAAGTTTGCATCTGAGAGCGAATGTGCTTAATTTAAAAATTATTAAAAAACAACGTTAAATAACCTATAGTCGATAGTTGTTCCTCTAAACAAAGCCCCGATATGATCATAGAAACTAAAGGGGGCTATATAAATGAAAATAGGAAGAAAAAAAGTGTTTAAATGACTTTTCGTACTTACATTTTACCCCCATTTTCGACTACTTAATTAAGGTTTTATCAAAATTACATTTTCTTCCAATTACGTTATATATTTTCCTCGCTTTTGTACATAAATGGAATTTTTACAGTATTTTTTGTAAGAACTTTGGTATGTCACATTTTTCTACAGATTTTGAATAAAAAAACAAAGCCGAAAAAAGTTTAATGAGGCAGACCTACCGAATGCGGGCCAGAGACGTTACGTAGTTGACAGTTATACTGTTTATATAAAAAGTGATTCTCCTTTCCTCACTACGTTACTCACATATATTTTTTACGAAGGAATTGTTTCACATTAAATAAGAAGGTTTCAATATTCGGAAACAGTATTCAAATAATATTTATTCGCGGTAACGAGGCTTTGCGACAGAAAGAAAAGAAAAGGGGGGACAAGAATCCAAACTATCAAGTATGTCCATTAGGTGACGCTTAGGAGAGGTTTAAACTTGCATCATGGAATATTTTGAAAACGGCTAACGCTACGAAAAAGGTGTGATGTTACATTCACTTGAATTTCTCTACCCTCAACCGTTTATTAGTGGGTATACGAACTATTCTTAAGAAAGCTTATTTTTCTATCTACTGTTGACTATAGCGGTAGGTCATTTTGCGAACTACACAAATTCACACAAATTGTGAATCTTCTGTAGCGGTTTAAAAGTATTTTCAGCATAACGAACTTTTTCACGGGTTCTACAATGTTATCATCACACTTACCGTCCTTTTCAAGTAGTATCTTTTCAGAGATTAGTTGTGTTTCTTGTACCCTCTGTTTGCCTTCTTTTTTGGCTTGATGAGACATCAGTGTTTCAGCAGATTAAGTAATAGTTTTTTGAAAAAAATTTCTTAAGATATTCCATTTGATCTAACCAATTTATACGTCGCATTTTAAATTACCACACTGTTCTTCTGTTGTAGAGCACATTTAACCACTTTAATATCAATTTTATTATTGTCATCAGCTAGTTCTCTTACAAAATCGTGTTTTTCACTATTAAAAGTGCATGCAGTTATACAAGATTATACAAAATTCCTCCTGAATGAAGCAGACTTCACAGGCTGTTCTCAGAAATTCAACATAAACAATTTATTTGTCATGTAAGTATCTTTAATATGTTGTATTTTAATCGAAATCGTTACAGACGTTTTGAGAAAATAATAAGAAATAAAAACAAAGAAACACACACACGCACCGGGTTTTTCCTTCTAAAATGCTTTGTTTTGAATCTAGAGAGCCTCAAAACAGATATTTGAGGTGAGATCTCCATATCGAATATTTGTGTGGAATGTAATACTATGTTACATTCACATGAATTTCTCTATTAGTTATTCTACTATTCATACAAAAGCTTATTATTCTATCTACTTATGTTAATCCAGATAAACTTTTAATTATCATTTACACATTTCGTTGTACGTACAGTAGGTAAGACGATACAGCGCTCTTTTCTTGGCCACTAGAAAGAAGGAAAGATAAAGAAAAATGAATAACGACTTCCCATTTGATAAGTGTTTGGCAATTCAAACCAATAACAAGGAATAACTCGGAAATTGTTAATTACACAAGACATTTTATACGACATAAATTGTGTACTTAAACGAGATCTACATTTTTTTGTGTAGTAAGATTTTGTCTATCTCTTACGGTTTACCAATTATGAGAAAGTAATTCAGAATGAGGCTATTCCCGTAAAATTCAAGATGTACATTTTATTTGTCATGAAAATATTTTAAACATATGGTATTTTAGTCAAAATCGTTAAAGAATAATTTTTTAGAAAATAAACATTTTGAAACATTTTTACTTTCTTTACTAAGTATAGTACATAGGGGAAGCATTGCATTCCATCTAAAAATTCGATACCTAGAGGCGCCCTGAATCCAAATAAAGCATTTTTGGAAACATGTCCGTGTGTGTGTGTCTGCTGTGAACAGCATAATTCATAAAACAAACATCGGATAAATACCAAATTTGGTATTTGAGTTCAGCAACACGATGCGACACGAATATTTTAAAGAAAATCCTTTACATGGAACATTTTTTTTAAAATTTTCATTTTCTAAAGAAATGACTAACGATTTTGATTAAAATATCACATATGAAAGATATTTGCATGAAAAATAAAATGTATATTTTAAATTTTCTGGAAGCAGCCTGCTAGGTCCTCTTTATTCGGAAGGAATTTTGTACAATCTTGTATAACTTGTTAACTTTAAGCGATAGACAAAAAGCACCACACTAAAAATGTAGACCTCTTCAAAACACACAATTTACTTAAAATAAGTTTTTTGTGGCACGAGGGGTTTCTAAGATATCCGTTAATAAAGGTTCAAATTATTCAGTACTTGTCATTCTTTTAAAGTCCCATCGATTTCCAGTTGTTTCTCGCGATTCCGTGGAAACAGTATGCAATTTTACGGTCAGCATATAGTGTCCAGTCCTTAAATATTTGACTGTCGCTGTTCTCATTGTATCTATAACGATATGTGTAATGTAGCTGTTTTTGCAAACATTTATTTGCATTAAGTGTAGTAGATAGAGAAACAAACATTAGTAAGAATAGTTTGTATACCCACTAATAAAAATAGAGAGTAGAGAAAGTCATGTGATTGTATCACATCAGATTCGTATGTGTGTGTGTGTCGTCTGTCTGTCTGTCTGTCTGTCTGTGTGTGTGACTGTGAACAGCATAGTTCTAAAACGAAAAGTCGGATCAACACCAAACTTGGTATTTAAGTTTAGTATCTTCCAAAGATGCGACACGAATATTTTCATGAAAATCCCCCACTGTCCTTTATATGGAAGATTTTTCGAAAATTTTATTTTCTAAAAATGGCTCTAACGGTTTTGATTAAAATACCATATATTAAATACATTTACATTAAAATAAAATGTATATCTTAATTTTTCTGGGAATAGCCTATGAAGTCCCTCCATACTAAGGAATTTTGTATAATCTTGTATAACTGGTAAACGTTAAGCGACAGACGAAAATGTGCTACACAGAAATGTAGATCCCTTTGAAACACACACTTTAGATCCCTTTGAAACACACACTTTAGATCCCTTTGAAACACACACTTTATTTCAAGAAAGCTTTTTTGTGGTATAAGCCGTTTCTGAGGTATCCGTTATTAAATGTTCGAATTGTTAATTTCTTGGTCATTCTTTTAAAGTCCTTTCAGCATTCAGTTATTTCTCGCGATTGCATGAAAACAGCATGGAATTTTAAGGCCAACATTTAGCGTACAGGTCTTAAACATTTCACTATGACTGATTTCTTTGTATTTATAACGAAATGTGTAATGTAGCTATTTCTGCAAAGGTTTATTTAGATTAAAATGAAATAGACAGAAAAATAAGCTGGAGTAAGAATAATTTGTATACCCACTAATAAGCGATAGAGCGTAGAGAAGGTGTGTATCACATCAGATTTAACAGGTAAAGAGGAGTTTGGGGTCGGAGAGTTTTCTTAAAACTTTCGTGTCGCAACCTTGGAAGTTAATGAACGACTGATTTGGTATTTAACTGACTTTTCGTTTTTGAGTTACACTGTTCTCTCTCTCACACACACACACACGCAAACACACACACACACACACACACATATAGGGCCTTTCAACAAGAGTTTCCTTTCTTTGAACTTAAATAGAACACGTTCTATAAATGATAGAGGTTTATTTATTTTTTTATTTTGAAACATAATTAATGTCATTACGTGTGGAAGAGAACATCAGTTAAGCGACCGCCGCGACTTTGTTGGGTTGCGCGTATACAGTTGACCCAATTTTCAATTACAGAAGAACGTAAATTAGGTCCAACTTCACGAATAACACGCGTGATGTTATTCATAAGATCTGGCTTGTTGACATAAACTCGAGATTTAACATAACCCCACAAGAAGTAATCCAACGGCGTTAAATCACATGACCTTGGGGGCCAGTTAACATCACCACCACGGGAAATGATGAAACCTCTAAACTTCTCCTTCAAAAGATCGATTGTTTCGAGAGCAGTATGACATGTGGCACCATCTTGCTGGAATCAGATATTTCTGAGATCTATAGCATCCAACTGAGGCCCAAAATAGTCCCTTATAAGAGCCCGGTATCTTTCTCCATTGACAGTTAGAGCTTCTCCATCTTCATCTTAGAAAAGATATGGACCAATGATTCCACTATACCAAAATCCACACCACACAGTAACCTTTTGGGGATGAAGTGGTCGTTCTTGAATCTGCATTGAATTTTAATTGCTCCAATAGCGCAAAGTGGGCTTCGTCGCTGAAGATGATTTTTCGACAAAAATCCGGATCAACTTCCAATTGCTCCATACCCTAGTCAGCTAATACACGGCGCAACCTATGGTCGTTGGTCTTTAGTTCTTGAGTTAACACCATTGTTTAAGTGTGAAACTTCAAGTCCAGATGCAGAATTCGCCAAGTTGTGGTCGGCGAAAGCCCCAATTCTTGCGCTCGACGAGCAATTTATTTGTTTCCGTTCTCGCATATACTCTCACGAACGGAGTCTGTTTTCGTTGGAGCGCTTACGTCGATTACGTAAAGGCGCTCTTTGATCGCTGACAGATTCACTTCTTTCAAATTTATGGATCAAACGCCGAATCGTTCTCTCGCAGGGACGATTATGCACACCTAAACTTCACGCAATACGCGGAAGGTTTGGCGAACAGATGATTCATTTTGATAATAAATTTTCACAATTCCTACTTTCAAATTTATGGATCAAACGCCGAATCGTTCTCTCGCAGGGATGATTATGCACACCGTAAACTTCACGCAATACGTGGAAGGTTTGGCGAACAGATGATCCATTTTGATAATAAATTTTCACAATTTCTACTTTCAAATTTATGGATCAAACGCCGAATCGTTCTCTCGCAGGGAGGATTATGCACACCGTAAACTTCACGCAATACGCGGAAGATTTGGCGAGCAGATGATCCACTTTGATAATAAATTTTCACAATTTCTACGCGTTGCTGAATGCTGTAACGTTCCATGGCTATTTGTCAATAACAACTGTAATCACATGAAAAAAAATGACTGCTGTAACTCAATAACAACGGCAGCTATCACATGTTGAAGATAGGACACTCGAGTGGTTCGAGTCGGGCCAGCGATTGAATTTTTCAAGTCTGGTTCAAAGTATTAAGGTTTCCTTCAGCTATCCATGCCATTTATCTGACCATAACGCACAAATTACAAGAAAGTAATTTTTAAAGAAAACTTCATTTTAAATTTAGCTTTTTCAGCTCCTTTTGGATTTAAAGTTCAGTCACTCATAAACCTGTCGTATCACCAAGTATTTATACGATAGTTTTAGTTGTTTGACCTTTCGGGATGTACACAAGAAGTTGCATAAGAACTGGATTAAAATACCATCGTTTTCATTTTGAAATTATAGTCTTTCATAACAGTAAAGAAACTGTCAAAGCCTGCAGATAAACGCGTTTGGATTACGCTTGGCGAAGTGGAATTCTGCTACGGTTGATAACACAGCACTCAAAAGAAAACAAATTGCGCGCGTGATCAGATAAACTTTCCTGGCGCCTCAGCCGGAGTAGCATTCTTCTGATCTGTGAACTATACATCCATTCATTAAGGTGCAATGTTTCTATGTTTATGCGCTATACAAGGCTAAATGAAACTGTATTTGTGGTCAAGTGGTCAAGTTGCGACTTTTGAACTCAGAGGTCCCTGGTTCGATTTCCAGTTTGAGAAGGGAACTTTTCTTTAACTATTGTCATTACCTACCTTCCGCAGGGTCTAGAGGTGTGAATGTATGAGTGAGGTTTTCATTACAGAAAAGAATAATATCAAAGTAAAAAACTATAGTTCGAGTAACAACACAGTAGTTGTTTTTCAAGTCAAAGCTCTCGTTATGAGCACAGAAGTTAAAAGGGGCTATACAAATGCAACAATTTAAAAAATCTGATGTGATACATTTTCATGACTTTCTCTTCCCTCTATCTTTATTAGTGAGTATTCAAACTATTCTTACTAAAGCTTATTTTTCTATCTACTACACTTAATCCAAATAAACCTTTGCAAAAATAGCTACATTACACATTTCGTTATAAATACAAACAGAACAGTGATAGTCAAATGTTTAAGAACTGGACGCTATACGCTGGCCTTAAAATTCGATACTGTTCCCATGCAACCGCAGAAACAACAGCAAATCGATGGGACTAAATGAATGACAAGTATTGAACAATTCGAAACTTTAATAATGGATATCTCAGAAACGGCTGATACCACAAAAAACCTATTGTAAGTAAATTCTATGTTTTAAAGAGATCTACATTTTTGGAGTGATACGCTTTCGTCTATCGCCTAAAGTTTACAAGTTATACAAGCTTATACAAAATTCCTTCCGAATGAAGAGGTTTTCTTAGGATATTCCCAGAAAATTCAGCATATACATTTTATTTGTCACGCAAATATCTTTCATATATGATATTTTAATCAATCTCGTTAGAACCACGTTTTAGGAAATAAAAATTTATGAAACATGTTCCATGTAAAGGGTATTTGAGGGTGAAGGAATTTTCTTGAAAATTTTCGTGTCGTATCCTTGAAAGATAGTAAACTCAAATACCAAGTTTGGTATTTATCTGAATTTTGTTTTTGAGTTATGCTGTTCACAGACAGACTCACAGACGCACACACGGACGTGTTTCTGAAAATTCTTTATTTGGATTCAGGGCGCCTCAAAACAGGTATTTCGGTGAAATCTCGGTATCGAATCTTTGGGTGAATTGCAATACTTCCCCTACTTACCATATGTAGTAGAGAAAGTAAAAGGTCTAAATGACTAAAAGAAGCATTTTAAAATTTGTGCAATTAAGTATATTTTAAGCGGGAACTAATATTGGGTCTTTTAATTTCAGCTCTTAAATGACAAAAATATTAGAAAAGGAATGTTAAGTGTAGGAACACTTTGGAGAAGATAATAGTATCAAGATTTTGCTTCATTTTGCAACAGCGTCTTTATCTTCTAAGGAAAGTGGTAGTCGCAGACACTCCTGCCCTTCTAAAAATTGTAGCAGCCAAATTAACGGAGAGAAAATTTTGACAGAAAGTTCAAATGGTAATACAGTTTGCGTGTTCTATCGAGCAGGATGACTCAGGCGTTGCGTCTGTGCCCCACATTCGGGAGGTACCGGGTTCCATTCCCGTGGCCAATCTTCTTGACCTATGGTTTTTTCAGGGGTTTTCTCGGGTCGCCGGGCGAATACTGGGAAGAATCCTTACATCCCCCAAATTTACTGTCCCTCCATTTAATTTTATTCATCCTTCACCCCGTTTGGTCTGTTTCAGGGTTGGAAGTGTCAGTGATGGAGCTTTGGTGCAGCGTGGCAGGGAAAAAGGATGCTCTCTGTGAACCTTCTCCGTCCCTCGGCCTTCGGCTGATTGCCGGGGTATAAGGACCGCCCCCGGCGGGGACGTTGGACCCCATATGAGGCGGGATCCCCGGCCTGCCTGTCCATCTGCCGGATCATTTATTCTGTAAACTTTAAGGGCCCTGTCATTGCTATGGTTCTCGACTGAAAAGTCAATTTCCTCTCTGCAGAACTAAGGGTTGTATACCGCATCTAAACGTTTTCTAATTCGGTGTGTTAGGGGAGTTATGTACGGCAATTTTGTTTCTATGTCGTTTAATATTGATATCAGCATGTTGTTTTCTTTTCTACCCAAACATTTCGGGATATGTAACATAAGGGGGTTTTATTAGTTTCATTAGTTTTATTATTTATATTATAATCTAGCACTAAAGTGTAGGTTTAGGCATGACCGTTAAATTCGTTAACTACTAAGTAGCCGAGCCATATAATAGCGGTTGAGAATGTGCTGAAGATTTTTGCTCAAGAAGTTCCTCACTGTGCATTCACGGATAGAAGCGTGTGTTACCTGACGCGGTTCACTCAAGACTTTTAGGTCTCTGCTCTCACTCAGTGAGAATGTGTGCGAGCCATCTAGCCTTCCGGGCTGCCGTTGGAAATGTAAGTTTTATACTCATTCAATAAAAATGTAACTTAGTTTAATATCAGCTTTATCATTTGACAAGGGCGCTAATAACCAATGTAGTTTAGCATCCTTAAGCTCCACCTCATCATCATCATCATCATTATCATCATTTGACATGCCCTGACCCGGCATTCATTGCTCTTAAATCTTAATGATGTGAACCTTTTGAATTACAGTATTTAAATGTTAGTGTTTGAGTAGCGTTACCTCTCTCTTGCAAAGCGGGTTTTCCCCCAGTTGCACTAATGGCGCAGGTTTGTGTTTAAACATAATGCGTGAATTTGTAAGGTAGTGTAACATTATTAATAGTTCTCGACTGAAAAAACAATTGCCCCTTTGCATAAGTAAAGATTATATACCACGCCTAAGCTTTTTCTAATTCGGTGTGTTAGAGGAGTTATCTCACCCAATTTAGCTTCTATTTCGTTTAATGTTGGTGTCAGTATGTTGTTTTTCCTTCTAACTCAAATATTTTGCGATTTCTACTTATTAGTTATGGGCTAAAAGGGGGTACAACAATTGAAAATAATCTATTATATGCATCTAAAATTATTCCGCCACCGATGATTCATGTCAGCTATATGACATCTGCAACATTTCGAAACCGCTTCAATGGATTTTGTTAGATGGGGACCTTTTGGTCTTCAATTACGAATAACATGGACGCGTTACGAGATTAAAGTTGTTTATGCTAAATGGAGAATACAAAATAAATAACCGCACATAGTTTCCGTGTTTGACGAGTATAAGTTCGAGATAAATAAAACGCTTTAAAAGGTTGTTCAAAATTAAAAAAAACAAAAAAAAAAAGCAGCCATGTTGGTCTTCAATACTGGGTAACACAGCCAGTATGTGTTACAATAAAGTATGAACCATAATAAATTTAGTTATCTTGGTGCTGTCGTTTTGAAAAAAAATTACCTACGATCCTTAAGGGATTCCCTGAACAAAGAAAATACTTATAAAGGCCTCAGGCAACTGAAGCAAATCGAACGTTCACTTCCGCCATTTCCTCAGAATGGTATTCTAACTTGGAAATGAACGCGCGCATTTTCGGGGAAACTCAAATCCCTACGCCTTACGCAACGCTGAGGCATGTTAAAGAGAAAAGTAGGAAGAGAAAGGCTCAAGAAGATGTGGGTGCGTGGCATCTCGGGTATGAAGACAGGAAAAGGAAATCAATAAGAGGATAGAATAAAATCCAGAGGGAAAGGCAGTAACGTAGCCTTGAGTGTAAGAAAAAGCTCTCTGCATTAAGGTTGATAAATAAGTAAATCTGAATACTCGCCCTCATTTCAGGTTTGTGCGCCTTCTGTGTCTCTGTAGATGTATAATCCTTTTCCTAGATGGAAAGATAAAGGTTACATCGGCTTAAATTTCCCGGGCTTCTTGCAATTAGCAGCAAAGTCGAAATCGGTTCTTGAGAGTATGTGATGGTGAAAAGCCTCAGATTTTTAGAATGAATGAAAAGTTAATTATGTTTCATATAAACAGTAATTTGTAAGACATTCCTCTGGATCAAATATAAAGCACAAAACAAACAGATTTTACTGAGCATTTCCTGAAACAATGTTTTTGAATAGCAATAGCTGTAAGTTCAGAGACTGGTTACTCCGTTGGATCCTTTGTTTATTGTAGCATCGTTAAACATTTCATCTGACTTTAAACATCTCATTGAATTATTTTTTATCCCACGAGTCAGTATTTAGTTTAGATTCTCATTATTTTGATCTCATAATAAACCTAATATAACATCACGCTCGTCCGCGAAAAAAAGCGTCACGCTCGTTAGGTGGATTTTTCTAACATTTTATAATCGAAGTAACATCGCGCAATTATTGATATATCTGTAGCATGACAGATTCGCAAATCAAAAAATTCAACGATTTCTTTTTCACATACAATCCGCAGAGCTTTACCATTTATTTTTCGTGGGTTTTCCGGGTCATCAGACGAATGCTGGAGTGGGTTCTTTCAGCCCCCGAATTTCCTGTTTCTCCATTTCGTTCCATTCATCATTTCATTCATCCTTCAAACTGTTGGCCTCTTTCGGATCGGAAGTGTCGGCGATGTGTTTCGGTAAAGGTGGCAGGGGAAAAGGGTGCTCTGTGTACACTCTCTCCGTCCTCAGCCTTCGGCTGACTGCTGGGGTAATCGTACCCCTCGAAGGCATTGGACCCCCTCTGTTTGGAGCGGGGTCCCCTGTCTGCCTGTCTGTCGGGGTGTCTGCTCTGGAAACTTAGGGACCCTGTAGCTGCTGTACCGTCGCTTCTGAATCCGGCCGCCTTGTCTCCCCTCTCGGCTCATTCTCCCTCCCGGGGACGCCCCCTCATGGAACGCAGGTACAATATTCATTCCGGAATGATGCCGAGTCCCCTCCTTAACAGAAGATAAGATAAGATCCTGCATTTCACTGAATGTTTTCACTGATATGCATTGTTTTGTCACTTGGGTATTTAAGGCGCTATTACGAGTATCATAATAATCATAGAATAGCAATAATCACAAAATGGATAAAAACTTCGGTGTAATATTACTCTGAACCCAAAATAAAAGCTAGTCCGAAAGTTTGTGAGAAAACTGGTTAAAAGGTAAAAAATATTCAGGGTTGTTTTGTAACTTTCTGGTTTAACAAGGTTGTTACCGTTACTCTTTAAAACCAAGAACCACTATAAGTGCATCCATTTTCAGTCAGTAGCACTAGCATTGCTAGCAGTAAAAACAGGGTCTCTGCTCTTGGTATCGTTAACCACAATGTTCTCCCCCTCATAAATATGTTTTTGTTTATGTTACGATGTTACAGAAATACCAAATGGCGTGTAGCTACTGGTTAGCGGCTTCTTTAACTAAGATGGTAAACTTTAACCAGATGTTGCAGAATAGGTATGAACATACCTATTTGCGTGCAATGAGTATTAAAAAGAAAAGAAACAATAAAACAACTGAAATCAAAGAAAAAGCACTAACCTTAGGCTGGCCACGTTGGGTGATCCGTTTGGGAAGATATAAAATAAAAATATATTATGTTACATTCACACGATTTTCTCTACACACCATCATATTACTTTCTCTACCATGTACATAGTGTATAGAGAAGGTATTGCATTCCACCTAAAAATTCGAAACCCAGATTTCATCGGAAATACATGTTTTGAGGCACCTCGAATCAATTTTTTTTTTAGAAAAACTCAATGTGTGCGTGTGTGTGTCTGTGAATAGCATAACTCAAAAACGAAAAGTCGTATAAATACCAAACTTGTTATTTAGGCTCAGTACCTTCCAGAGATGGGATACGAAGATTTTTATGAAAATCTCCCACCCTAAACTACCCCTTACTTAGAATATTTTTGCAAATTTTTTATTTTCTAAAAATGGCTAACAAGTTTGATTAAAATACCACATATTAAAAGATTTACTTAAGTGTAATGTATATCTTGAATTTTCTGGGAATAGCCTGTGAAGTCCACTTATTTTGGAGGGAATTTTGTGTAATCTTGTAATCTATCGACTTCGAAGGCGACTCCGCACCGATCCAGAGTGGATATTGTACCTAAGCCCCACGAGGAAGCGTCCCCGGGAGGAAGGATGACGCGAGAGGAGACACGGGGCGGCCGGAACCAGGAGTGAAGACACAGAATTGACAGGGTCCCTAAGTTGCCAGATAGAGACACTCCGGCAGACGGAGAGGCAGACTGGGGACTCACCCCACACAGAAGGGGTCCAATGTCCCTCAAGGGGGTTCGGATACCCCGGCAGCCAGCCGAAAGCCGTGGGACGGAGAGAGTAACAAAGATCAACCTTTTATCCTGACAGGTTGCACCGAAACACCATCGCCGACATTTCTAACTCTGAAAGAGACCAACAAGATGAAAGATGAATAAAATGAAGAATGGAACGAAATGAAGGGACAGAAATTTGGGTAATGAAAGAAACAGCATTCGTCTGACCACCCCGGAAAAACCCGAAAAAACCCATGGGTCAGAGTGGGCGGTTACCGGGGATCCATCCCGAACCTCCCGAATGCGGGCCACAGACGTAACCGCTTAAGCCATCCCGCTCGGTTGTATAACTGTTAAACGCTAAGCGACAGATGAAAACGTACTACACAAAACATATAGATCTCTTTAAAGCACAGAATTTAATTCAAATAAGTTTAGTGTTTTTTGGCATAAGCCATTTCTGGGACATCCGTTATAAAAGATTCGAATTGTTCATTTCTTGGCCAATCTCTTAATGCCCTGTCAACATAGAGTTGTTTCTCGGATTGCATGGAAACAGTATGAAACTTTAAGACCAGCGAGTAGCGTCCAGTTCTTAAACATTTGACTATCGCTGTTCCCTTTGTATCTATAACGAAATGTGTAATGCAGCTATTTCTGCAAAGGTTTACTTGGATTAAAATATAGTAGATAGAAAAAGAAGCTTTATTAAGAATAGTTTGTATACCCACTAATAAACAACAGAGGGTAGAGAAAGTTATGGGACTGTATTACATTAGATTTTTCAAAAATATATTCTACAAGCTATTCTTATGTAAGCTTGTTGCTTTCTCTACTACGTATAGTAATTAGGGGAAGTACCTATTGCATTTCACCCAAAAATTAGATGCCGAGATTTCATCGGATATATATGTTGTGAGGCCCCATGAATCCGAATAAAGCATTTTTGGAAACATTTCCGTGTGTGTGTCTGTGTATTTGTATGTCATAATGGCTTCCTTCGGACGGGAAGTAAAGCCGGTGGTTCAGTATCGTAGATTTACGGCACATAAAAGAACCTCACGCCTAATAAAGAGGCCTCTGAGCAAGATTTCTGGTCTTTCACTCCAATACAGAAAGAGACGCTAAGAACCATAGCACTTAAAGAGCTCCATAAATAAAACTGAATTAATTTTCAATTGTCTATGAACAGAATAACTCAAAAACAGAAAGTGGGATAAATACCAAACTCGGTATTTAGGTTCAGTATCTTACAAAGGTGTCACTCGAGATTTTAAACAAAATCCCCCCACCGCATACTACCCTTATGTGGAACATTTTTCGAGATTTTTTATTTTCTAAAAGTGGCTCTAACGATTTTGATTAAAATACCACAAACAAAAGGTATTTACATGACAAATAAAGTCCATATCTTGAATTTTCTCGGAATAGCCCGTGAAGTCCACTTTATTCGGAATAAATTTTGTATAATCTTGTATAGCTTGTAAACGTTAAGCGATAGACGAAAACCTACTGCACAAAACTGTAGATCCCTTTATAACACGCAATTTATTTAAAATAAGTGTTTTGTGTCATGAGCCGTTTCTGAGATATCACAGGCTATTCCCAGAAAATTCAAGTCACTCATTTTATTTGTCAAGTAAATATCTTTACTATATGGTATTTTAATCAAAATATTTAAACCCATTTTTGAGAAAATAAAAATTCGAAATATGCTCTATATAAAGTGTACTTGGTGATGGAGGATTTTTTGAAAATCTTTGTTTCTCAACTTTGGAAGATACTTAAACACCCAATTTGGAGTTTATTCTACGTTTTTTTTTAATTATGCTGTTTATAGTCACACACACACGCATACCACAGGCACAAGCACGTGCACACAGACAGACACACACACGCGGGCGCGGACCTTTTTCTAAAAATACTTTTTTTTCTGGGGCTTAAAAATATGCATTTCTTATAAAATCCTGATATCGAATTTTTGGGTGGAATGCCAATACCTTCTTCAGTTACTATGTACGTAGTACAGAAAGTAAAAAAACTTACAAAGTATTGAACAATGAAAACCAATATTAGCGGATATCTCGGAAATGGCTCATGCCACAAAAAGTTATTTGAAATAAACTGGGTGTTTTAAAGAGGTTTTCCACATTTTTTTCTGTGTTGTACGTTTTCGGTCTATCTCTTAACGTTTACAGTTATAAAAATCCTTCCAAATGAAGTGGACTTCGCAGGCTGTTCCCAGAAAGCTCAAGATATATACTTTTTATTTGTCATGTAAATATCTTAAATATGTGATACTTTAATCAAATCGTAGGAGCCATTTTTGACAACAACAAAAAAATCGAAAAATATTCCATGTAAAGTATACATGGAATATTTATCTAAAACGCTTGTGTTTCTCATTCTATCTTTCTTTTTTGTTTGCATTCAAGCGACCTCAAAACATGTATTTCCTGTAAAATGTCTATATCGATTTTTTTAGGTGGAATGCAATACTTTCTCCGCGTATTAGGTACGTGGTAGAAAAAGTCAAAATATAATACATGAGAGTCAGTGTTATACAGGTTTATTTGCCTGTAACTTGTAGATACATTCTAAAAGGATACTGCTACTGCTTAAAACAGTGCTTAGCACTTGCTTAGCAACAACAAAGGAATAAAATAAATACATAAAATATCATTACAGATCAGTAGTAATCTATTGTATACTTTGGTATAATGAAATGTCGCACCACATCTGTAGCAGGAAACCAATATAGGTCTCCTGTTCCATTACGTAGGTGGACTGCCTCACTGGTTAAAAGACATTTGTAATTATTAGAATGATCCAACAACTGAAGCCTTGGTATACCAATATGTGGGTTACAAGTTCTCCATAAGAATTGAGAGCATCAGTTACTGCGAAACATTATTTATCACTTAGGCACTTAGCGTAGCACAAACGTTACATTTGAGTCACTTGGCACGCACTCAGAACACGACACAACTGAACCGTCCAATCACAACTCACAACTGAACTACACTAGCATTGTCCATTTTCACTATCCGCTTTTTACGTCGTGACTTCTTAACTCTGAACTGAACATGCACACGGGCAACAGCAGTCCCTTTATATAGATCTCGCAGACAAGCGGAATGTTCCACTCGAAGGGAATGTTATGGGACATGGAACTATCACATAATGGGTACGTTACGCGGCTGTTATTCTGAACAAACTGGCCATTTGCCGCACCTAGCTGGCCAGGAAGGTGACCCGGTATGTCTCGCCGGCCCGTAGACAACTTCGCGCGCGCGGTCTTAGCATTTCAAACTGCCCAAATTCTTCTTCTGGGAATTAGAATATAGTGTATACACAGCAACGGGTGGATGTTCATGATCTCAGAGAAAATATTTTATAAGCCTTTGGAGGACTTACACCCGACATGCTAGATCATACACAATGGAAAGAATTAAGCTCAGGAGAACTGTGCCTTCGGATAATGGTGCGTACGTTGTAGTCCAATCTGAACAAAACTCACATTCTTCTAGAATATGCTTACAAATTACATAAAAATAAATAGAAGTGAGTTACAACAGTTTTATTATATTTATTTCTAAGCGGATTCCCTTGTACACTTACATTTTTTTTCTATTAGGAGTGGCACAATATTCTTTAAAAAGAGCACTTAGAAATTTGGACAGGTCTTTTGATAACTGTAACAATAACTAAATATTTATTGAGACTATTTGTATTTGTTGAGGAAACTATTTATCTTGACAGTAAACGATATATGTATTGTGTTTTTCACATAATATAGTTAATTTCATATCTGAGCGATATTTAGCAACAAACTAGGCTTGTGATATTTTTGTGTATACAGGTGGGGAACAAATAGTTTAATTTATGTTTTTCATCTTATATTCATCGCACTTCTTTAAGTACTTTTAAAGAACTATATTTGTGAGTGAAACATAAAAAGTCGTGATAGAAATGGTGTTTCTATCTTTCTGGAGATTTTCACTTCATAAAAGTTGTCACAGAGTTCATAAAGGTAGTAGCGAAAACTAATCATTAATGGGCAATAAAACCCTAACGGCTGAATTTTAAATCCACATCTGTGTATTTAGCGATAGAGCCTGTTTTTGTGTGATCGCCGAAAGTATCACTGTGAACATCATAATAATAAGCAACAATGAAACTGGAAAATCTGTCTACAAGTTCTGTAGGAGTAATGTAAGTACTATCATAGTACAGATGAGGATTTTCCAAACTACGTCCCGCCAGCTGCTTTAGTTTGGCCTGTCCACAAACTTCCAAAAATATAAATAAAAAGAAATGGTAGGCCTGTATTACATTAATTTACTCACTAATTTTGAAAGATAAGATACAATTTAGTGCTTAGATTTTTAATTGATATACAGTGTAATGAGCTACTGAAGGTCAAATACAAGGAAGTTAATTTAGTTGATTTTTACAACTGTCTGCTGAGAGACACACTTATTCTTTGAAAGAATTTACATGGGGATTAATATCAGTGTTCGTATCAATGTATATCTGTGAAGACATTTTAAAAAAATCAGATATTTCAAATCAAAATATAGGATTGCTATGACTGATAAATATTTAGAGTCGGTTTGGATGATAAGGCAGCACAAAGACAGAACCACAAATGTCTACAACTATAAACAGGAAATAAATTTCATTCTTCTCAGTAGTATGAACTGCTATTAGCATAAAAGTTCTTCATGCAACAGGTGTTAATATGTATTCCATATGATTTACATTCTCATGAGACTATGGATGAAATACTGATAATTTGTTAAGTATTTAATTGCATCGGTTATTTATCTGTAAATGTAGACTTTATTTCACTAAAAATGTGTTTGAAAACTAATCTGATTTGTACGCCTCATGCTGTAAGTTTATTGTTCCTATCTTAAACATGTGTGGCTTCGCCCGCGATTCATTTTCTGGCGGTTAATGTGGCCCACGTTATGAAACGTTTGGCAACCCCTAGTGTAGATTATAAACACCAGCGATTGTAAATGGCCTCTAAAAAGATTTTGTTGTTGTTGTAATTTCATAGCCAAAACACGTTTAATTTTTTTCTCAAAATGTTATGTTTTCGTGATGTAAGATAAAGTAAAAAATATTAAAACGGAATAACAGAACAAACAGAAAAAATTTAACGCCTGAGTGGTTTCTGCCATTATGTTTATATGAGGTTTGTAAAAATGTGTTGACAATACAGATGGTAAGCAAGTTGGTGTATATATGAAAACAGACACGCAATCTCCTATAGTTTTTCTATATGGGAGTTGTTGGATGTGGTAGTATTTTCTGTAAACCTCAGGAATGGAGTCCCCTAATACTAGGAACTTGTAGATCGCATAAATGTTGTGGAGGAAATGTTGTGCAAAGCGAATGTAAATCTCTGAAATTCTTTCCTGTGAACAAAGAAAAAATTAACTGCAATTTTAAAGCGTTCAGAAAATTTGTTCAACACACGAAATAAGAGAAATTCAATGAATCCATCACCTGTGTTCAAAAGATTTCGCCATGATTACATTAAGGCTAAGGATATCATGGTAATGACTTATGACGCAGAAGATGTGGTTAGAAACCACATACAAAAGATACTCCAAGCATTAGGGTAGGTACTCTAGCTCCTGCTTGCAGCCTCCTTAGGAGGTGGCATAGAACCTGGCTGGTAGTTAATCTGAAGGTACATTTTAATTATTCCAATGTGCACCAAATTACTTTTCATACCTTATAAACATGTTGATGTTTCTTTTCACAATTCTCGTAATCTCTTTGTTGTTACCTTATCTAGAAAGGGGAGTTAGGGATATATTAAAATCTAACCGCTACAATTTAAAATTGTTTAAAATGAATGGAGGCGCACTTAAGTAATTGGCAAATTTTTACAATTTTAGAATCGATATTTACATACTATGAAAAGTAAATAAAGAACCACGATGGTGGTTGTCAAATCTTCTGAAGCTCTTATTTCATATCATTTGCTTTCGGGCTTCCCAGTAGCATTGGCTTATATGAAATTCTTTGTTTCAGATTATTTCTGTAGTGTTTTGCAGTCTGAATAGGCTCTATGTTCATGATGGTATTAAATATACTATTTGTGTAAACACAATGTGGCGAGGCAACAAATTTATTGAGTGAAATTGTTCCGCAAAATAGCCAGGTCCAGTTTCTAAATGAAATAAGTTAACTGCATCTGATTAGGTTTTAGCAAGGCTTTCCATTTTTTTGGGTTTCAGTTTTCTGTTGTGTGAGGTCAATATGATACTTATTTTTAGTTTGGTTAATAGATTTGCTGATTTAAAATATAGATGGTGTATCTTTTGTCGCCGTGTTGTAGTTCCTTTTTTGGCTAACATGTCGTTATCTTCCAAACCACAATGTGCCGGAATCCTTGAAACATGGTATATTTTAACGATTTTGGTGTTGAGTAATTTTGTATTAAAGTAAGTATAACTGAGCTACAATAAAAGAGTATTTACATTATTGAAGTGCTTATCTAGAAATAGCTGTTGTAGAGCTGTAAGTGTAGGTTTCTGATCCCCATCACAATGTGCTGTCAACTTTCCCAGAAAAAAAGTGAGACGTTTATGGGTTATTCCAGCTTCTGCTTCTATTTCTCTGTTTGTTAATTGCCCGGCTTTGCTTACAGTTTATGTGTTTCCTCTATTGCTATTTGCTTAATTATATATTGACTTAAAGTCGTTTTATTGATTTCTTGTGTTAAATTCAGTAATTAGTTTACAACATATTCTAGAGTACATAGTAACGGCAGAAGCTTTTCCGATAGATGAGGTAATTTAAATTTGTGTTTAAATTTAAAACATTGTATAAAATATTCTTGACCTTTTCAAGTTTCTACTTTAAATTACGTAAGTACTCCAATAATTTTGATACGGTAGCTTTCATAGTTTTTCATAGACGTATACCTGTTTCTTCAGTGTCATACTTTATTGATAATTTTTTGTTATTGTCTGATTGACGGCATCGCGGAAAATGTAATGCCTCCTGTTACGAGGCAAGATTTTAAAGTTAAGTATCCATAATTTTTTAAAAAATAACAAAATCTTATTTTCCAAATACTTTATTATCATTCATTACCTTGCACCTTACACTACTTCTCCACACAGCCACTGCCATTATTCAGACAGTTGTTGTAACGAAACCAGTTTTTGTATGCTTCGTCAAAGAATGATGCCGCCTGTGATGAAAGCCAAGTCTGCACTTCTTGTTTTATAACATCATCGTCGTTGAAATGTTTTCCACTGGGGAATTTCTTCAGGTGAAGAAACAGATGAAAATCGCTTGGTGCCAAATCCGAATGTAGGGAGGGTGGTCGGATTGTTTCCAACCAAATGGTACGATCAGATCTTGAGTTTGTTTGGCCGTGTGTGGCCGGGCATTGTCATGAAATTGTTCTGTATTGTACGACCGAGCATTCGTAGTGTCCCACAATAGACGTCTTTGTTGATTGTAGCATTTCTGGCAAGAATTCAACCAGCAAAATATCTTGTCTGTCCCAGAAAACTGTACACATGATTCTTGCGAGTGGATATCGTCTGTTTGCATTTTTTCTTCACGAGGGATGTGTGCCTCCACTCCATGGATTGTTGCTTTGATTTAGGGGTGATGTAAGACACCCATGTCTCATCACCTGTAACGAGGTGCGTTAGCAAATCATCGCCTTCCTCAGCATATCTCGTGAAAAGTCAGTGTAGCGGCAGATCACTTGTTCTTGTGCTCACCAATAAGCTTTTTGGGCACTCATCTTGAACACAATTTCCGAAATCCTAGGCGTTCTGTCGCAATGATGTAGAGGACTGATCGTGAAATTTGTAGAAAATGCGAAGACAACACCTATATGGTGTTTTGAGAGACAACATGTCTATCCTCGCGAGTGTTTTCTTCCACAGCTTGCATAAAATCATCCCTGATCACAGACGGCATCATGCACATTTTCACGACCTTCGTTAGACTATATAACCCGCTTCCTCACCATTCCATCACTCATTATTGTTTCCCCATAAACCTCACACAATTGGCGGTGAAGGTTTGCTGGTGTAACATTTCTCGCATTTAAAAAACGAATCACTGATCTGACTTCACAGTCGGCGGGTCAAAACGCTTTAACAACGGGAAAACACAAAGTGACGGTTGCTCAAAGCTGCGTCTGGCTTCCTAATGAACGAAGGAAATGATCGCGCATGTTCAAAATCGCAAATATTAAATACTAAAACAGTACTTTAAAAACACGACTCGTATTGTTCTTAACACTTGGTGTTGTACCAATACTCTTTTAATTTTTATATTTTAATTCATCTTTTTTACATGATATCCAGATAATTAAATCGTCAGCAAACACAGAAGTCTTCCCATACCAAGCCATGCACCTTTGAAGTCAATAAACAATCCTAGTATGGTTTCTGATTTCTCTAGCAAGTATTTAATATCTTTGCTAAGCATTGCAGTTTGCTGAGTGGCAGAATGAAACGTTCGGAACTCTACCAGCACTGGTGTTATTATTAGATTTTCTTACAGAAACCAGTTTAATTTAGCACAGACAATTATTTACAGTTTTTGCTAATAGACTTTCGAGAGTAATTGCCCAGTCATTTTCAACTATTTTAGGTTCTTATTTGGTATAGGAATTACATAGAATATATCTAGATACTTGGTACAGCAGTATTCCAAATTAAATAAAACTGCACAATTCCAAAAGAAATGGCAGAGAATTTTCTCCTAAATATTTAATAAATATAGGCATTATTTTATCTGTTCCTGGGCTTTTCTTAAATTTTAGCTCTGTTTTATTGCTTCTTTAAGTTCTTTCATCGAGAAGCTCTCGTTAAAAATATCCTCGCTTTCAGTTTTCACAGAGTTATTAAGAAGATCATTAAGTTGAAGTACAAAATGGGTTTGCTTCTTTTCATTGAATAATAGATCTATCGAGTATAAAATTTAGTAAACAAATTGGCCATGTTTTGCTTGTCAACATAAGTTTAATAATATGTTAGATGCTGTTCTACAAGTAGTTTTGGGTTTTGTATTATTTAAAGATCATACATGTAAATATGAGGTTTTAAGGAAATGGATTTTACTTGTTAAGGAACACTGAGATTAATCTGAATTATTTTTATCCATAATACACAATTGCATCCTTGACGATGTACAGAAGTTCCCAAATTTCAACTGGATGGCTGAGCAATTCATCAAAACGTGTTCTTTGATGTAATACAGTGGCCGATGCCCGGATGGATTGAATCCTATATCTGGTTGATGTAATGTGCCTTCTGATGACAAGATTGCCATTTATTTTGAAATAATGAGGTTAATAAAAGAATCACAAAAAGTATTTTGAAGGAATTAATAAACATACTGACATGCCGATGCTCGTTTTCCTTTATGTATCCTGAGTATTGTCGCTAGAACCATGGCTTGGATCTTGTAAATTTCTGTAGCAGTTTTAACAACATTTGTATTTTAATTAAAATGGTAATATTGTATCTTAACCAAAAGTAACATTAAAAAGTGAGCCGTTTTCACCACCGCAGCTTCAATAAGAGGAACAAATCTCGATGTCAAGAGTGACAAGTAAAGGATTCTGTGGTCCGAACCCTGCACGCACGGTGGAGTCATGCCATGGTCGCTGTGCGTGCGGATTGGCTAAGAGGAAACCAGGCTACCGGCAGCAGCGCTACGGTAATATGCGGCCAAGGAGCAGGTCGCCCCGGGTTCAGTCGAGAAGGCGCAACGAAATAACTTCGAGAGCAGATCAGATGATCAGCGAGTTTGGACGAGCGATTGACTGGTTTTCTCGAGTAATGTTTTCAGACCTTTTTAAAATTTCCTCCATTGTACTCTCGTAAGTTCATATTGCAAAATTTATTGTACATTACTCTTCTGCAGTAGCAGTGAAATCTTTTCCGGAATTGGAGTAGTACAGAACGAATAATAACTGAATATTTACATTTCGCGTGCTAATGTATTAACCAGTGAAGTGAAACAGAAATATTTTAAGTATTATTAAATCCTTAGAGTCTATGAAAAGCGGAAGTTTAACACAATGGTTTTCAAAGCAGTGAAATGTAAATTTGCTAAATGGTTAACTCAGCTTGTAATCAGAGTTTAACTTCCAAAGTAAATAGTTCGTCGTACATTCAGCACGGATTGAAAGAAATATTAAAAGTGCATAACTAAATTTTCTTGCTACCATTTCCCTGACATTTCTGGATTTCTAAGTGAGCCTTGTAATAATTATCCATTCCTCTAGGTAATTTATTATTTAGTATACACATGGACTAGTCCTTACGTTTCCACAATTAATGAACAATTATTTTACAACACAATCTTGCACTTTTATTTGAATTAAAATGGAGTATTATTTGATTTTTTGTGCTTTATATTTTTGAAATTATTTTGAACGAACCCGTATATTTCTATAATTTGGCGGGCCATACTTTGAGAACCATTGTGCTAAAGACTTTTACAGTAACGTCAGATTAATTAACTTTACCAAATCTGATTTAACTGTGTATGAATGACAACACTATATAGGGTGCAAGGAAAACCAACAGCTGAATTGTAGCGTAAGCAGAGCAAAGGTAAGTAGTTTGCAAAACACCACTGGTAACTGGTATCCTGTGGTGATACAAACAAGCGATCATGCACATGAAGTTTTGTGCACAGGTGCTGCAGAAACAGGACAAATGTGCAATAGTGCAAGGGTGTGCGGTTGTACCGAAGGCTACGGACTACCTGGAGTTGGAACGTTTGCTGCTGTCCTTCTTGCCCGCCTGCAGGTTTGGCAAATCCTTCTGCCTTTTCTCCGTCTCCCGCCAAATCCTCCAGTAGAGTATGCACATGACGGTGACCGGCACGTAGAAGGCTGCTATCGCTGTCCCGAACGTGATGTAGTGATTAGTCTCGATGAACTGGATGTAGCACTCGTGGTCAGGAACCGTCCGCTCGCCCTCGATGTAAGGCCATGAGTAAATCCACGGCGGCCATAGCAGAAGAGAGATCCCCCACGCACATCCTGTGTAAACAGACAAACATGTCCATCACCTTTAGCTCAAAAGAAAGTAAGCGACCCTGATATAATACTCATGATCAGGAGTCATCCGTAAGGAATAATTCTATAAATACGAGAACTACGAGTAAATCCATGCTGATCGTAGGAGAATAGGATCCCCATGTACATCCACCCTATGACATCCTCCACCTTTTGGGTAAAGAGCGACTATAATGTAATATTCGTGATCAGGAGCCGTTCACAAGGACTCAGTCTATGGCTACGAGAGTTCCACGGCGGCCACAGCAGAATGGAGAGCCCACCCCCCAAATGTCCTATGTCAAGAATCTAAAATTTGACCTTTTAGGCCAAGAGAAGGCGACTATGGCGTCTTACTCGTGATTAGGAACAGTTCGCTGTGCCTCAATTGATGTCCACGAGTACATCTACACTAGAGTGCCATTCCTAGGCATATTATGTATCAAAAGACAAAACACGTCATCTGCCTTTGGGTCAAGAGAAATTAAGCGACTATGATGTTCATAGTCTGGAGCCGTCCACTCTGCCTTAGTCAATCCTACGAGTAGATCCACAAACGGCATAGTAACAGAAGCAAAATATCCTAAGCATATCGTGTGACCAACAACATCCGTCAGAAACATTCCCGGGCGAGATGTTGAAATGACATTACGTTACACAGAGAGGGAGAAAGGTCGATAGAGGGGAAGGGAGTAGGACAGTAGAACACAGCAGGGAAGAGGAGGAAGGAAGGGGATGGTAGAGAGAGAGAGTTACAGACGGAGAGAAAGAGGAAAGGGGAGAAGAGAGTGAGATAGTGGGGGAGAGATATCTCAGTACGTAATTAATTGACAAGAACGGAGTTATGGTTTCTGTTAGCTTATAATGCTATAAGTAAATTTTGACATTTGAGAATAAAGCGGTTTGTTGGCCAAGATTTTCTGGTACAAAAGGTGCCCCAAATTCCTACTTGTTACACTCCAGTGGATACCGTTTTACTGTGGAACCCCTGGCAATGAAGCAGCAGATTTTCTGGACAAGAAAGGATGTTTCATAAAACAATTACCAGCCTCTAAACCAAATCGTACACTTCAGTAAAACTTCTCATAAAAGAAGCAATTCAAGCCGCTAACAACACTAGACTCCGAGCAGCAACAGAAAATAAAAAATGGGAACGCCTGTTGCAAAATCCAGAAATCATACCACATCTGCCACAGAAAACAGCAGTCGCACAATTCAGGCTAATAACAGAACATGACTGCCTAGCCAAACACCTGCATCGGATCAACATCTTCACATCTCCTAAATGCATCTTATGCAACAATGCAGAAGAGGATATAGACGAACACCATTTTGACAATTACATTGCATTACAAAGTGAAGATTGCAGGACAGCAAAATACTGGAGAGCAAAGCTGGTGTAAAATGCAGCACATTAGAGAACAACAACAACATTTGAGAATAATTACTCTTTCGTGAAAGCTCTTCTATAAAAAGCCTCTGTGTAACGTAATGCATTTCCTTAAGAGTGAGATGTTTGCTGCCAAGAAAATGAGGTGAATTCTGAATGAGGTCAGAATTTTTATATTTTGATATGAATAAATTATACTTTCTTGGAAACTGCATAATATATTATTATACTCCATACTGTACGGAAATTACATCATTCTGAATAAATACTCGAGCCTATGTTGAAGATACAGGCAGAAATATTGTTCAGTATCACGTGTTTAAAACAAATAAGATGCTATTAGTTGCCGCATCGAATGAAAGAGGAGCGTGACGTCATTGCGGACCATGTCCAAACACATCCTGACACTTTACTGAAATTCATAATTTTACACTGAGGTATAGTCAGATTTTCTTAGTCGAGGCGAATGACCTTGCTCGGATCTGCGCAAGTGATATCGCGCAAATTGATGGTGGGGATAACGTTTCTGCTTCCTACTTGAAAGAAAAAAGAGAATGCTGGTAATGCGAGCGGGTTAGATGACAGGCACTATACTTAATGACTAGGCCTCGGTTCAGGGTTCCGAGATGCATGAAGTTAGGAGCACACAAACCACTGTGTTGTTTAGTTCGAGTGGAATGGCAGGTAACGCGTGCAACATGTAAACATCTAGTCACGGGGGGGGCACAAAATAAACGTTTTCCAGAGCGTATCGAGTAAGGAAACTAATTGCCTAACATAACAGTTTTGCATGATTGTACATGTTTTAACATTCTGAAATAGCCATTTCCCATGACAGAAAAAAACGTGCAAACAATATACATCTCACAAAATAGATTTCTTCACAACTTCATTGCACCATATGCATAAATATTTAAAACAAATAAATGCATAAGGTAATAACCCAAATAATGTAAATGAATAGAATGACTTTGGGATAGTGTTCGGCATAATAAGTAGCTGCTCCAATCAACTGCCCCAACGCGTAATAATAAGCTGCGGTGGTAGGGCAATATTAGGTGCTATTGCTTTAAATCTTTGTATCCTTAAAGGAGCTTTCAGAAAACGTTTTTGACGCTGGATATGAAGCAGTCTACATCTTTGAAATTAGCCCTTACGTGTTCGGCCACTCTATGAAGGGCGTGTGCCATACATGTTATATGAATTAATTTAGTATACAGCACCTGAAGAGCTTTTGCTTTCTTCACCATGTACGATGCCGCATCAGTTACAAGCAATAAAACATGTTGTTTTTTGATTTCATGTGGATACAACAGACACATTGAATTTTCGAAGAGATTTTCTATGCTCTTATGATTTACTTTGTCCAGTATCTCAGATGTCACTAACATTTTCTTACCTGCACGACCGGGCAGCAAAACTCCCACAATAACATTTGCTACGAACCTACCACAGCAATCTGTTGTTTCGTTCAGTGAAACCCAAATTTTCTGGCCTTGCACCACTTCCCTTATCTGTTTCAATGTTGGTTATAGCAAGATGTAATATAATGTTTTCTTAAGGTCGACTCTCGGGTAATATTTCTAGAAACGCTTTAAAATATGTATTTTCGATCAACATGCTACACAAATCTCGATAAAATTCTTTCTGATTTTCAATGTTTGATTGTGATGTTGAAGGCCTCTGTACATTGTGTAATGTAATATTTTTCGTGTGTATTTTGCTATTGCAGTGTTTTTGAAAGAATCGAAATCTGTCTGTCCTGATGTATTTTTTGCAGCGTTTGCAATATTCAGTGTTGTTTCCTTTGACTAGGAAATGTTCCTTTCCAAACTTCTCTATAGGTAGGAACGCTTGGTACTCGTATTCTTCGACATGTTTCAAAGTACTGTGGAGTATAAGAGCAATTAACACTAACACAAATATCAATGAATATGTAAATACTATGAAACTATAGTTCTTTACTCGCTGGATCTCGAGTACGTAAGGAGACTGCATTAACCAAGGCCAAGCAGCAATATGAATGTCCACAGTGACTTTCGCTACGCAACTACCTGTAGGTTGGAAGTGTTACCCCACCTCCCGGCTAGGACATCAACTCAACCCCGAGCGTTCCCAACTGCAGTCTGCTAATTCCGTGACTCAAAACGAGGCCTGTTAATGACGCACCCTTCTGCGAACTTTACTACGCGGAAGTCGGAGAGATCTATCCTGACACCCCCAGACTTATAAATACAAAAGTGAACTCGACCACAAACCAGTGCGCAACCTTACCCATTCGCCACGTCTACAAATACATCTATATAGTATGCTAATTCAAAATGTTTTCAAAATAACTTGCGACTACTGCGGAAGGAACGTTTGTAGATGATTCTACATATGTTTAAGGCTGCTTGGAGTTTCCTTGAATATTAAATATTGACTTCTGTTGTAATAGGTATACTGGTCCAGTTTTGGATTATTCATAAGAGTTAAACTACACATACGAATTAATAAGAACACGATGCATTAGTGTAAGAAAATAAGCTGCAGACTTTCGGTAAACATTTCAAATATAGGGTTTAAACCCAAATATACTAATAAAAGCATGTAAATAAAAACAAAGCTGGTACTGAACGAGTTTTCATGTCTTATCGATAATAAATCGCTGGATAGTTTTATACACAGGAAACGTATTACAGTACAAACATCCGATTTCGATACCCTTATAAAATGGCCTATAAATCTAGGATGTAACTAATGACTTTCTTTATAATGGTTATATTTTGCTAAAGGGAATAAAGCATCGAATTTTGTTAGTAAAGCAAACGATTGAATATCATGGAATTACTTCAAATAACCGCCTACTGCCCATTAAATTAGTTTAATAACCAAACATAGATAAGATATTGTAAACGTTACTAAATATTGTAATACATTACTAAATTAGCTTTAGTAGCTAGTTATCTAAATAGCTATTATATTTTGTTAAAACACCAATATATCCAATAAATGTAATGACTGCAATTAAATACCGTCAAACCTTTTTTACAACTGATAAATCAAACCTAATATATACCATACTATGAAGACATTCCCTACATTGACAAATTCCTAAATGTTGTTCTAAAAACAAAACTTGAGTAAATAACATGGAAATACTTAGAATATAATTCAATAAAACTTAACTGTTGTCTAAAATTAATTTGCGACATACGCGTTAAAGGTTTTCTACTTTGTTTGCAGTATTGCGAAACTCGGTTTCGCGCCCTCGTTTTGCAAAAATATCAAAGATATAACTTGTATCATAAATAATTATTATATTTCTTGGTAAAACATGTAGAATCAAAAAAATCAGGTTTCCCCATAGCGAACAACAAAATAGCTACTACTTTGCGTATGATAAGCACGTAAATCCAAAATCCTTGAAACCGAGTCAAAGGAAATATGCTTGCATTTATCGCCAACTTTCTACAAGATTGACGGAGCATGTGAGAACCAATGATGTTCTGTCGCAAAGTGTTGTTCTCGACAACGGTATACCACAGGGATCGGTATTGAGCGTAACACTCTTCCTGGTGACTATTAATACAGTTTTTCATTCCTTCAACCTCCAATACAAGCAGCGTTATTTGCTGACGACCTGATTAGTTATTGTAAAGGAAAGCATATCACCACTACACAAGAACTACAAAAGTCAACTTCAGATAAGCTCCAAAAGTGGAGTCAACTCATCGGTCTTAGATTTTCTTCGCCAGAGTATTGTTTTCTCCAGGTTTGAAAACTTATCCAAAACCCTGTACTACACATTGTCAGTTACCAGCTCCAAGTAGTAAATAGAGTAAGAATACTAGGCATGCACTTTGACCGCAAGCTGACATATCCACCATATAAAACTCCTCATAGCTGATCGCGTTCGGTGTCTGAATCTTTTAAAAGCATTGTCTGCCAAAACATGGGGAGCCGATCTTAGTGTTCTAATTCGCACTCACAAAATGGCAATCCTCTCCAAGTTGGACTACGGTTCTGCTGTTTATAACTTCGCCAGTCTTTCTTAGTCTTAAACTGTTTGACACTGTTCAGACCTTGCTACTGAGGATTACACTTGGAGCTTTCCATACTAGTCCTACAGATAGCCAGCAAATTGTGGCTGATGAACTACCTCTTTCTCTTCGACGTTAAATGTCTTGAGCCATCAAGACTTTCATCAGCCCTAACTCTGGATCAGAGTCTCATATCCCACTACAAGACAATGCTCACTCTAGATAGTTCTCGATACTACGCTTCTCCCATAGAATGGCTACAAACATCGAAGAGTTTAATTTGGCAATTCCCTCTCTGATTCCCCGTTCCTTCAACATAAATGTTATATCACGGAGACTTAAAACTCCTGTTTTAACTCTGGAAAAATATGCTAAAAGTGATACCAAAGGCTCTCTTTACACTATTTTGTTCAAAGAATTACGTGGGAAATATCCGAACTATGAACAAATTTACACCGATCGTTCTCGGTGTGACAACAATAACGGCTGCGCTGTGGTTGCCCCTAAACACACTATGCTCTATAATCTGCCACACGATATCACCATTTTCGCTTGTGAAATTTTTGCCATCCATTTCGCCCTGGATTATACAACAAAGAACAAAGACATGAACACCTACATTGTCTTCACGATGCGCCGAGTGCCCTTTTGGCTCTACAACAACGATCTCATTGCTATATTTTGGAACGGGAGATCCTCAGCTATACAATGACTTACTAGCAGGTGGCAAACAAATCATCTTTGCATGGACACCATCTCACCATAATACACCAGTAAACGATCTTGCTGTTACTGCCACTAAGGAAGCTACAAAGCATCCTTGCACTTTACCAAACCTCAAGCTTCCCCATGAAGACTATCACACCTAAAATGAAATATCTTACGTCACTGAAAAACAGACTGGAATACTACATCCACCAATAAACTACATGATGCCTGCACAGTACCTAACATATCTTCATCCATTACAACACTAATCAGACGAGATCAGATACTAGTAATTCAACTATGTACTGGTCAAGTCGTAAAATGAATGAAGCAGCAAAAAATCAGGATACGAAGGTGATACGGAAGATGGCGAAACAGATTATACTCGTATAAGAACAAAAGTGGGGGGGAACAACATACAGGTGGAAACATAGTGCAATAACGTTAAAGGTTTATTGATGTGCAACATTAGTCAAAGTTCAAGGGAGTTTCAAAGAAGGAATACCGTATATTGAGAATTTAGATAAAGATATTAAGATAAAGGAAGTAAAAATAAAATATGAAAGTTAAAAAATAACAAGGCCTGTGGAATCGATGGTTTATCCGGTTAATTATGAAAACATGGTGCAGAAATGTTGATAGCTGAGGTTAATAGTGAAATTTTTTAACTCAATAGGTGAAAGGTGTAGAGTCCCAGAGATTTGGAAAAGGGGAATTGTAGTACAATATATAAATGCAAAGCATATATAGAGGATCCTACAAATTACAGAGATATTACCCCCTAGCAGTTATAGGTAAAGTATATACAGGGATACTAGTTGACGGAATGCAGAGATGTGCAGAGAAAGAGGGGAAACTATCAGAATTCCAATCAGGATTTAGAAAAGGAAGGAGAATAATAAATAATATATTAATTATAAAGACAATGGTGGATAAATACTTAAGCATAAAAAGAGTGGGGTATGCATGATTTTTATTGATTTAGGAGAAGCATTCGTCACTATCAACAGGCTAAAACTAATTAAGAAAGGGGTGAGTGACTCGTTTATAAACAATATAGCATTTATATGCAAATATTGAGTGCTGTGTGAAAATAGACAAAGGAAGAATTATTGAAGAGAACGCGAATAATTCAGGGCTCAGACAAGGATGAAAACTTAGTCCAGTGTTATTTAACCTATTTATACATGATATTATAGAAGAGATAAAAAACTTTAATATGCATTCACTAGTTATTAATAAAAAGGAAATACCAGGGTTATTGTTTGCAGATGATCTAGTGGCAGGTTCCATTTCAGTTGTGAGGTTCAGTAAAGCTATTGAAGCAGTAGGCAAATACTGTAAAGATTGGGGATTGAAAATAAACAAAAAGAAGTCGAACGTCTTTAAGAAAAGAGATAAACTCAAAGATCGAAAATAGGTACTGGGAAGGAACGGAGTTGGAAGTAGTGAGGGAAGTTGACTACTGGGAGTAAGGCTCGATAGTGTAGGGGATTGGGGAGAACAGTACTAGCAAAAAAATCTGATGTGTTACACTCACATGACTTTCTCTACTCTTGTACAATCTAATTTTACAAACGCTTATTCTCCATATGGTTCATGTTAATCGAGATATCGAGATGTCAATCTTATTGGTAATTTTCTTGTAGATGCAAGGGAAATATGGTAGCTTTTAAGCGATAGTCAAATATTTTAACGCTGGTTGCTATGTGGCGCATTCCATTCTCTTTGCATGTCCAGGACATAAAAAAATGAATAACGAATTTGAGAAAAAGTATAAGTATTGGAAAATTTAAGGAAATAACAAGCAATATCTCGAAAACGGTTCACTCAACAAAAGAAATGTATATGACATAAGTTGTGTATTTTAACGCGGTCTGCATTTTTTGTGTAGTAAATTTTGTCTATCTCTTATGGTTTACCAGTTATGCAAAAGTCGTTCACAATGAAGAATACTTTTGGAGACATTCCCAGAAAATTCGAGATATACATTTCATTTCTCATGACATTATCTTAAACATATGATATTTTAATCAAAATCGTTAGAGCCATTTTTGAGAAAATTAAAATTTTCGAAAAATGTTCCATGTAAAGGGTAGTCTGGGGTGGGGGGATTTTCTTGAAAACCTTCGTGTCGCATCTCTGGAAGATACTGAACGTAAATACCAAGTTTGGTGTTTATCCGACTGTTCGTTTTTGAGTTATGCTGTTCACAGACACACACACACAGACACACACACACACACACACAGACACACACACACAGACACACACACGGACATGTTTCCAAAAATGCTTTTTTTGGATTCAGGAGATCTCAAAACATGTATTTCCGGTGAAATCTCGGTATCGAATTTTTGGGTGGAATGCAATACTTCCCCTACTTACTATACGTAGTAGAGAAAGTAAAAAGTACTAGCAAATGGGAAACAAGCAATACAGGTAATCAGAACATGTGCGAACAAAATACCAGAAATACAAATTACGTGGCTAGAAAGGATATATAGCGCGATGGTGGAAGCAAGGGTGTTATACGCAGCAGAGAAATGGGGATGGAAAAAGAATGGGAACATGTGGATGCAATACACGGAATTTTTGCAAAATAACCCTGCGATTGCCAAGAAGTTCACCGAATGGAGTAGAACAAGCAGAACTAAGAAGAGTGGGAGCAAAAGGCAAAATGGTAGAAAGAGCAATCAAATACTGGTTCAGAATATAGTTACTAGAGGAAAATTATATACTGAAGCAATGCTTGGTTGTGCAGGAGAAAATGGGGAAAAAAGAAACTTGGATACACAAGATACAGACAACATAGGAAGAAATAGGAATGGGGCAAACATGGGCGGAAAGAAATAACAATTGTAAATGTTTCTGGAAAGAAATTACAACAGTGGAGGATATTGAAAAACAAGAAATTGTAAGTACTTTTAAGCAAAAAGGTCATTAATAGATTATATATATTTTAAAACGGAATGGGGACACGAAAGATACATCGAAGTATGGAACAAAGAGCCCAGTTGGCAGAAGTTTAGAGATACTGCCACAAATCTCTTAAAACAGCTTACGCCCCCTGACAAATTTTCTACAAAACACATTAACAACATCGTACACGACTTTATGAAAGTTATCACCCAATCTGCAGATGCAAATGTTCCTAAAACAATTTGGCCTACTTCAAAGATAAAGGCTCCCTGGTGGAATGAAGCCTGCAAAATCACTATAAAGAATAAAAACCATGCCTTTGTCTGTGTAAAAGAAACTCACGCCTGAAAACAAACTAAATTGCCAGAAATGCTGAGCAACAGGTCGTAAAGTTATACAAAGTAAGAGAGTTTCTTGGATATCATTTGTCTCATCAATGACATCAGAAACACCCTCAAAATAGTGTGAGATAAAATCAAAAGAATAGCCGGAAAATATAATTAATTCCGTACCATAGCCCTTATAAATGAAAATCAACACAGAGCTGATACGCTTGCAAACGACTTTGCCAAAATCCCGAATAACTCCAAATTCGCTTCTGAAGTTCAGCTTTCGACTACGAGTGAGGCTACAGTAACACAAACTAATCTCTCTGATAACGGTCGCTTTCTAAACGATGAACTCCAACTTCGTGAGCTACGAAACGAGCTAGACAAAATCCAACCCCGGTCCAGATTCCATACTTTATGAATTCATCAAACAGCCTCCATCCATTGCATTAAATTACCTTCTAGCGATCTATAATTTCATGTGGACTTCAAACTTATTTCCTGACCAATAGCGTAATGCTATCGTAGCCCTGATACTGAAACCAGAAAGGCAAATTAACTACAGAAAGTTATCGTCCAATTGCTCTAACTAACACTATGTGTAAACTAATAGAAAAGATAGTTAATCAGAGATTACGATGGTATCTTGAAAACATCAAATTCTTTAACAGCGTACAAAGTGGATTTAGGACACACACTCAACTTCAGACAATCTCATATGTCTAGAATCTGAAATAGAATGCTTTTATCAACAAGCAATACTGTGTAGTAGTTAGTCTAGATGTTGAAAGAGCATAAGACACGGTGCGAAAAGATTATATTGTCGACGTTCTAAAGAGATATGTTTCAGGAAATATACTACAGTTCTTAACCAACTTTCTTCAGGATCGACAAATTCAACTCAAAGTAAATGGGGTTCTATCAAAGAAATTCACAGTAAAGAATGGAGTACCTCAAGGATCAGTCATTAGCGTAACATTGTTCCTAATAGCCATAAATGACATTGTTTCAAACATATCACCACCTGTTAAAGCATGTTGTTTTTGCAAACGATCTTATTCCATCTTGTACAGTAAAAACATTGATACAATTCAATAACTGCTGCAAGAGACAATTTTAAAGATTCAAAAGTGGGCGGAAGTTCGAGGGTTTAAGCTTTCAAAGACTAAATCCAAATGTATTTGCTTCTCTAAAAGAAGGTGTAATGACATAAACTTAAAACTGTATATTGACAATCAAAAACTTGAACTACTCAAGAAAATTAAGTTCCTGGGGATAACCTTTGATAGCAAATTAAACTGGAGGTCTCATCTTAAAGGTTTGAAATATGACTGTCGCAAGAGGTTAAACTTATGAATATCCTGGCGGGCAAAAGATAGCGGATTATCATGTGCTGTTAAATACCTACAAAGCCTTTATTAGAGCAAAATTGGATTGTGGTGCTATTGTTTACAATTCTGCAACACTTTCTTCTCTCCAAATGTTGGATTCAATACAAACCACAGCACTTCGAATAACACCTGGAGCTTTTTGTACCAGTCCGACAGCAAGTATACGAAGAGAAACAAATGAACCTCCACTTGAACTTAGAAGAAAACAATTGACTTTAACATATGCCCTCAAGATAGCGACGATGTCCGATTCTCGAATGAAAAAGATAACAGATCTAAAGAAACCGTTAAAAAATCATTAATAATACCCTTATATCTGAGAGTCTCCAAAACTCTCCAAGATCTCAACATTAGACTTCCTCCTGTGTCACAAATAAACCCCTCTCTTGCCATTCCGCCCTGGACAATCACTTCACCTAAAATGAATTTAGAACTGAACATCGTCTCCAAAGAACACATGCATTCCTCAGTTTATCCCCAATTATTCGTATTTAATGAATTACATGACAGATATGGAAAACATACCGCAATCTACATAGGTGGATCAAAGTGTAATGATAGAAATGCTTGTGCTGTTGTTTATCCAGATCATACTATGTTATTCAGACTTCCTGGTTTTTATACCATCTTCTCAAGTGAATGTTTGCAATTAAACAAGCTGTGATTAATGTTTTGAATACTCGATGCTCAAAGTTATTTGTTATATACTCAGATTCTAAAAGTGCACTATTTGCAATAAACAATTTGTCATCAACCCATATTCTCACACAATAAATTCAATCACTACTTCATAGAGCCAATAAGCAAGTAAAGCAAGTGTTTTTAGTATGGATTCCAATCCACATTGGAATACAAGGCAATGAATTGACCGATCAGGCAGCAAAAGAAGCCACTAAACATCCACTATGTGACCCAACTATAACTACACCAGCCCATGATGTTATCTCAACCATTAAAAAGAAGCTTGACCAACAATGGAGGACAGGATGGCTTGACTCCACGAGAAGCAAACTCCGTGATATAACATCGAGTTTTTCGACACATCTTCCCAGTAATTCTCTTTCCAGACAAGATCAGATTGTAATATCCCGATTGAGAATGGGCCATACCAAGATCACGCACAGTTATCTTCTTTCAAAGGATCAACCACCCGTCTACCACCAGTGTAACATACTGTTAACTATGAAACACATAATCGTAGATTGTCCACAATACGATCAATGGAGACAATACTACCAGATACGCAATGATTTCAAACAACACTCAACTATTCGATATACCCTAAGATAGTTGAATTTCTCAAAAGCATAAATTTATATAAAAGTATATAATGTTCAATTAGTTTGATTAATTATAGTGCCACAATTTTATACAGTTCATTGTAATGGTTCAAAACTATTAGTATGTTAAATAACCTCATTGTTTTATTGTTAAATATTTATTTTAAAAGTTGTAAAGTCGCGATATGACTAATATGTTAAAGCTACTATAAACTTTCAAAATAAAAAAAATAAGGTATGCATGGGCGAGGATTTGTGTAATGAATTTAAGTAGTTTAACGGGAGAAGAAGAAGGGAGAGATGTACTAAATGTAATGGATTACATGACAATTGGGATTATACTCTGGAATGCAATAATACGGATAGAGGAAGAGAGAATTTAATACTAGAGAAATGGCAAGATTTACCAACAGAGCTGAAAGTTAGGTAGATTTTTAATACAAGATCAAATGAATATATGGAGAAAGCAGGAAAATATTTGGAAAAAATAAGGTTAAAATAGTTAAAAAGAAATGTGAATCAAATTGGTGAAAACACGGAAAAGGGGTAACAAGACAAAAAAGTAAACAGTGGATACGTTATACTTCCCCATTATATATGCAACAGAATGTTAAATATAAGGGGAAGAGAAATAATAAGCAACTCCGTTGTATTGTATACATTGTATAAATTACACGTAAAGTTTAAACAGACAATACATTTTTCAATCTTTCTTTCATGTATTGGTCACACTGCGTTAACCCATTCCTAACTTCTCTCTCATGAACCTCCTCCTACATGTACTCTACGTAATTCAGCCTGTCACCGGCCATCATGTGATCACAGTTTGCCTGAGATACACTACTCAGCGACTTAATTGTGGAGTTTTTGAACACCTACAGCTGGCCTTGGGAGACCAAAAGTGCTGCAGGAAAGTCATCAACTTCAATAAAATGTGCAAAATTGTTAACTATGGTTAGAACACTGTTAAGCTTCTTATTGTTTATCATTTACTGCAAACTTTAATGTGACATTTTATAATTTTTAATTCAATGTACATCTCAGGTTTAGTCGCGATATGACTTTATTGTTGAAGCGATGTAAGAATACATAAATGAATGAATAAAAATAAGCACGTAATAGAATCTTGGAAATTGAAGAAGCGGAGCGAACGATCTGTCAAAACATTTTCATAATATATGATCACTAGGATTTTGGCTAAAATACGTGTTAAAAACAATCTACTTGGTTCCCTCAGCTCACATTGCTCAGTCCCCTTAAATGGTATACACAGCTGTCCTTGTTGAGCTTATTAAAGAGAACAATAATTATTATAGCCACATATCAACACCATTCTCCCAAGCGTATTATCAACAGATGTGTTATTGTGCTTGGCTTCTTCAATCATCGTTGGGAGTGATAATATGGAACTGAATCGTATCATTGTTTCGTAACTCTAAGCAATGGACAGATCGATTAACTGCTTGACACACAGATACGGCTTTGTCAATAGATTTTATCAATTAATTCTCTATTTCGCCGTTAGCAATATCTGTCCGCAGTATATAAAGAATGAAACATAATATGAACATCAATTAAACGTAATAATTTGGCAACACTGGGATGAGGATGAACGAAAATACAAGTAAACTATCAGTTGTTTTATATTAATGTGCTGAATTTAAAAAAAAAATTCTTATGTTACATTCACATGTATTTCTCTACTCATTCTTCAACAACTATTCTTAGAGAAGGTTATTCTTGTATACATATTTCATGTTAATCCAGATAAACAATTTTTAAAAATGGTTTTATTACATATTTCCTTGTAGGTACAATGGGAATAGGGGAATGCAGTAGGCTTAAGCGTTAGTCAAATCTATTAAGAGCTGATAGCTATGTGATGGCTTTGAAATTCCGTTCTTTTTGCAAGAGCAGGGGAGAGAGAAAGAGAGGGGGAAAACAACGAATTACGATTTCCCATTTGTGAAAAGTACACAAACGTATTTGAAAATTCAAACCAATGACAAGGAATATCTCGGAAATAGGTAACGCCACAAACAATTATTTTACATAAATTGTGTGTTTTAACGAGATCTACATTGTTTTGTGTGGTAAGGTTTTGTTTATCTCCTATGGTTTGCCAGTTATACAAAAAGCATTCAGAATGAAGAGGATATTCCCAGGACATTCAGGATACATATTTCATTTGTCATGAAACTGTTTTTAACATATGATATTTTAATAAAAATCGTTAGAACCATTTTTAAGAAAATAAAATTTTTGAAAAATGTTCCATATAAAGGGTAATAAGGAGTGGAGGGATTTTCTTGAATCATGTCTCACCCTTGGATGATGCTGAACTTAAATACCAAGTTTAGTATTTAACGAACTTCTAGTTTTTGAATTTTGCTATTCAGACAGACACACCGACGTTTTCGCAATATGCTTTTTTAGGAAGTCTCAAAATATGTGTTTCCAGTGAAATTTCGGTATCAAATTTTTGGGTGGAGTAAATACTTCCTCTACTTACAGTAGATGAATTTAAGAAAATTTTCTAATAACTTCGATTTTATGGAAATACTAATTGTAATGCTATAAGGAATTTCCTGAAGTTAATTATACACAGTTTGTTTATATACTACTGTATGAATTATTCTGAATTATAGTATATAACATACATTATAGCACACTTAGAGAATAAGGCTATGTGGTATATTGAGATGAGGGATTACACGGGAAAGGAGTGAAAAAGTAGAAATATCTCACTCATTACTAAGTTACATAAAAATTTACAGATGTAATTTTTCTGACAAGATTTTCCATAGGAATCATTTATCAAAAGCTCTATAACAAATTGGTTTAGAAATCTTGCTTTATGTTGCATTACAGACCTCCGATTTGGATAACGCGATTGCAATTTTATATATCCTGTAATCGAAGCAAACATTAACCCATATTACATACGAAGTTCCACAGCAGGCATTTTTAAGTATAAGGTAGAATATATACAGTGTAGGTCAGGATATTGAGGGGCTCGAGCGATTTAGAAAATACTCTAGCCACTCACTATTCTGACCCCAACCGTACACGCTAGGGGTAGGAAACAAATAATGTAACCTAGATCGCAACCATTCTAAAAATAATGATAGCTCCAGTTATACATCTCTGAATTAAGACCTCCAACTCTGTCCGAAAGCGGTCTTTCGAATATTTTTATAACCCGTTCCAAAAGTAACGGTCTGATCGTAGAGAGTATGTTGCGCTACGATACAACAGTAGCAGGTATGCATATGATGTGAAACCTTGGAACTGTTACTGCTTTAGTCCTTCCAAATTCTAACTGAGGGCATTGCTCACTATGAACCGTCCGGCAAAGAGATTTAAATATGCTATAGAACTCCTGGATGCACATACGAAATTATGTTTTTGAACATAATTTAACGGAGCTATCATGAACCGGCCTATTGGCGTGTGCTTCAGTAACGACTGACTGGTTGGTTGGAAAGATTGGAGGGCGGCGACTAAATTTCAGGATCACCTTCGAGATGCAACAAGATACTTCTGAATGTTTCTTCACCACATCCTGTGAACTCTCTTGAAGCTCCTGCGACTGTAGACTAGTGTACTTTTCACAAGCGAGCTCGCGAAAGTTAGATGAATAATTATTATTGTTGATGCGACGTAAAGTATTGAGTGTGTTCTACGAGCAAGTAGTAGTGCGTAGCGCGAGAAGTCGAGTTCCTGTGTTCGACATTTAGTGAGCGACTGGAAGGAAGAAGAGACTGCTTCGCGGGTTATTAATTACATCGATACGTGCAAAGAAAAGAAAAGTGAAGTTAGAGTGAAAACTGAACTAAGTCACACTTGAGAAGTGAAGTAACACTGGAACTGAATTAGGTTCACACTAGAAATGTGACGTGACGGTGAAAACTGAATATAGTCACAATATAATCATTAGCATTATGGAAACGGATACTATACGGCCACTGTGATGACGAAGGATATAATTACTTTAACGTGAGTTAAATGAGCAGTAGTTACAATAATTATTTAGAATAATAGGTGTTGTTAACAGTACGTTACGAGCTAGGGCATACTTGGAGAAGGGGATGGGGAGTACGGTTTTCTGATACTCTTGGAAATGAAACGAAAATTCACAACTGGATACGAGAGAACCCGAGACAATCTAGTAGCGTGAACCAAAAGTATCTCACTGATTATACTATACTGGTTATACATAACACTCGTGGGCTTCCTTTTGGTAGGGTTATTTCTTTTAGAACTGTCATTAAACAATAAGTATTTTTTCCACCTCTAATGTATAACTCCCATACATGACAGTTTTATTAGTGGTGTTACATTTCTAGAAGGAAACTGAACGTCTCTCATACAACTTCTAATCTATAAGGATTGCAACTTTTTTTCTTCTAGTTTCTTGAATACGAAATTCTACTTTGCAAACACATTTCGTAGGTATTGCTACTGTAATGAAGAAAACACACATTAACCCCCATCATCCTACATCTTGTTACGTAAATAAAGCAAGTGAATACCTGCGTTTCTTAACGTTCAGGAAGTTGCCAACTGTTTTGTGTCAAAACGCATTAAGCAAAGTTCCCCAGAGTTTAATTTTAGGAACATACCGCAAGTTGTGGTGATGCCAGAACTCCTTAATGTTCTAAAAGCCAATTTTTTCTTCTTTTTCTGCTTCCTTCTCCAACGCCCCATGTTACACAAAAAACATCAGAGATTTATACCACAAGAAAGCTACCGGCTATTAAATATGCATGTTTGTGACTAAGTAAATGTCGTGAGTTAGACGCAAGTTTAAAGGTGTAGTCAGGAAATTTGCACAACTGCGACATTATAAATGACTTTCATGTGCTTCTGTTGACTTTCAAAATAATGCTCTTACATAATGAACGGCTGCTAAACACTTCACTCTTTACTGTATTCATGAAATCATATCAGAGGTTTGGTGAGTGAAGTTTGCGAGAAACGACACTGTGAAAAATACCACATAAGTAACAAACAAGAAAGGAGAGAAATTTGTGACACAAAGACAGTATCAGAAGTAATAGAGTAATACATTTTTAAACAATTCAATGATGAGGTAAAGTAATCATAGACTATAGGGGTTCATGGCTGAAAGTTTGTACATGTTTTAAGATATTGTCCATGTTCGTTTTATAACAGGTATAATAATAATAATAATAATAATAATAATAATAATAATAATAACCACTTGTAACCTTATTTTATATAAATATAGGTCAAATTTTAGAGCGATGCTTGGAAATACGTTTAATTATATATTTTAATGCCTGTGTACATTTAATGACCCTTTAAGCCACATTTCCTCTAACAATTTTTACTTCGTTTACTAATTACCTATAGTAAGTGCAAGTATTTCACCCAAAAATTCTATACCATATTTCACCGGAAATACATGTTTTGAGAATCCCTGAAAAAACAACATATTTTTAGAAAAAGATCCGTGTATATATACATGTGTGTGTGTGTGTGTGTGTGTGTGACTGTAAACAGCATAACTCAAAAACGAAAAGTCGGTTAAATACCAACCTTGGTATTTAAGTTAAGCATCGTTCGAGGATGCAGTATGAAAGTTTCAAGGAGATCTCCCTACACCAAACTATTCTTTATATGCAAAATTTTCCAAAAATTTTGATTTTTTTAAAAAATGACTACAATTTTTATTACAAAACATGTTTTAGATATTTTCATGATACCTTGATATTTATATCTTGAATTTTCTGTTAATAATCTGTAAGTCCTCTTAACTTTGAATGACTTTTGTGCAACTGGTAAACCATAAGAGAGACACAATATCTTACTACAAAAAAATATAGATCTCGTTAAAAAATGGTGTGCTCGTTAATTTAGTTTATGGATATATTGCTTGTTAAGGGTTTGAATGTTTAAATGCTTATACTTTCCTAATATGGGAAGGCGCTATTCGTTTCTTTTCTCTCGTGATCATGCAAAGAGCATAGAATTTTAAAGTCATCACCAAGCTATATACTCTTTAAAAACCTATCACTTTGCCCACTGTATCCTACAATGAAATGTGGAAATGTGAACTGAAAGTTTATCTGGATTAACAAGAAGTAAACAATAGGATAAGCTTATATAAGAATAGTTTGTAGAAGACTGAGCAGAGTGAATTCATGTGAATGCATTTGTTACTATATTTGCCCACATTCAAATGCTATAGGATGCTACAATCGTTGTGCTAGGAACCTGAAACTTTAAAAGCATGCTGTGAAAACTATGGTTAAAAAATACAGACCTATTATGCATAAACTAATATTTTCAGAATTAATGTGCCAACTGGATAGTAAAACATCTGATGTGTTACACTCACATGATTTTCTCTACTCTTGTATAAACTATTACTTTCTCTACTACGTATAGTAAGTAGGGGAAGTATTGTATTCCACCCAAAATTTCGATACCGAGATTTCACCGGAAATACATGTTTTGAGACTCACTGAATCCCAAAAAAGCATTTTTGGAAAGATGTCCGTGTGTGTGTCTGTCTGTGTGTCTGTCTGTGTGTCTGTGTGTCTGTGAACAGCATAACTCAAAAACGAAGAGTCGGATAAACACCAAACGTGGTATTTAGGTTCAGTATCTTTCAGAGATGCGACACGAAGGTTTTCAAGAAAATCTCCCCACCCCAGACTACCCTTTACATGGAACATTTTTCGAAAATTTTAATTTTCTCAAAAACGGCTCTAACGATTTTGATTAAAATATTTTATGTTTAAGATATTGTCATCGCAAATAAAATCTATATCTCGAATTTTCTGGGAATGTCTCCAAAAGTATTCTTCATTATGAACGACTTTTTCATAACTGGTAAACCATAAGAGATAGACAAACTTTTACTACACGAAAAATGTAGATCGCGTTAAAATACATAATTTATGTCATATACATTTCTTTTGTTGAGTGAAGCGTTTGCGAGATATTGCTTGTTATTCCCTTAAATTTTCCAATACTTATACTTTTTCTCAACTTCGTTATTCATTTTTACTTTCTCTACTACGTATAGTAAGTAGGGGAAGTATTGCATTCGACCCAAAAATTCGATACCGAGATTTCACCGGAAATACATGTTTTGAGACCTCCTGAATCCAAAAAAAGCATTTTTGGAAACATGTCCGTGTGTGTGTCTGTGTGTGTGTGTGTGTGTGTGTGTGTGTCTCTGTGTGTGTGTGTGTCTGTGTGTGTGTGTGTGTGTGTCTGTGAACAGCATAGCTCAAAAACTAACAGTCGGATAAACACCAAACTTGGTATTTACGTTCAGTATCTTCCAGAGATGCGACACGAAGATTTTCAAGAAAATCCACCCACCCCAGACTACCCTTTACATGGAACATTTTTCGAAAATTTTAATTTTCTCAAAAATGGCTCTAACGATTTTGATGAAAATATCATATGTTTAAGATAATGTCATGAGAAATGAAAGGTATATCTCGAAATTTCTGGGAATGTCTCCAAAAGTATTCTTCATTATGAACGACTTTTGCATAACTGGTAAACCATAAGAGATAGACAAAATTTTACTACACAAAAAATGTAGATCGCGTTAAAATACACAACTTATATCATATACATATTTTTTGTTGAGTGAACCGTTTTCAAAATATTGCTTATTATTTCCTTAAATTTTCCAATACTTATACTTTTTCTCAAATTCGTTATTCATTTTTTATGTCCTGGACATGCAAAGAGAATGGAATGCGCCACATAGCAACCAGCGATAAAATATTTGACTATCGCTTAAAAGCTACCATATTCCCCTTGCATCTACAAGAAAATTACCAATAAGATTGACATCTCGATATCTCGATTAATATGAAGCATATGGAGAATAGGCGTTTGTAAAAATAGATTGTACAAGAGTAGAGAAAGTCATGTGAGTGTAACACATCAGATTTTTACTTTCTCTACTACGTATAGTAAGTAGGGGAAGTATTGCATTCCACCCAAAAATTCGATACCGAGATTTCACCGGAAATACATGTTTTGAGACTCACTGAATCCAAAAAAAGCATTTTTGGAAACATGTCCGTGTGTGTGTCTGTCTGTGTGTCTGTGTGTCTGTGTGTCTGTCTGTGTGTCTGTCTGTGTGTCTGTGTGTCTGTGAACAGCATAACTCAAAAACGAAGAGTCGGATAAACACCAAACTTGGTATTTAGGTTCAGTATCTTCCAGAGATGCGACACGAAGGTTTTCAAGAAAATCCCCCCACCCCAGACTACCCTTTACATGGAACATTTTTCGAAAATTTTAAGTTTCTCAAAAACGGCTCTAACGATTTTGATTAAAATATCATATGTTTAAGATATTGTCATGATAATTAAAATGTATATCTCGAATTTTCTGGGAATGTCTCCAAAAGTATTCTTTATTATGAACGACTTTTTCATAACTGGTAAACCATAAGAGATAGACAAAATTTTACTACACAAACAATGTAGATCGCGTTAAAATACACAATTTATGTCATATACATTTCTTTTGTTGAGTGAACCGTTTGCGAGATATTGCTTGTTATTCCCTTAAATTTTCCAATACTTATATTTTTTCTCAAATTCGTTATTCATTTTTTTATGTCCTGGACATGCAAAGAGAATGGAATGCGCCACATAGTAACCAGCGTTAAAATATTTGACTATCGCTTAAAACCTACCACATTCCCTTTGCATCTACAAGAAAATTATCAATAAGATTGACATCTCGATATCTCCATTAACATGAAGCATATGGAGAATAAGCGTTTGTAAAAATAGTTTGTACAAGAGTAGGGAAAGTCATGTGAGTGTAACACATCAGATTTTTTTTACAAACACTTATTCCCCATCTACTTCATTTTAATCGAGATAAACATTTGCAGACTCTATCTTATTGCTAATTTTCTTGTAGATGTAAGGGCAATATATATTTACAAGGGCAATATAGAAATACAGTAGCCTTTAAGCATAGACATTACTCTTAATAGCTGGTTGCTAGGTGCAGCATCATTCTCTTTGCCACCGATTAATACTCTTTGCATATCCAAGACAAAAAAATGAATAACGAATTCCCATTTGAGAAAATAAGTATTGAAAAATTTAATGGAATAACAAGCAATATCTCGAAAATGGTTCACTCAACAAAAAAATGTATATGACATAAATAGTGTATTTTAACGCGATCTACACTTTTTGTGTAGTAAAAGTTTGTCTATCTCTTATGGTTTACCAGTTATGCAAATGTCGATCACAATGAAGAATACTTTTGGAGACATTCCCAGAAAGTTCAAGATATACATTTCATTTGACATGAAAATATGTTAACATATGATATTTTAATCAAAATCATTAGAGACATTTTAGAGAAAATTAAAATTTTCGAAAAATGTTATATGTAAAGAGTAATCTGGAGTGGGAGGATTTTCTTGAAAACCTTCGTGTCGCATCTCTGGAAGATGCTGAACCTAAATACCAAGTTTGGTGTTTATCCGACTGTTCGTTTCTGAGTTATGCTGTCCACAAACACACAAACACACACACAGACAGACACACACACGGAGATGTTTCCAAAAATGCTTTTTTTGGATTCAGGGGGTCTCAAAACATATATTTCCGGTGAAATCTCGGTATCGAATTTTTGGGTGGAATACAATACTTCCCCTACTTACTATACGTAGTAGAGAAAGTAAAAATGAGTTTTCTTCCTTATACGCAATATCTAAATATAAACTATAACCTATATTTTATTGGAGAAATATTCTTTAAGATTCAACTTTAAAAAGTTCACCATAATAATTAAAAAAAATCTGATTTGTTGCACTCACATGACTTACTCCTCTCTTGTACAAACTATTTTTACAAATACTTATTCTCCATATGTTTCATGTTAATCGATATATGGAGATGTTAATCTTATTGCTAATTTTCTTGTAGATGCAAGGGGAATATGGTAGACTTTAAGCGATAGTCAAATATTTTAAGAGCTGGTTGCTATGTGGAGTATTCCATTCTGCTTGTGTTACCAGGACAAAAAAATGAATAACGAATTCCCATTTGAGAAAAAGTATAAGTACTGGAAAATTTAAGGGAACAACAAACAATATCTTGAAAATGGTTCACTCAACAACAAAAATGTATATGACATAAATTGTGTATTTTAACGCGATCTACATTTTTTGTGTAGTAAAATTTTGTCTATCTCTTATGGTTTACCAGTTTTGCAAAAGTCGTTTACTATGAAGAATACTTTTGGAGACATTCCCAGAAAGTTCAAGATATACATTTGATTTGTCATGAAAGTATCTTAAATATATATTTTAATCAAAATCTTAGAGCCATTTTTGAGAAAATTAAAAATGTTCCATGTAAAGGGTAATCTGGAGTGAGGGGATTTTCTTGTAAACCTTCGTGTCGCATCTCTGGGAGATACAGAACCTAAATACCAATTTTTGGTGTTTATCCGACTTCGTTTCTGAGTTGTGCTGTTCACAGAGAGACACACAGACACACACACGGACATGTTTCCAAAAATGCTTTATATGCATTCAGTGCACTTCAAAACATGTATTTGCTGTGAAATCTCGGTATCGAATTTTTGGGTGGAATGGAATACTTCCCCTACTTACTATACGTAGTAGAGAAAGTAATACAAACTGCTGCTAGTGAAACTTAGTGTCAGTATCATAAACCAACATTTATTGATTTTTCAGGAATAAAATAAGTGTGCTTATGAAATATTAATGATTATAAAAAATAGACTTTCAGTTGTGAATGTCAAGTCAAGCGATTTTCGTTAACGCAGAAGAAACGAAGGTCAAAATAAGAACTATTTATGTGATAACAGAGAGTCACAGAGCAAAAGCTTACATGTCGAACTGATAAAATGAAAACTACCAGACTAAAACGATAAACTGGCAGGATATACAGCTGTGATTGGTTCTCTACCGAATCGGGCACTCGATACATAAATGAGGTAGTAAGATAGCGTGCAGATTTACTCATATGCAGAAGCTGAGTAGCACATTCCCTAACTATACTTCTTAAGGAAGAAAGCATAGTTGCCAAAGCAACATTTTTCAACCAGAACATAAACTTGAGTTGGAAGAAGTTCATGATGAACCGAGCGAGATGGCTCGCATTCAGGAGGGTTCGATTCCCGTCGGGCCGTCCACTTTGACCATGGGTTTTTGGTAATTTCCCCGGATCGGTAGGCGAATGCTGGGGTGGTGCTCCTTCTATCACGGATTTTATGTCTATCATTTCCTGTCCCCAATATTACCTTTCATGTGTCTCAGGCGACGGCAATTGTTGTGTTGCAGCAGGACGGTGGAAGATTTCTCCATGGGGTTTGGTGGGATTGCTGGGGTCCCCTTCCTGGGAGCTGTGTCGATTGCCACGGAGCCCCTGGGTTTAGCCAGAGCTAGCCGGGATTAGGATTGGCAACCTGTGGAATCGTTAGGGACCCCGTCCTTGTTAGCGCACATCGTCCTCCGGATCTGGTCGGCCTTCGGATCTCCTCTTCATCTCGTCCTTTCAGGGGTCACATTGGAAGCAGAAAGGGTCCCACTACGGTCTACTTGCGGTGCTGTGCTCCGGTTACTGGAGACACCTCCGTTTTTGTCTACAACGTTTAAACTTCACGGAGTGCATAGGTGAAACTAACGACAAAATGAAAACTTAACACCGAGGCAAGAACACTGCACTCTCGTGTATGGATGATAAACGTTAGGCGTGAACATTGTACATTTACTTGTGTTTGTGTGTGTGTGCGTGTGTGTGTGTGTGTGTGTGTGTGTGTGTGTTAATCCCATGCATGGTTTAAAATTTATCCAATTTGATTCAAGCTTCGGGACAAACGTGCAGCTTTCAAAGCTATGCGAAGGCGGTTGGGTTTGTTTCTATAAGGTTTATAAGAAATGAGTTCGCGATCAAGCCTAAACTTCAGTTATACTTATTATGACCGATTCATGAATAAAACTGGAATAAATAATGCCATTATTATTATAAGGTATAAACAATAAAATAATTTCTACTCAGCTTCTGTTTGAAAGCAAATCGCACATAGAGGAGTATTGTACCGTCAGTACCAACTACTCAATTATGACATAGTTTATGAAGTAACGCCTAACCGCAAAAGCAAAGTAAAATCTTACATCAACAGAATGAAAATGTAAACCCTCTGGAAGATCAAAATTTATTTCTAAAATAAAATAATTTAAAGCATAGGGCTTGGCCAATCTTAAAGCTATTATTTTGTTTTGAATCTCCCGCAATCGGAAACAATGAAGGACGATATTATATACATAAAGATGTGTTTAAAATGGAGGAGGCATAATTATCAGAAAATTGTTACATATTTAGGCGCGATAATTACCCTATAATCAAGCCGTGATTAGTTACATCTAAGGCGTTCTTAAAAACTTTTCCTGCATATGAGCGAAATAGCATATGTTTTCCATTTATATGCCGCCTTTAACATCTTAAGTCATATTGTGGCTCTGCCTTTTCACGTATACATTTAGACTCGTAGACATATTTACAGACTCTTTGGGAGTACAAGCACTAATACTGGTCAAAGAAAATTCCTATCCACCAGCCGGGAGCGGGATTTGAAGGTAGAACTGTTTTCTTGGATACATATTCACAACATTTGTTGTCAATGTCAGTTCTATGTAAATAAATAAGTAAATGTTTCTTGAGTGACTGAAGAAAATACAACTTCCATTTCCTAGTATAGTAGTACGGTACTTAACACCATTTTTAACAAGCTCTCGATGGCTTTGAAGCTATTTAGCTGATTAACATGAGTTAATATCTAAGTCTTCCTTTCATATATCCCTATGAGTGATCCTTTGCCTGAATTTACCTCATCATGGCGGATGAGCTGGGCTTAGCACATTACCACCGTCCCATACTGTCGTGGAACACAATCTATGGTCCACGTTAATACCATTCCTTGCATATGGACATAGGACCTACTCTCTACTGTTGGCATGGCTATTTACTAACTTCTCAATGAGGAATTTAAAATTGGAATGCCAATGCATCAGTTTTTAGGAGGTTCACCATATAAACCTGCTTTAATTTTGTACCGATTTCAAACAAGTCTGAAGTTTATAAACACATTTTCTTGAAACTCTTACGTATAACATTTGTACTCCGTGGTCTTAATTTAGTTCATGCATAAAGGCGGACACTTGAACATACAACAATTATATCTGCTATGCGGTTGCGAACGCACCTAAATGTGCATTGCCTGCTTAATTGAAACATCGTCTAATTTCGCGGTTCTCATTATATTCCTGGACCCTACAGACAGGATCTTGATTGCTATTCTATTTACACTCTTCAAGTCAATTTTCAGGGCTTGTGAAAGTTTTTCTACAATATGGAAACTCATCTCGCCAAACGATGGAGAGAAGGTAAGTTACAAAAGGGCGTCTGGGGAAATTACTGACTCATGATGTCATTAGCAGTTAAAGAACCAGCTGAGGATATCGTAGTGCCTCTAGAGGATGGACTTTTGATCTTCTTTCTATCTTCATGTCAATTTAGAAACCGTAAACTTTCAGTAATGAGTTTCTACAACCTTTTGGTCTAAACATGTGCAGACGTATACTAGCTGTGTTACCCGGGTTGCACAGGTGAAGTTAATACTTGAAATGTATATATTAGAAGTTGTAAAAACACTGAGATATGCAATTTTGTGGAAAACAATTTATAACTGACAAATACAAATGTAATAAAACACAATTAAAAGTACATTTTGATGGTTTACTACATTTATCGCTTCCTTCTGGTAAATACAGTGATAATACCTTGCGTAACCAATGTATAAAATTAGGTTTGTAACGCCTGAGAGATACATTATGTAATCTTATAGTGTCTGCTGGGATGTAAAGCGTAAACGTTCTAAGTTTTAGCCATTTGAAATGTGCCAGCAAATTATATTCAAACCGTTGTATATAAAATACCCACTATGTAATAGTATATGCTGTGATTCATCAGTTATTTCATGTATACAGAACAGACGACGGACAAACGATGCTAATAAGTGCTTTGTAATAGCGAACTAAAATCAACTTGTGATGTCAGCAGTAAGTGTTGTATTCTCGTGTTGCCCACTTGAAATCACATCTAGGCAAATGTTAATCACGATTAACATAAGTAGAAAAAAGAATAACATTTTGTATGAATACTATAATATACAATGTGTACCTGTGAGCTAGTAACGGTTGCAGATAGCCGCATGACTGTTAAACCTAATCTTTTTAAGGAAATGTAACATATTGACTAAAAAGCCTAGGAAGCGTTCGTATACGACACGAACTGAGGGGTTAAGACATTGGCGAGGGAGGGAACACCAGCTGGCGTTACATTTTCTTCCTGTTTTATTTCTTCTTCTTCTTCTTCTTCTTCAGATTACGCTCCTCTTTGGAGGACTTACACTCCCAAGTACTTTTAAGCCAATGCCTTGGGTCAGCAACCTGTCGAGGAGCAAGCAAGCCTTGCATCATAGCAGAATCAGGATGGGTGATCAGTCCAATGCCTGGTAAGGCAGTGAAGAAGAAGGAAACGAAACGAAGTGATGAAAAAGATGATAGGAAAATTCGTGGATCAAATTATCTAATCCAGCATTTCTCCAGCGACCGAGGAAAACTGCGAGAAAAGCCTTCGGTCCCCGGGGTTTGAACCCAGGATCTCCCACAGACATTACGCCTGAGCTATCTCACTCAGTGTTTTATTTTTTAAAGATTAATAAAAAAGAATATCTTGTATAAAACTGTTTATTTTAAATTTCTTTGAGCATTATACGCAAATTTAGGTAATTCAGCATATTCAGATGGGTGTTCAATACGTCCTTAGAAAAAGATATAACAAATTATTTTCTTGATTTTTTTATTTTTCATCATAATCTCCTTTTTGGTGAAAAATTGTTCCAACGTTTCTCCAACTCTTTTTAAGCCGTCCAAAATTAGAATTTCAGAAGTTCCTCCAAATAGGTGATGTTTTGGAGATGATCTCCTTGTCGACGTGAATCTTTTCCGACGAGCTATTTATTTCTAGTTTGGAAACAAAACAGTCACTAGGGGCCAAATCTGGTGAATACAGTGATGTTGTAGCAATTCGAACTTTAATCCTACAACTTTTGCCATCAAAATGCGCAAGTGTGCACCCCAGCATTGTCTTGATGGAAGAGAATCGTTTTCTTTGGCAAATGAGGGCGTTTTTCTTCAATTTCTTTGTTCAATCGGTGCAATAACGACGCATAATACTCTGCATTTGTTGTTCGTCCTTTCTGTAAATAATCGATGTAGATCTTTCTGCGTGCTTCCCAAAAAATTCGTGGCCATCTCCTTGTCGGCCGATTTCACCGTCTTCGCCTTTAAAAACCCACTGTTTCGTTTGTTCCTTTGTCTCTGGAGTGTAGTAGTGTATCCATGTTTCGTCCACAGTTATAATATCATTGTTTGTAATATCTCGTCGTTATAATATCGACGAAAAAGCGCAAAGCAGCCTCGGAATCGATCACACGATTGCGTTTATTCTTCACTGAAAGCAAGCACAGCACCTATATTGTGTCAGACCCAATTTTTCGAGCAAAATTGAAAACACTGTATCTTGCCATATCCCTGTGGCCTCAGCTATTTCACTCAAAACCATATCGTGGATTTTGTCAATTTCGGAGGAAGTCACTTCCACTAGGTTCCCAAACGATGTTAATCATTTATGGATGCACGGCCACGTTTAAATTAATTTACCCAGTTGTAAACAGTCGCAAACACAGGGTAGACCATGAACTTCAACTCGGCTTTGATCTATTAGTGTTAAGCTTTTAAAATAGAGGTGATTACATAGAAGTATTTAATCACCGCACGAAACATCCCATCTTTCTAGTAAATAAACACAAGTTTGTTGCTTCACTCGCCTATGAAAACGGAACCACGTGATGGATATAGCTGAAACTTTAACCGCAGTCTAGTGAGAGATGGCTTTACTAAAAGCAAACCTTTTTCGATGCTATGAGCGCTCTCTCATGGATTTTCTAAGGATTATTGAACGTTCTAATAACATCAGCGTTACCACTGATGAAAAATAAAATCTGATGTGTTACACTCACATGACTTTCTCTACTCTTGTACAAACTATTTTTACAAACGCTTATTCTATATGCTTCATGTTAATCGAGATGTTAATCCTATTGCTAATTTTATTGTAGATGCAAGGGGAATATGGTAAGATTTAAGCGATAGTCAAATCTTTTAAGGGCTCTTTGCATGTTCAGGACAAAAGAATCTGATATTTTACACTCACATGACTTTTCTACTCTTGTACAAAATGTTTTTACAAACGCTTATTCCCCATATGCTTCATGTTAATCGAGATATCGAGATGTTAATCTTATTACTAATTTTCTTGTAGATGCAAGGGGAATTGGTAGGCTTTACGCTATAGTCAAATATATTAAGAGCTGGTTGCTATGTGGAGTATTCCATTCTCTTTGCATTACCAGGACAAAAAAATGAATAACGAATTTGAGAAAAAGTATAAGTATTGGGAAATTTAAGAGAATAACAAGCAATATCTCGAAAATGGTTCACTAAATAAAAAAAATGTATATGACATAAACTGTGTATTTTAACGCCGTCTACATTTTTTGTATAGTAAAACTTTGTCTATATCTTATGGTTTACCAGTTATGCAAAAGTCGTTCACAATGAAGAATACTTTTGGAGACATTCCCAGAAAATTCGAGATATACATTTCATTTGTCATGAAAATATCTTAAACATAAAATATTTTAATCGAAATTGTTAGAGCCGTTTTTAAGAAAATTAGAATTTTCGAAAAATGTTCCATGTAAAGGGTAATCTGGGATGGGGGATTTTCTTGAAAACCTTCGTGTCGCATCTCTGGAAGATACTGACCCTAAATACCAAGTTTGGTGTTTATCCGACTGTTCGTTTCTGAGTTATGCTGTTCACAGGCACACACGCACAGACACACACGAACAAGTTTCCAAAAATGCATTTTTTGGATTCAGGGGGCCTCAAAACATGTATTTCCGGTGAAATCTCGGTATCGATTTTTTGGGTGGAATACAATACTTCCCCTACTTACTATACGTAGTAGAGAAAGTAATAATATATGAGGGTTATTATATAAAGAATTATCTGAGCTTGTGGGCTGCCACTACCACTGCCACTGAAAATGTCTGTCGTAGTCGCAGAACAAAATGTCTGAGAAGAAGAAGAAGAAGAAGAAGAAGAAGAAGAAGAAGAAGAAGAAGAAGAAGAAGCCCGGTATACCACGGCACACAAGCCCAGATAATTCTGTATATAATATTGACACCAGTCGTGAAAGCCTATGAATTTTTATACATGAGAGTTGTGTGAATATTTAAGTAAATGAATCAAACTCTTAGCTCTGCATGCCTCCAGGTTCATACAAAAACTAACAAAATATTTGGTTTCTTCCAAGTACAGTCGCCCAAAAACGTAAAACCAAAAATGAGAAGTTGAGCAGCTACAGCTATGCCTATTTTGCTCAATATCGACATTTCAGAATTAGTTTCTCTGATAAAATAAGCAAGGGAAGGAGATTATTTGTCTTTTGCGAAGACCACTTACAAAGGTCGTACTGATCAGAGTCGGTTGTCGACGGTAATCGAACCCGGGTCCTCCCGAATGCGAGCTTCACACGTTACCACGGAGCCATCTCGCTCGGTCAGTTGCTGGGGTTAAGTTTTTTGCTTCTACTTTTTTGTTGAGTGTGCTAACACACAAGAAAATTAAGCACAACAAAAGCAAACAAAGTCGCTTCATTATTAGGCACCTACTAGGGCTCTTTAGGATAGGATAGGCCTAGTTAACGGAGGGGACACTTAGCACCTCGACCATCAATGGATCTTCTATGCGTACGACCCCGGGAGAAACGGAGAGATGAGGGAACCGCCGGAAACGTATGGGCTGCAGAGCGAGGGCGGCGCAAGTCGCAGAGTTCCCTAACAGTCCCAGGAGGATCACTCAGATGCATCCCTCTAGTGGGATCGGAGAAACACAACCCAACAGTGGAGGCTCGACAGGCTTCCCTCTAACTTGGCAGGGAACAAGTTCCAAATCGTAAGCGTCTGCGCCATCTTCCCGATATGGACCGAACCACAACCCCGGAGTCAACTTGAAATATGAAAGGGAAATAAAATGAGAGGAAATCCGTGGCAGACTACATCACTCGAGCATTCGCCTGTGTCACAGGGAAAACCAAGAAAAATACATGGTCAGAGTGGGCGGCCAACGGGAATGAAACCCTGAGGCAGTATTTTATAGCACAACACTGTGAATGCCAGAGTGATTGTAGTGTAAATTAACATTATTGTATGACTGATTTTAGATGTTTTTTAGCCATAAGCATTGTTAGGAAATACGTTTACACGGCCTCACTGAAACTGACAATAGGAGTGGGTAACAATGAAGCGATGGGGTGAGTTGTTTATCACTTAGAAGAGACAAACAAATGACGTCAGGGTACGTGCCTTTCTTTAGAAATGGAGGGAATATCTTCCCTAGAGCATATGTTTTAGTAATTATGATTGGCTGACAAAGCAGACGCTAATGTTGGCGCGAATTAGAAACAAATAGCAGCTCTATTATAATGTTTAGGCTTATCGGGGTGAGGGAGTATAAATTCACGAGATACATGTCGCGCAGTTCAACAGAATCTCTGGCGAGGTACACATTACGCAATTCTACAGAATCTCTCGCGTCGTAAATTTCGTTACAAAATGTGAAGTACGTGTACGACAGTAATTACATTCGGAAATATAAACAGTTTCAGTCAGGCGTGTATAAAGATCACAGATGTGAACTATTAATTAAGTGTGACAGCAATAAAAGTGTGAAAACAAATTTTTTTATCAGTGTTATCTTTTAGTAACAACTCCTTTCCGTTTACACGCCCTGCTTAGAGATAATAGCTAGTAATAATAGCTAGCCGGAGGACAAAGAACCCAAAATTCAAAATAGTAAAACAATAACAGGCGCCAAGTAAAAACAGATAACACGAGAGGTTACCGCGACAACCCAGGATCTCCGGGATGCGAACCTCACACCATCAGGGCTCATTAACTCATCGTGTTTTATTATAATTTTAGGCTATTACTTCCAATAGTGAAGGATATGATTAGGAGGTATTCATTTCTTCCTTCTCTATCGTATAATCTTATAATTTCTACTTGAAGTTTCATTTTTTAATCGAAAAGCTAACATTGTTAATTTCTTTAGCATAGGTAGGTATAAACATCGCTTTATTAGAATTTTTGCTAATTATTGCATTGCACTTGAAGCATAACGCGTTACGTGCTTTAAGGAGAAATAAACCAGGAAAAAATATTACAAGCATGACGTGTGACATGGAGAAGCGAAAAATCACTTAGAGCGTGGCAAAGGTACCGCGAGGGGATTAAATGTGATTTAAAAGAATCTAGAATAACAAACACAGCGTGAGCCCTCATTGTAAGCATGGTGTTTTTGGAGCTGCCATTATAGGAGATAGTAAATCTTCTCCATAAATGACTGTAATGCTATACAACAGTATGAGCTGACGCAGGCTATTAGAGTCTGTGCGCTTATTGAATAGCACATGCTACTTTATATAAATGTTTAAAGAAACATTTTATGTGTTTTAAGGATATAGCCATAAATGACACAATTAAACTGGAATCACCAATGTGGATGCAGATTTTCGATTAGGTTTCGACAGTAAATGAGGAACGAAAAGGGAAAAGTACTAAGCGTGAGATACATCTATGGTACGTCTAGCGTTGAGAAAAAATAATACAACGCTTATGGGCATTCCTTTTACTGTGCACATGCCTTTGCATACAACCATGAATTTAATTTTTGTTTTTTTCTGATAAAAACATTTTTATATAGTACCTGTGGGTAATAAAAGAATTGTGTTTTGTAAAACTCAATTAGCATTTTGTTCTTACGATGCGAATTTACTTTTAAAATGTAGTGTACCCAGCACACCGATGGTGCAGCTATTCCAGTGCTGCCAAACAGAACACGCGCACCGTGCAGAACCCTCCATAGTATTTGTTAATTTTCCAGCTGTTGTGTAATGTAAAGTTATATAAGTTAAAATGGAAAAGAGGGAGCAGGAACGAATAACGAATAATGCTTAACAAAAGGCGGAGCATTGTGCGGCTGGTGTTGCATAAAACTCTCTCCACATATAGAAAAACCAATGAATGCTACTACCACGTATTTCTTGACAGTTGCAGCATTGTTGCTATTAGGCCCGCAATATTTTCTCGACGTTAGCTTCACCAGAAACTGAGCTTATACTTTCTAGGTGGGATAATATAACTATTAATAATATCGTGTGCGAGTATTGTGGCCGATGATAGCACAGATATAACGCGGATGAAAACATGAAATGGGGTTCATTATTCTACAATACGCAATGAAAGTGACAAACACCATGAACTTTTGCCATGCTACGTAAACAATGCGGCAGCAACGGGATGCATGTGTAAGGCATGCTGACTAAAAGGTTGAGAAATGTATTTCCGAACGAGAGAACAGCACTATGCAGGAAAACAAAGTGTAACTGTTCATTTTCGCGTTTGTTTCTAGTGCTGTCGGTAGACCGCTGCAGTCAAAGACGAACGCATCAGTCGTTGCTTAGTTGCTGTATTAGTTTTCTAATGTTATTGATACATGAAGGACATTTTTACCAACATACATGGTGGTTTGCAGCTTGTTCGTCTAATGCATCTAGCACTTAAAGTGGCTTTAAAGTTTAAATGGTAGGACAGTCTTGAGGTTACTTACACATCAATCATTCAGAAACAAGAAGCCAATTAAGGCAGTCCGAGAACTAATTCTTTAATTGGAAAACTTCTAAACTTCGGCTCTGTCTCACGTCGATGGTGGAACAGATGATTATTTCAAGAACCTATAATAAGGTATGATGGTTTGTGAATTTGTTTGCCTTCCAAATGGAAAAGTTTTCAAGTTGTAATTAATAGCTTATAGGCACCTTCTCCTTTCACCATGAGAGTTAACACAATGATAAAACGGTTTTAAGGTTTTTATTATAATTGGGAATTAGAATATACCTCATGCTCATTAATTACCTAATTTAAATTGCTGGAGGCTCATGTATGCAAGTGAAATCAAAATACAAATGTATATTACACATAATAGTGATTAATCTTGAATATACTTTAAAGTAACTCGAATTTTATCGTCATTCTGAAACTTGTGTAAATGATTTCAGTCTGCACTGATTCTGAAACAGTGTTAATGAGTCGTAAACTAATGTTAAAACAGCTGTATTGACGATCTGTTATCTTAGATATGTACAGAAAGCCAAAGCTAAGCTACGGTATCAGAGTCCAGGTCACAATCACTATATACGAAGCTGATACTTGCTGCTTATTGTAATCCCTAAGCCGCAAGGCTTAGGTAAACCAACGTTGAGCCGCAAAGCGTAGCCAAGGGATGTTTTTTAGAAGTAGAGGAGGGGAGCAGTTACGGCCCTTCGGCCGCAACTGCGAAGCGATAACAAGGCATAGCCGTAGGATCAACGCGACTAAAACTCGAAAGATTCACGTTAACGAATATTTTTACCTTTTATTCTGGTGGTGGACACACTAAAATATTCCTCATACTCCAAGGATTACTCTGGATACTCGAAAACTCCCGATTTCTTAAGCAAAACACTTCAATTATGTTAAAATTGAATACCGTGGCAGGACCTGTATTTTTACATTGTTTACGAGTTCCTCCCAAGTACACATTTATTTTCATAAAGTATTTATTGGAATATTTGTTTATAAACCACTAAAAGGTTTAGTAGGAATTCGGAATTTTTATGTCTATAGAAATAAGCTACTCCAACAAACTTAAGGAAATTTCACCTATCACAGTATTGTCTGAATTATAGGGCAAAAATTCATGTTCTTATACCTGAAAGCTTCTGGAAAACGTGTAATTTATGTTGAAAAATACAATTTTAATAAAATCACGATTAAAGTAAAATACCGTTCTCTAAAATAAATATACGAATTATTTTTAAAATATATTTAAAATAGTAAATACTTTAATAAGCCAAACACCAAGTATGCAGAATAATTCACTTTCACACAGTGTAAAGCAAATTAAAATGTCATAGTTTTTCGCTTTAACGACTATCTTTGAGCATAGGGGTTTAGGATAGGACTAGGAGCGGAGGGGGATTTAGCACCTCGACCTAGGCAGATCTTTTGTATCTAGGCCCCTGACGGGGCGCCCCGGGAGGGAGGGATAAGGTGAGAGGGACAGAGGGCGGCCGGACCAGGTGGCGCGACAGGCAGAGGTTCCTACCGTTTACAATTTGAATTCTCCGGGTGGTGGCTGATGCAGCCGGCTCCCCTCCCCCACCTGTGTGCTTACACATCCCCTGGAGGACCCAGGACCCGAGACCGCTCGCATTCCGGGGGACGAAGGTTTACTGGGAGCATCCTCTTCCCCTGCCATGCACACGCCGAAACCTCCCGCCGACACTTGCAAACCTAAAAGAAACCAAGCAGACGAAAGGTAAGGTGAAATGAGAATGGAGATGAAATGGAGGGACAGGAAATTATGGGGATGTAACTATCCTTCCCAGCATTCGCCTGTCGACCCAGGGAAAACAGAATAGGGTTCGTTACTAATCTGCAATATGGAAATATCTTCGTTATTTTGTCTTTAGTACTATGTTACCATTCGCTGCTCCTTAACTTGCAGCATGTGTGTTTTCCGCAATTATTAACTTTTTGGGCTGTGATCCAGAAGCCGGCAAAATTTAATTAATCATCGCTTGGTAAATGTCTCGAATGAAAACGTGTGCAGCTGTCAATTACTGTAACTACGCTACTAAGACCGTTTTTACAATGTGCAGTTAAGCCGGAGTAAATGTTAACTGACAATTTTCTTTACGGTCGGAGTAAAGTTCCAGTACAGATTTCTTGGTTCCTATTATCTTCAGGTTAAGATTTACTGCCGATTAATACAATCATGCTAAATTTGTAGTGGTTGGTAGAAATGTTTCTCATATGCTTCAATCACTGCTATTTTAATGTTCCTTGTAAACTGGGAATCAAGAATGCAGTTATATGATATGTGTTCTGTTATCGTGAATTGTGAATTTATAATGACTGAGAAAAAGAAACGAATGAGTAATTTTTCGTTAATGGAGGAAGCACTACTTCTCAAAATAGTAGGGTAAAAACATAATAGAAAATAAAAACTCAAATGCTGTAACATGGCAGGAAAAAAGTAAAGCCTGGGATGAAATCAGTGAATTTTGAAGCAGTGAGTGGTACAAAAAGACATGTAAAGAACCTTTGAGATAAATATGAGAACATGAAAAAAATGAAAAGGAAATTGGCTCAGGAAAGGAAACAAGTACTCTTAACTGCAGGAGGTAGCAAACCAGATATAAAATTAGACACCAATTCTGATATACTCATGAGTCTGATGAGAACTAGTGCCGTTGGGCTGGACAGTCCATTTGAAAATGATGCAGTAGGTAAGTTGTATTAGAATAAATATGTAAGAGAAGCTAGTCACTGTTTTATGCATTCTGCTTGAAACGCAACGAGAATCTGAACGTATTAGTATATTTTAAATAACCTTAAACATGTTTAAGATGTTTTAGCCTGAATAAAATACATACGCAGGAATATTGTGGTTGGATAGTATGAAACGTAAAGCAAACGTAAGTAATGTGATCGTATTTTGTATTCTTAAAAGTAAAATGAAGAGCTTTATGAGTGAGTACCTTCACCAAAGTATTTATCTTTATGAATAAAAATCTAATGTGTTACACTCACACGACTTTCTCTACTCTTGTACAAACTATTTTTACAAACGCCTATTCTCCATCTACTTCATGTTAATCGAGATGTTAATCTTATTGCTGATTTTCTTGTAGGTGCAAGGGGATTATGGTAGTGTTTAAGCGATAGTCAAATCTTTTAAGAGCTGGTTGCTATGTGGAGCATTGCATTCTCTTTGCATATTCAGGACATAAAAAAATCTGATGTGTTACACTCACATGACTTTCTCTACTCTTGTACAAACTATTTTTACAAACGCTTATTCTCCATCTACTTCATGTTAATCGAGATAAACATTTGCAGACTCTATTTTATTGCTAATTTTCTTGTAGATGTAAGGAAAATATATATTTACAAGGGCAATTTGGAAATACAGTAGCCTTTAAGCACATACATATCTCTTAATAGCTGGTTGCTAGGTGCAGCACCATTCCCTTTGCCACAGATTAATACTCTTTGCATATCCAAGACAAAAAAATGAATAACGAATTCCCATTTGAGAATATAAGTATTGAAAAATTTAAGGGAATAACAAGTAATATCTCGAAAATGGTTCACTCAACAAAAAAATGTATATGACATAAATTGTGTATTTTAACGCGATCTACATTTTTTGTGTAGTAAAATTTTGTCTATCTCTTATGGTTTATCAGTTATGCAAAAGTCGTTCACAATAAAGAATACTTTTGGAGACATTCCCAGAAAAGTCAAGATATACATTTTATTTGTCATAAAAATATCTTAAACATATGATATTTAAATCAAAATCGTTAGAGACACTTTTGAGAAAATTAAAATTTTCGAAAAAATTTGCATGTAAAGGGTAATCTGGGGTGGGGGATTTTCTTTAAAACCTTCGTGTCGCATCCTTGGAAGATACTGAACCTAAATACCAAGTTTGGTGTTTATCCGACTGTTCGTTTCTGAGTTATGCTGCTCACAGACACACACACACACACAGACAGATACACACACAGACAGTGTAGCGGGAACTATGATATATAGGGAACATAAATGTAATAGGAAATAAGCTGAGTATTGTAGCATATATGTAAGATGTGAAGCTTGCTAGCCGTGAGAAGAGAAACAGGCAGGTAGAAAGGGGTTTAGGGCTGGCAACACAGCTAAACAGTCACAGGCACGGAGAGAGATAGCAATAAGATGCAAAGAGAGGGGGAGAGATTTTGACACCTTGGAAATCCCAAACTTGTCAAGACTACAGATTTGGAGGCAAATGTTTTCATAGCACGCTTAGGGGAGAACCAATAACAGAAAAGATTAGAAAAGAGCTAGGCGAACTTAGCGTCCCCTAAGCGAGTATAAAAGCGCACACGTGCAGAGCTCGCGCGGCTGTTCTTTTTTCGTCTGGTCCTGAAGAAGAGGCAACAATTCACGCCATGTTTGTGGCGATGCGTGTGAAGTTAGATATAGGAGACACAGCTAGCTTGGGGAGGTAAATTTTTGAAGATAGGCCCCTTTGAATTGTATATAGATTTAAAACACACGGCTAGCGGCCTCACAAAACAGTATTATCATAATGCAATAAATTAAAGGTCAAGTTATCTGGAGTTTTATTTCGTCTACCGTCACCACACCCTGGGAAAGAGTTTAGAAATAGGGCAACACACAAGTGTGCTAGGCTTGAATTCCAGGAACCAGCCACCAACAGCTCCAAGAAGGAAGGAAGACGACGGCACGAGGAGGTCCGTCGCAACAGACACACAGACACACACACGGACATGCTTCCAAAATGCTTTTTTTGGATTCAGGTGGTCTCAAAACATGTATTTCCGATGAAATCTCGGTATCGAATTTTTGGGTGGAATACAATACTTCCCCTACTTACTATACGTAGTAGAGAAAGTAATAAAGCATTTTTGAAGCATGTCCGTGTGTATGTGTAGTGTGTGTCTGTGTGTGTCTGTATGTCTGTGAAAATGAGAGCCTGAAAATTCGTTGTTCTTTTTTTATGTTCTTGACATGAAAAGAGAATTCCATTTTACACATAGCGACCAGTTCTAAAAAGGCGTACTATGTTCCCCTTGTTTTGTATTTGCAAGGCAATATAGAAATACAGTAGCCTTTAAGCATAGACGTCTCTCTTAATAGCTGGTTGCTAGGTGCAGCACCATTCTCTTTGCCACAGATTAATACTCTTTGCATATCCAAGACAAAAAAAAATGAATAACAAATTCCCATTTGAGAAAAAGTATAAGTATTGGAAAATTTAAGGGAATAACAAGCAATATCTCGAAAATGGTTCACTAAACAACAGTAAAAATGTATATGACATAAACTGTGTATTTTAACACCATCTACATTTTTTGTGTAACAAAATTTCGTCTATCTCTTATGCTTTACCACTTAAGCAAAAGTCGTTCACAATGAAGAATACTTTTGGAGACATTCCCAGAAAATTAAAAATATGCATTTTATTTGCCATAAAAATGTCTTAAACATATGATACTTTAATCAAAATCGTTAGAGCCGTTTTTGAGAAAATAAAAGTTTTCGAAAAATGTTCCATGTAAACGTTAATCTGGGGTGGGGATTTTCTTTAAAACCTTCGTGTCGCAACTCTGGAAGATACTGAAACTAAATAACAAGTTTGGTGTTTATCCAACTGTTCGTTTCTGGGTTATGCTGTTCACAGACACACACGGACATGTTTCCAAAAATGCTTTACATGCATTCAGTGCACCTCAAAACATGTATTTCCTGTGAAATCTCGGTATCGAGTTTTTGGGTGGAATGCAATAGTTCCCCTACCTACTATACGTAGTAGAGAAAGTAAAACTACATTAATTATTCCGATTAGTTCGAATACTTCAATACTACGATTATAAAGTGCAAATCGTTCAGGGGATAAAGCTCGATGACCTACCAAAATGCAGAAAGTTTCAATTGAGATTCTGGACCGGATCGAGGACGATATCAATTACCTGCAGAAGGTGATTGTCAGCGACGAAGTAACATTCCACACACCAGGAAAGGTTAATCGTCACAACGCGCACATTTGGGGTTCAGAATGTGCGAATGTTGTTCGGGAACATGTCAGGAACAGCAGGAAAGTGAATGTGTGGTGTGCTGTGGGACGTGACAGAATTATCAGGCCATTTTTCTTCATGGACTGGTCCCATTTATCTTGACATGCTTACACAGTTTGCTTTTCCACAGCTACTCTTTTTGCAACCAAAAGTGATATTCCAAAAGGATAGTACACCACCATACTGGAGTTCAGATGTACGCACATCTTTACACAAAACGTTCCCACAGCGATGGATCACTTCTTGGCCACCGCGATCTCCAGACATAAACCCTCTGGATTTCTTCCTTTGGGGCTATGTCAGGAATAAGGTTTACGCCAAACCTATAGGTGATCTTCATGATCTTCGTCAGAAAATTGTGGAAGCCATCAACTCGGTCACACTGGACATTCTGAGAGCTACAAACAGACCCCAAATAGGGATGCATACATAGACAATACAAAACGTTTTGAGTTGTTCCTAAAGATACCGCCAACCGCTAATCTCTAGGACTAATAGTTTCCTTAGAATTAATATTTGCGAGGGTGGTTTCATGTGACACCCTGTACTATGTCGTCCTCCGTGGTGCAGTGGTTACCATCCTCTAGTTCACGAGATCGCAGGTTCAAACCCGGCGGAGGGCGATAGCTTTTTCGGGCGTAAAAATCCTTAGCATGGGTTCCTTCGGAAGGGAAGTAAGGGAAGTGTCGTAGATTTATGGCACGTGAAAGCCAGAAAAAGAGGCCTCTGAGCAAATCACAGGTCTTTCACACCCAATATAGAATGGGACGCTAAGGATCACAGCAGTTAAAGAGCGCCCATAAATAAAACTCCATTTCATTTAATTTTCTGTAGTACTATCACGCGAAGAAGCAGGCCACCGTGCAACGATATCGGTAATTAGCAAATCTGCATTGGCTCATACTGGCACATTTATAGAACAGTAGCCCTTTCTGTTCCTAAACACTTCAGCATCATTACCTCCAGGCGACTGAATTCTTACATGGGTACAACCTAATGCGCCTAAAACTTTAGGAAATTTTGCTATGCGAAAAAGGCTTAAGTTATTCTTTTCAATTTCCTTTTTCAGTTTATGGAAGCTTAATTTAATCTTTAACTAATGTTGCTATAGCCATGCTAACTTTTTTCACTACTTGTGATGCTGCAACTGTACTGACACCTATTAAATCACCAAGTGCAATTAACATATTTACAAGAGCATAGAATTGTAGAGTCAGAAGTAGTTGGTTCATTATTGACACTGCATTATTTCTGAAAATGAATTTTACTATATGACTATCAGGTAAAATGTTGGTTAAATATGGGAGTAATACAGAGGTAATATTACTAATAATAATGTAATATCCTGAAATGTGAACTAGCCTTTCTGTAGAATGTTGAATTTGTTCATATATCAGACCAAGAATTAAAAGAACTGAAGGTTTTGTTAAGTGGAATCGCTTAAACAATTCTTGCTCATCCAAAGACTCCTAATAGTTTTTTTCTCATTTTCACTATTTTACGCTTTCTTACACTATCTCCAACTGTTCATCGTTATCAACGTCACTTTCGTATAAATCAAAATAGTTACCTTCCGCCATTTCATGCACTTGTATGTGAACTTAACCTCAAAACATCATCTAGCTAGGAGTTTACTGGAAGACAATGCTAGTTAAGGTAACTGTCAGTTAGAGCCTACTTTACTCTCACATTAGGTCTTAACCGATATTGTAAAATCGAAGTGCGGGTAAACTGACCGTAAAAGTAACAGTAAATATTTTACTGAAGGTGGTAATAATGGGCCTAAATGAAGTTTGCCTAATTTCTAATCCAATGTTTATTGGGCTACTGCTATTACAGGAACATCGTTAAGGGGGGATCTGTAAAATCGTGGCTAAAATTTTGAAAAATATCAAGCTTTCGTTTTTGAGATTTGGTTATTTTGAATTTGAAAATGTTCATATTCTGTGCCCAATTTTGATGTCTGGAATTTGTATTCCTCGTGTTATAATTTAAATCACCAACCTTATTCTATTACAATAGATATTACCACTTTAAGTTTGATGTTATTGTATTTAAGAATGCGCGATGATTTACACCAAAAACTTGAACATTTTATCACGGTTAAATGAAAGCTATTCATACGATTTGCTTGTAATAACTTGCTTGTGTCTATAATTGAATATTTAAATGTATAGTACCTAAAATAACCACAGTACTTCATGTGAGGAGGAACAAAGCTTTTACTTCTCATAAGCCTGTGTCTTAAGAGTATGGAGGGCCCATGACAGTCTTTGCATTAAGATCCTGGACTGCTGTATTAATGTTTCCGGAAACAGTAGAGCATTTTATAGAAGTGGAAACTAAATTTAAAAAATTCTGATGTGTTACATTCACATGACTTGCTCTACCCACTCCTCTTAAAGTGATTCTATCTACTTCTTGTTAATCGAAATAAACGTTTGAGAAAAAGCTTTTATTAAACACTTTGTTGTAGGTACAAGAAGGATATATAGGCTTCTGGCTTCTGCTTCTAAGTAACAAAGGCGCATGAATTGACACTAAGTATTATGTCGTGTTATACATAAGTTATTTAACCGTTTAGTTGCTATTAAATACTGGCATGTCTTCAAAAGAAACCAACAGCGTTGAATTAATACAAGCTTTTGGAAGAAATCGGCTTCACCATCGCGTTTTTTCCGTTTTTCATGTTCCATAACCTCGCAGAATGCCATCTAATCGAGGTAACCAAGCTGCTAATTGATTTAGTTTTAAGTCACATAATGGAGACCTCTTATTACAGAGGTACTCTGATTTCAAGTACCCTAAAGAGCACCAAAACGAATGAAAATAAAAGTAATGCATGCGCAGCTCAAAACACACCTAGCAGGGAACTTGCAATAGTTATTGAAGCTAATGACAACATAACCACATGAGAATACGTTCTTGGCATAGTAAACTCAAACATTAGATTCGTATTCAGAATATAAAATGGAAGAGTCTGTATGTATTTCGCAAGCAAATATATAGTAGAAAACTTCGCATTATCACACCCAAAGATAAACATAAACAACATTCGCCTTGACATCAGACCTATACTGACCAAGAACAAAATAATTATCTCTAATTTCATCCCAAACATTCCAAGTTATATACTTGTAGAACACTCGACTAAGACAGAGTAACATTAACCCGGTGGTTGTTACTTCCGAGTGGTATGTATTCGTTTCACATGCTTGTGTGGAGGTTAAAGTACTCTCGAGTTAGTATTCCAATGATTATACCAGAAAAGTGCCGATCGCGAAGTTTCTCATAGTTTGTGAGCAATGCTTACAGATTTTTTCGCCATTTTAAAGAATTTAGTGCGAGTAAACGAAAGTTTTAGAGGTTAAAGCTACGCAGAAAGAAGTAAACGAAAGCGCTGGTAAGTGGAAATATATTGTAAAAGCTAACATTTTCGAAAAAATGTAACTTAAACTTTCGTTATAATAAAATTATCCTGTTAACTTATACTTTTTGTGTGTTAAATTTACAGAATCATGTCAGCCGAAGGAAAGCGAAAGAGAAGTGCAAATTGGCTCCTACTGCTTTGTGTGGTAGAAGAATTTATAAGTGTGTTAGAGAACAACAGAACAGATGGCTCAACTATGAGCCAGAAGAAGGATACGTGGGAGAAGGCTGCAGAAAAATATAATGCTAGCACCACTATGGGACACAGAACTGCAGCTAATATAAAGGTAGAGTGGGAGCTGCTAAAAAAAAGCTGCACAGAAGGATTTAGCTAATAAAAGAATAGCTGCAAATAAGACAGGTGATACATTTGTTTTCTTTTTAATATGCAACATGAATATGCAGTGTAAGCGTTTGTTTTATTCTTTCTTCTAATTTGTAGGTGGTGGACCTCCAAGGCCAGATCATAGTGATGATCCAGTATTCACCAAAGTACTCAGTCTCATTGGTAAAATTCCTCATTCCCATCGCTAGAACTGTCCTAAAAAACCATCAATCCTGCAGCGGTGCAGCCATTGTAAAATGCTAGCTAGCAGTTACTCTGTAGTTTATTCCACAATATTTCGCCGAGTAACGTTACTCTCTGATTTACTCTCGAATACGCAATTTATTCCAGAGTAAGTTGTTGGTGAAACACTCAAAGGGTTTACTCGCGAGTAAACCATGTTTTACTCGAGAGTAAAAGTTACTCGCGTTTGGTAAAACCGACCCTAAGAGCAGGAATATGTGAACTCGGATATACCCAAACCATGAGTTTCAGGAGAGAAATGTTCATTTACACTGATGACTTAGAAAAGCTACCAGATCATCCACAGGTAGAGTATGAAGATGCCAAATAATGTTTTATTTTTCAACTGACACCCAATCTGTTTCCAGTGCAAAACCGAAGGTCATTTAGCTAAACACAGTCCTACAAAAGAAACCGCCGTGCCCCTAGAGGAGACACATTAACCTGGTTCCTTACAGGATTTCCCAAAACTGGGCAATAAAAAGCACAACTGCATACAATGCCCTGAAAACAAAATTGCAGAACCTTCAGAAACAAATCCTGCAGCTGTTGTCAGTAACAAATCTCGCCTTGAAAACAATCTGCCAGGAACTTCAGTATCAGCAAATAAATGCGCTTTAAATAAATCTCACCTTGAAAACAATCTCACAGGTACTTAAGAATCAGCAAATGTACATGCTGTAAATTCTTGCAGCAAAACAATTGGAACTTCAATACCCACACTAATAAAAATGAAACACCATCTCAGACTAACACTGAAACTCAAATATCAAGAATTAAAAGACCACTTTCTCTAACAAGCAGCTTTTCCAATGAAACACGTTTTGAAGAAGAAGACAGTTTCTCAGATTCCTCTCTGAATGATTTAGACCAACTCTCCGATAGTGAGAAAAAAAGAGTACTGTGATTCATACTACTAAAAAGCCGAGGAAAATGAAGACAATACTACTAATTTGGATGATTTTGATCCTGTTAGAAAAAATTAATAGAAGAATCTCCACAAAGTTATGCACTCAACTTTATCCAGCTAAAAAGCTTCTTTGAGAACTTAGTTGGATGTTCTAATAACCACGAGTTAGCACTTAAATACAGAAAAACACCTATGCACTAATTGTTACACTTAGGAAATTATATCCACAGTTCACAGATTGCGACATAAAAACATAGAAGTGCCAGATTGAAAAGAAACTTCTGGTAGCAATCATAACAGAATCTGTAGGTTAAGAATGAACTTCTCATTTCGCTAAAAATAAACAATGCATTAAAATAATAAATATGATGTTAAATGGAACCTAACGGTTTTCGAACTCAACTTGAAGAATTATAACTACGAATCAATAACAAGTCACCAGAAATAATATGTTTACAAGAAACCAATTTTACCAATTCATGTGTTGATATGCTTAAACACTACACTGGTTACAACAGAAACAGACAAATTACTCACATGTAGTGGAGGCGTAGCAACATTCGTTAAGAGCAATCTACCTCACAAAGAAATCCCAAATACATCTGTTGCTATTAGACTCTCATTCCGCATGCCTTATGTATCTGTAATGTTTATTTACCTAATAGCCAAGAAGTAGAATTGTCAAAATTAGCAGGATCCTTACAACTACTGAACCCTTTTATACTGTTAGGGACTTCAATAGCCACATTAGGTTATGGGGATGTAAGCGGACTAACAATTGAGGAAGTATTATTATAGAAAGTTTACTACGCTCCTACAACTTATGTCTTGTTAACTCTACAATGCCTACTCACTTTAATATTGCACGTGGAACATTTAGCTCTAACGATTTAGCAGTATGCACACCTGATATTGCTGATTTATTAGATTGGACAATCACCAAACATTTGCACGGCTGCGACCACTTTCCAAACAAAATTCATTGCACCAAAATGTATAAGAATAACTATATCTAATCTTGCACATGAAAATGAAATACCAAAAGAGCTGATTGTCAAAAATACACATCAGAACTAAAGAAAGCATAAAACGTCTGTCACCACCTAGAGATTTCTCCAACACAACAGTAGAAATTCTAGTAAGAAATGTTACACAAATGTTAACGGAAACAACAGAAGTTGGCATTCATAGAACTAATACAAACCGTCGAAAGAAAACTGTTCCCTGGTGGAACGAAGATGTCAGCGGGCTGTTAGAGATAAAAATATATCCTTTTGCAAACACAAAAACTCTCCCACTGTGTAAAATAAGATATTTTACCTTAAGTGTAGAGCACATGCCCGAAGAACTATAAAAACTAGCAAAGAATCATAATATATTAATTTTGTTTCTTCTGTGATCAATAAAACTAATTCAAAAGAAATATGGACCAAAATTAAAAGAATCAGGCGTACCCAGTGTGTAACTACAAGTTATATGCAACCCACCAATTCAATCTATTCTATCAGATTTCCAAAAGATCGTACAAATTCTAGCCAAAAGCTTCGCCAATAACTCCAGTGAGTCTGATTATGACCCTAAATTCCTTCGCTACATATCACAACTTCCTGAATTGCGACTAAATATCGCTTATTCTGACCCTGAGGATCCATATAATGACGAACAATCCTTTGAAGAAATGGTCGAAGCACTCCAGTCGTGCAAGAATACCAGTCCTGGCCCAGATGGTATACCCTACAAACTCCTCCAACATCTATCTTCTGAAGAACAAATGTATCTATAATATATAATATAATCTACAATTACATATGGACAAAAAGAGTATTTCCTGATCAATGGCATTAGGCCATTGTAATACCGATACCCAAAGCTAATAAGAACTATACCCTCACTGAAAATTATCGATCAATAGCACTAATCTCTACATTGTGTAAACTAATGGAGAAAATTATTAACAAACGTCTAAAACGGACACTGGAAAGCCAACAATTCTTTAGCCCCTTTCAGTTTGGTTGTACACACCACAATTGTGCACTAGACAGCCTGATCATTTTAGAACCTAACATACAAGACGCCTTCAGGAATAGAAACCATCTTACCTGTGTATGTCTTGATACAGAAAAGCGTTACAATATGGCATGGAAGAGTCAAGTTCTTAAAACATTATTTGGCCATGGAATTTCAGGAAATATGATACAATTTATATATACTTTTTACAGAATAGACAAATTCAAGTGCGGATGAATGGCATCATGTCCAGTATTTTCCACGTTGGAAACGGAGTTCCTCAAGGATCTATCTTAAGTATTACCTTGTTCTTAGTAGCAATCAATGAAATACCAAATATAATAAGTCTACCAGTTAGTGTGAATCTCTTTGCAGACGACTTAAGTAAATATTGTTCAGGAAAAAATCCAGAAACGACACAAGAACTATTACAAGGTACAATTAAGGCACTGCAGGAATGGACTAACACTACAACTTCTAGATTCTTTGCAACCAAATCCAGATCTATTACCTTCTCCACAGGCAAAATCCAAACTTCTCCTCTAATAGTGAATATGAATGACTAACCAATCTCAAACATCAGTGCTCTAAAATTCTTAGAATGATCATTGACGAAAAACTCAATGGTGTTATTATATCCGATCCTTACGTGAAGACGCCTCGGAAGATTTAACATCCTGAGATGTTTAACGGCTCAGAATTGGGGGGAGGGGCAGATTACCAGATCTTGCTGTCTTCCTATAAGCTATCATACGCTCAAAGCTAGATTACGGATGCATCATCCACGCATCGGTTAAACAGTCTCAATTGCAAAGGTTAGACTCCATCAAATCATCAGCATTACGCGTAGCCCTCGGAGCATTCAGAAGCAGCCCAAGAGAAAGTCTCAAAATTGAAACCGATGAACCGCCTCTGGCCTTCAGAAGGAAACAACTTATCATTACTTAACTTAAAATAGCATCCAGACCACAGTTACAGAAACATGAAACTGTTTTTTTATCCACAACCTCATTTCCCAAATATTCATCATTTCAACGGAGATAGCAGCCTATACTAAACGATATCGAGTTCATGATACCAGCAATACTGGACGCATCAATTGGACCTGGATGTCCATCATGTAGGATCCAAATACCACAAATTAATATGCAGCTCAGCAAAAAAGAAAAATCCGTCACTAGCAATGTTGTTTATATTCAGCTTTTCCGAGAGCTAACTTCTCAATGCGTGCAAGGCAAGCACTTATATACAAATGGTTCAAAAACGGACCGCGGATGTGGATATGCAGTGACCATACACCGACTGCATAGCTTCCCATCGCGTCTCTGACAAGTTTTCGATCTTCTCCTGCGAACTACTGGCTCTCAGGGAAGCACTATCATATATTATATAGGTAGCATCGATAACAATTTTTCTCTAATATTTACTGATTCCAGAAGCTCCCTTCAAGCAATATTAGATCGATTCACGAACCATCCTCTAGTTCATGATATTCATCGCCTGTTCCAGTCTATTTTTTCTAAGGGCTATCGTGTGATTCTCGTCTGGATTACGTCACATGTTGGCATCGCCGGAAATGAATTAGCGGATTGCGTGGCTAAAAGAACTGTTCTTCAAAACTCTGTTAATTATTCCTCCAAAATTCCTCACCTGGGTTTAATGCCAAACCTCAAGGGAACTCCACACAACAATTGGAAATTTCAATGGCTTTATTCTTCGGACAGCAAACCCCACATAGCTAGAAATAATAAACCTTTTCCTTACAATACCATGAAACGCCAAGATCACATCATAGCAACAAGTATTCGCATTGGCCACTCAAGACTTACTCATATTCATCTCGTAACTAAAGATGAAACACCGAAATGTCCCTTCTGCTCTACTACCATAACAATAGAACACATACGCACAAAATGCCAACAAATCAATCTCAAGTGGAAACGATATGGAATCCGCGTCGAGCTCCATAGAGCAATCAAAAGCCCGTCAGCTTATTTCAAGTTGAAGATCTTCCTCAGTGACATGGAATACTCAATAAACTGTGAATCGCACCTATCATATACTATACTAACCATTAATATCACTTGATATAGTTACTGTCTCACTGGTCAATTGTATTGTCACTCACCATAGTATTATTATGTAATTCAGCAATGTTATTCTCAATGTATCCAAAACATAATTATGCAATGATAACTGTATAACATGCTACTTACTGTAATATCTACTACCTTGTAAATATCGCTGTAAGACTTTTTGATATCTTAGCGACTATAAATAAATCAATTTAAAAGAAGAAGGGTATAACAGGTTTAAGCGAGTCAAATCCTTTAAAAATTGGGCGATATGCCATGCCTTTGAAGTTACACTCTTTGTATGATTACGAGAAGGAAAAAAAGTGTGTGTGTGTTTTGTATGGAAAGTAGGTATTTGAAATTTAAGCTAATAACGACAAATACCTCGGGAATGGCAAATGGCTAAAATTGTGTGTTAACGAGATTTATGTCTTTTTACTTTCTCTACTACGTATAGTAAGTAGGGGAAGTATTGCATTCCACCCAGAAATTCAATACGGAGATTTCACAGGAATTACATGTTTTGAGGTGCACTGAAAGCATATACAGCATTTTTGGAAACATGTCCGTGTGTGTGTGTGTGTGTGTCTGTCTGTCTGTCTGTGAACAGCATAACTCAGAAACGAACAGTCGGATAAACACCAAACTTGGTATTTAGGTTCAGTATCTTCCAGAGATGCGACACGAAGATTTTCAAGAAAATCCCCCACCCCAAATTACCCTTTACATGGAACATTTTTCGAAAATTTTAATTTTCTCAAAAATGGCTCTTTACGATTTTGATTAAAATACCACAAATTTAAGACATTTTTATGGCAAATGAATTGTACATCTCGAATTTTCTGGGAATGTCTCCAAAAGTATTCTTCATTGTGAACGACTTTTGCATAACTGGTAAACCATAAGACATAGACAAAATTTTACTACACAAAAATGTAGATCGCGTTAATATACACAAGTTATGTCATATACATTTTTTGGTTGAGTGAACCATTTATGGGATATTGCTTGTTATTCCCTTAAACTTTCCAATACTTATACTTTTTCTCAAATGGGAATTATTAATAATTTTTTTGTCCTGGTAATGCAAAGAGAATGGAATACTCGATATAGCAACACTTATTCACTTAGTACCCCAAGGTACCCCAAATATACTAATACCATTTATAGTTTGCATCGAAACAATCAGAAATCTAATTCGCCCTGGAACTCTAGCTATCCGACTCGCAGCAAATATAATTGCAGGACATTTATTAATAACTCAGCTCTTAAAAATTTTGACTATCGCTTAAAGCTACCATATTCCCCTTGCACCTACAAGAAAATTAGCAATAAGATTAACATCTCGATTAACATGGAGAATAATCGTTTGTGAAAATAGTTTGTACAAGAGTAGAGAAAGTCTTGTGAGTGTAGCACATCAGATTTTTTGAAGTGGAGTTTTATCGATCTTTTACCGTTTACAAGTTACACAAAATTTAAACATTCATTCCGGCTAAAGTAGACTCCAGGACTCTTTGTAGAAAATTCAAGATATACATTTTAAATGCCTTGTATATATCTTAAACATACGACATTTTAATTAACGTCGTTGGGCATTTTGGAGAAAATGAAAGATTTCGAAAATTTTTCCATGTAAAGGCTAGTTTGCGGTGGAGTATTTTCTCGAAAATCTTGATGTGGCATCCTTAGAAGATGCCGTACCTAAATAATAAGGTTGGTATTTAAGAGACTTTTCGGTTTGGAGATATGCCGTTCACACACACACACACGCGCGCGCGCGTGGAATTGTTTTAAAAATGTTAGTTTTAAATTCAGAAACCTCAAAACGCACATTTCCGGTGAAATCATGGATTTGTTTTTGTGTGGAATATGATACTCCCTCTACTTAATGTGTATAGGTACGCATCAGAGAAAGCAAGAAGGATTTTTATACATGATTGTTACATTTGGGCTATTTAAACTTTCTCTAGTTTCCGAGGTCGCGTGTTCAAACACGGCGGAGGGCGATGGAATTTTTTCGGGAGTAAAAATACTTAGCATGGCTTCCTTCGGAAGGGAAGTAAAGCCGGTGGTCCCATGCCGTATATTTACGGCACGTATAAGAACCTCAAGCCTGATAAAGAGGCCTCTGAGCAAATTTACAGGTCGTTCGCTCCCAACATAGAATGGGACTCTAAGGTCCACAGCAGTTACAGAGCATCCACCAATAAAACTAATTTAATTCGTTTCTTTTTTACAAATTTTCTGTTTGTTTTATTTGCATATATGTTGTATACGTTTGCATATAAGTATGTTGTACTATACATTTTAATATAATTTCACAACAATAACCTTAAATCTGTCTAAGCTGAGCTTTTTCCATGGAATGATATTAAAATTGAGTAAACAGTTCACAGGTTTATTACGGAGGCACAAACACTCAATCGCTTTGCAGGCATATTAGCAGAATATATAGATTTGTAATTAACTTAGCAAGTGATATGCACCAAAACATCTGGTTCTATTATCAGAACTTTATTTCTAATGAAAGGTGGCCGAGAACAACTGAATTTCCCTGCTGGCAGTAAACAGTGACTTTCAATTATGGAGGTTTTGAGAAACCTTGTTCTTGGTTTGATGATTGAAACCAGAACTACTGTTGTTAATGCGATATGCAGATACATGTAGCATGTTGTCCTAGCTTTATTGCTCGACCTCTACTGGGTCCAACCCACAACCGTTGATTGCAATGTGTGCCCAATTCAATTTCCGAAGACCCGTCTCGTGGAAAACCAGGATATCACATCCTAAGCTCATTATTGTGTATGTAAATGACTAGAAATTTGAGCGAAAGCGCTCTCCACAAGTTGTGGTTTAATTAAAGTCGAACCTTGTACATCTGTAGTGTTATTTAGGACTGTTGTGAACATGCAGAGAATGAGCGGAATGTTTAATTACTGCATAATGCTAGGCGGACTACCTGAAGATTCGCTGGCGCTAACATCACGTACCCTGTAGTACTCTGTGCGCAGCGATGGAAGGCAGCGTAATTCATAACAACTTCAGAATCACGAGCTGCAATAAAGAGTAATAGCAATAATTATGTTTATGTTTACCTCAAAGAGATTCTTGCCATTGAAAAACAAATGGTAACTAGTCAAAGGACAAAATAAATAAATAAATAAATAAAACCGTGGTTTTCCCTTAGCCACGCACGTGAACATTGTTCTGAAAATTCACACGGCAGCAGAAGGGTAATAAAACCAAGAACGCACCGGAGAAAACACTTGTCTGGTCGTCATCGACCGAAACAAAACTGTTGGTATAATGGCCATTTCTAAGACTAAACTAGGCAATGGACAAGTACTCCAACAAGTACATAGAAACAAAAGCTTAAAGATATGACAATGCTTCGGAAATTAAAATCGCAATAAATAAGCGCAAGAATCTATTAAAAAATATGATGTAATACATTCGCATGACTTTTTCTACCCTCTATCTTTGTTAGTGGACATACAAACTATTCTTACTAAAGCTTATTTTTCTATCTACTACATTTAATCCAAATAAACCTTTGCAAAAATAGTTATATTACACATTTCGTTATAAATAGAAAGAGAACAGCGACAGTCAAATGTTTAGGAACCGGACGGTATATGTCGGCCTTAAAATTCCATACGTTTCCTTGGAATCGTGAGAAACAACTGAAAATCGATGGGACTTCAAGAGAATGACAACTATCGAACAATACGAGCCTTTAATAACGGATATCTCAGAAACGCCTCATGGCAAAAAAACTTATTTTAAGTAAATTGTGTATTTTAAAGAGATCTATATTTTTTAGTGTGGTGTTTTTTGTCTATCGCTTAAAGTTAATAAGTTATACAAGATTATACAAAATTCCTTCCGAATGAAAAGGACTTACTACGCTACTTCCAGAAGATTCAAGATATACATTTTATTTGCCATGTAAACATCTTTTGGTATTTTTAATAAACTCGTTAGAGCCACTGTTTAAAAAACTAAAATTTAGAAAAATGTTCCATGTAAAGGATAGTTCGGGTGGGAGAATTTTCTTGAAAATCTTCGTGTCGCATCCTTGGAAGATATTGAACCCAAATACCAAATTTGGTATTTATCCGACTCTTCGTTTTTGAGTTATGCTATTTACAGACAGACACAGGGACATGTTTCCAAAAATGCTTTATTTGGATTCAGAGCGCCTCAAAGCATTTATTTCCGGTGAAATCTCGTATCGAATTTTGGGTGGAATGCAATACTTCCTCTACTTACTATATGTAGTAAAGACGGTAAAAACTAATGTAGTACACTGACAACGTTATCCATCTATTATCATTTAACAAGTTTCCCTTACTATGTAGTATAGTATTCATATTAAAACTATGCTTCTATAGGTATGTGTGTTTATTTCCATACGTTTTACAAATTAGTTTCTTATCATTACACTGAGTTGCTATGTACCCTGGGACTCAACAGCTTTAAACATTATGCTTCTATATAATTTAGTTAATAACGATGAATTATTGCCCTCAAAACTATTTTAGGTTATGGAATATGGGTGTGAATAGATGAAAGATAAGTCAGATGCTTAAGTCAGTTTTTGTTCACTATGAACCTATCCGAAAAAAATCTGATGTGTTACACTCACATGACTTTCCCTACTCTTGTACAAACTATTTTTCCAAACTCTTATTCTCCATCTATTTCATATTAATCGAGATAAACATTTGCAGAAACGATCTTTTGACTTGCAAAGAGAATTACATTTTACACATAGCGACCAGTTCTAAAAATATTTTACTATCGCTTAAGGCGTACTATGGTCCCCTTTTTTGTATTTGCAAGGGCAATATAGAAATGCAGTAGCCTTTAAGCATAGACATATCTCTTAATAGCTGGTTGCTAGGTGCAGCACCATTCTCTTTGCCACAGATTAACACTCTTTCCATATCCAAGAAAAAAAAATCTGATGTGTTACACTCACATGACTTTATCTACTCTTGTACAAACTATTTTTACAAACGCATATTCTCCATCTACTTCATGTTAATCGAGATAAACATTTGCACACTCTATCTTATTGCTAATTTTCTTGTAGATACAAGGGGAATATATATTTACAAGGGCAATATAGAAATACAGTAGCCTTTAAGCACATACATATCTCTTAATAGCTGGTTGCTAGGTGCAGCACCATTCCCTTTGCCACAGATTAATACCCTTTGCATATCCAAGACAAAAAAATCTGATTTGTCACACTCACATGACTTTCTCTACTCTTGTACAAACTATTTTTATAAACGCTTATTCTCCATATGCTTCATGTTAATCGAGATATCGAGATGTTAATCTTATTGCTAATTTTCTTATAGATGCAAGGGGAATATGGTAGGTTTTAAGCGATAGTCAAATATTTTAACGCTGGTTGCTATGTGGCGCATTCCATTCTCTTTGCATGTCCAGGACATAAAAAAAAATGCATAAGAATTTGAGAAAAAGTATAAGTATTGGAAAATTTAAGGGAATAACAAGCAATATCTCGAAAACGCTTCACTCAACAAAAGAAATGTATATGACATAAATTGTGTATTTTAACGCGATCTACATTTCTTGTGTAGTAAAACTTTGTCTATCTCTTATGGTTTACCAGTTATGCTAAAGTCGTTCACAATAAAGAATACTTTTGGAGACATTCCTAGGAAATTCAAGATATACATTTTATTTGTCATAAAAATATCTTAAACATATGATATTTTAATCAAAATCGTTAGAGCATTTTTGAGAAAATTAAAATTTTCGAAAAATCTTCCATGTAAAGGGTACTTTGGGGTGGGGGATTTTCTTGAAAACCTTCGTGTCGCATCCTTGGAAGATACTGAACCCAAATACCAAGTTTGGTGTTTATCCGACTGTTCGTTTCTGAGGTATGCTGTTCACAGACACACACACAGACAGACACACAGACACACACACGGACATGTTTCCAAAAATGATTTTTTGGATTCAGGGGGTCTCAAAACATGTATTTCCGGTGAAATCTCGGTATCGAATTTTTGGGTGGAATACAATACTTCCCCTTCTTACTATACGTAGTAGAGAAAGTAAAAATGAATAACGAATTTGAGAAAAAGTAAAAGTATTGGAAAATTTAAGGGAATAACATGCAATATCTCGAAAACGGTTCACTCCACGAAAGAAATGTATATGGCATAAATTGTGTATTTTAACGCGATCTACATTTTTTGTGTAGTAAATGTTTGTCTATCTCTTATGGTTTACCAGTTATGCAAAATCGTTCACAATGAAGAATACTTTTGGAGACATTCCCAGAAAATTCGAGATACATTTCATTTCTCATGACAATATCTTAAACATATGACATTTTAATCAAAATCGATAGAGCCATTTTTGAGAAAATTAAAATTTTCGAAAAATGTTCCATGTAAAGGGTAGTCTGGGGTGGGGGAATTTTGTTGAAAACCTTCGTGTCGCATCTCTGGAAGATACTGAACCTAAATACCAAGTTTGGTGTTTATCCGACTGATCGTTTCTGAGTTATGCTGTTCACAGATACACAGACACACACACGGACATGTTTCCAAAAATGCTTTTTTTGGATTTAGGGGGTCTCAAAACATATATTTCCGGTGAAATCTCGGTATCGAATTTTTGGGTGGAATACAATACTTCCCCTACTTACTATACGTAGTACTTAAAAGGAAACGGCGACTGCTGTGAGAAAAGTTCTTAGACACATATTGTATGTGTTATGAGCTCTATGTTTTTCTGTGGCAAGTTTTTGTCTCTCTTGCGGTTCTAAATTAGGTAAAATGTAATGAGAATGAAGATCACTTCAGGGATATTCACAGGAATTTAAGATAATTTTTTATTCCTCATGCGAGTGTCACAAAAACATATATATATATATATATATATATATTAACAATTGTTAGACTTTTTGAGAGAATAAAAATACAATTTTCCATATAAGAACTGAATTATTGTGGAGGAATTTTCTTGATAACCTTCGTCTGGCATCCTTAAACGTGCCTGAGTCAATATGAAGTGTGATACTCCTCCAAGTTTCAATTTTTTAACAATATTATTCTCTCTCTCTCCCTCAAGTCCTCCCCCTTTCACATACATACATAACGCGTGCGCTTATATCTGGTAATATCACAGTATCGATTTTTGGGTGGAATTCAATGCTTGCTAAAACCACCATAGGTAAGCGTTAGAGAAAGTAAAAGGAAATAAATGCACCAAAACGGTGCAATAAGAGATTTCAGAGACGGATACAGATATATGTATATACCAAAATACAATACTGCTGGAATGGCTGATGGCATTACACTTTGAATGACCGTCTCGATACTGATCATAAGATGACTAAGTTATGTTTTCCTTGCCCCTGAGTCTGGCCGTTGTTTCTCTCCCTTTCTTCAGTTCCTTATAGAATTTCGAGGGAAAGCCAGGCGTTGTCTTTTGTGTTTCAATATCCTGTAATATCCTGCTGTACCCGGCTTTGTCGCAAATCTCCCAATCCTATTTCTCTCGGGGGCCATTGTAAACTGTAATATTCAATCATCTCGTCTTGCACTGATGTTGTGAAACATGCGCCTTAATATAGCGCTGTTTAATAATGCATTTAATAGCAATCTACTCCATTAGCATATTAACTGCCATTAACGTTATTCATTCCAGAAAACCTCGGAAAGCTAGTAACTGATCAACTGGAAAAGAGGGACGGGGAAATTGTGTTATCTGAAGTGCGAGTATTTCATCAAAAGTTTTCAATAAGGGGAGAATTTTAGCGTATTCAGAAATAAACTATTCTTTCCCGTTTTACTTGTTTTACACTCACTTGTGCTAGTTAGACGAACTATTTTATTCCTCCCTAAAATTTCACACCGCGATTTTACCGCAAAAACACGTTTTGAATTTAATTGAACCCAAATTAGGGAATTTTTACAAAGGTGAGAGAGAGAGAGAGCGAGGAGGGGGAGAGAGTAGTTGAATGAATACCAAAACTTGTATTTAAGATAGCATCTTTTAGGGATAAACAGCAAAGATTTTCATAAAGTTTTCTCACATAATCTTCCGTTTACACGGAAAAAAATTGCTCATTACTTCAATTTTCTGAGAAAAGGCTCCAACGATTTGATTAAAATAATATACATTTGAGGAATTGAGAGCAATAAAATTTATATATCTTGAATTTTCTGCAAATATCCCGTGAAGTCCTCCAAATTTTGAAATTGAGTTTTATAACACATTTTTGTAAGTAGGAAACGGCAAGTGACCAAAACTTTCTACAGGAAGAATATAGTGCTTATTAAAATATACAACTAGTTACCTACATATATTAATGGATTTTACCATTTTAAAATATTCATGGTATAAACACCATCTCGGCATCAAAGTAACGTTATGAACACGAGCGATAATCATTTGCTTGCCCCAGTTGTAAGAAAAATCCATTCCTTTGGCAGCCGATAGGAAGCTGTTTCTGCATATTGTATGAAACCACGGAAGAATAATATATTTAAGTCTGTATAGCCTAACTTGAGATAATTCTGAGTAAGCAACCACATATGTTAATCACTTTTTACATGAATACAACGTGATAAAGAAGAAATTGTGTGAAATTATAATTGATAAGGAAAGTGTCTTCAGTACCACATAGTCACAAAGTCATACGAGTGTACCACATAAGATAGTTTACATTCTTACGTACATTAAACTCCGTATTCACGCAGATTCACATCAATGTCCTCCTGAGTACTAAAACTTGAAATTAAAAACATACGTGTTTTCTATCACATCCCTTTTTACTAGTTTGAAAATGTTTTACTCAGCCTTATTTCAGACATTCTAAGAGCTACGCGGTTCTATAATACTACTGTTATCACCATTGTTATGTTTTGGAATTATCCAACGGGTTTGGAATAAAATGTTTAGCAATTAAATTTTTTGTTGAAATTGGTTCACTGGAGTTAAAACATCGAAAGAAATAAACATTATTGGCGGTATAAATATATACTTAAATATATAACGGAAGTTATGGGTGTGGCTATACCAAGTTGAAATAGAAAGTATAGGGAAATAGGAAATCCCCGTTAAGTGATTCAAAAATAAATTTGGCTTTTATAAACAATAGCTCGCAAGAAATCGGGGTAAAAGGGTGAATATTATGATGATAATAATTATAATAATAACAATAATACGCTGAATTCACGTAATATGGTATTCACGAAAGTGTTTTCTCAAGCTTTGAGCATTTCTAAGTGCGCTTCAGCTACAACTGATGACATACAAAACGTTAGAGATTAATTTTCTAATTTTATTTTGGCATGTTGGTATACTGCACACAAACAGGAACACGCGTACGTATGGACAGATTAATCTTCTTTGACTCAAGGAACTTAAAACGTGCATTAATGGTGAAATATTGATATAGAATTTTTGAGTGAAACACAATAATCAGCTATTATAGTGAAGTGGCAGAAGTAAATGTTACGAGTATTCACATGACTTTCTCTAACCACCATCTTTTTATAATTATCTCTGTTACGGACTATTCCTAAAAAAGCTTATTTTTCTGACTACTTCATGTTAATCGAGAAAAACGTTTGAAAAACTAGTTTGATGGCACATTTCGATGTAGGTGTATTTCAGGGATTAGACAAGGTTGAAGCGATAGTCAAATCTTAAAAAAAGTGGCTGATATATGATGACTGAAATTCCATGCCCTTTGCAGGGAATCATGAGAAACAAAGCTATGGTGACTTAGCACTTCAAAATTTGTTAAAGTATTGGACAATTCAACCAGTAGCAACGAATGTCTCGGGAATCGTTAATTCTCCCCAAAATGCACTTGACATAAGTTGAGTGAGATAACAAGGTCTACATTTTTTTTATGGGGTAAGGTTTCTTCTATCTTATAAAAAGTTACACAAAATTCTTTCAGAATGAAGAAGACTTCACAGGATACTCAGACATTTTAAGATATAAATTTTATTAGTAATGCAAGTAACATAAACCTGGTACATTTTAACCATAGAGCCATTGTTGAGAAAATAAAAAATAAAGGCAATTTTTCATGCGAAGGTATACTGAGATGGGGGAATTTATTGAAAATTTTCGTGTCGCATCTTTTAAAGGCGCTGAACTTAAATACCAAGTTTAGCATTTATTCGACTTTTCGTTTTTGGATTACCCATGTTGTTCACAGGTGCTCACGTAAGCACAAACACGCGCATGCCAGCTCACACAGACACACACGTGCGCACGGACGTTCTAAAACTGCTTTTTTTGTGACTCATTAGGCCTCAAAACGCATTTATCTACTGCTATAATAATCAGTGATGCTTTAGTTCATAGTTACTAGGCAACAAAACCTATACTTTATATTCTAACAAAACACGCTATCAAAACAGAAAATACAGGTTCAACAAAACTTAAAATACACTCTTTAAAAATGCCTGTAATTTTCCAAAACTTGCTGATATCAATATTATCATTAAGACTCGAAATTTAAATACTTTTCGACTTCTCATAAAAATACGCCAACAAGGAATTTTCATTTACGTCTACCCACACACCAGTCCTGAATTTCGTATAACTATATAAACAAACTTTCCTTGAATTTTCTGGAAGTGCATTAATAGTTGCATCTTGGACTGCTTTAAAAATGTTTCCTGATGAACCGTGAAAATCAGCTTCGCTCATTTTTACTTTAAATTGACATATGAAACTAGCATCCAAAATTGCAGAATATAATAACAAAGTTTGTAGATTTATCGTGTCTTCTTTTCCAAAGCCTACATTACTATTTCTCTAAACGTATCGTTTCCGCAATACACACATTTCATTAAATATACAATATATACTAAAATACTCTGAACATAGATAAAATATTGTAGACAACACCTTAAAAATTAGGTTTAGTAACTCGCTGCTCTTAGTTACTTTTGTAACTAGCCCTCTAAATAACTATTTCGGTGAAATGTCAATGTCGAATTTTTTGTTGGAATGCAATACTACCTCTACGTACTATAGGCAGGTGGTAGAGAAAACAAACATTGAAATATGTGATTTAGTATTGAAATTGAAAATCAACCTTCACAATAAATATTAGTATTTAGCAGTCTTTAATTTATTATTCGTGTAGGCAAACCATTTAATTTGGGGAAACCGTAGTTATAATCACACAAGAAGCATAACAGGCATACGTCTGTATACTATTAAAAATTGTTTTATATTTTAATTTTTATTAACATCCCAGAAAATTTTTAATGCGCTTTTCAAATAGATGACGCGTGCATCTCACATTATGAAAGAGAGAGAGAAAGTGTGTGTATGTCTCCGCAGGTAACAAAATAATATGATCAGAGCGACGGGTTCTGTAATTGAGTATCAATTGTCATATGTAAAACGTAGGTTTAATTCTAAAGATCAGAGTTATTGTGTGCGTTTATGGCAATTTTTTGCGTCTGTTTGATGAACGCGTATGTGAATAAGCAGTTTACCCTGAAGCTCTCCGCTCATGGTGGCATACATGGTAGGTTTGGAGACACGTATATTATGGATGGAAACCTATTCACCGTTTAGTCAAACACTGGTCCAATATAGGCAAACTGACTGCGTTGTCAAATCAAGGCAATAATTCTGAGGAAGTTTGTTCTGCAGCCTCAGCAATCATTTGCAGAAGGGGGTCCCACAAATCATTCAGCATGTATGCCAAGCTGTGATCATAGCTTTCCTTTACAGTGATCAATTTAACCCAGACCACGGTAGCTAAACTACAAACCTTTTCAGAAATACTGGTCGTGCGTTTGACATACGCTGTTCGTTGTACATATTTTTCCTCTGTAATATATAGAGGATTTCAAAAGCAAAGCATTATGTACTACTTCTATGGTCTAGTGGTCAGCTTGCTGATTTCTAATGCCAGATATCCCATCTGAAGGGTGGAATCTGTCTTTAATTAAAATTACTTCTTGACCCTAGTTGAGACTAATAGGTATGATTACTAGAGTTGAATTTTTGGGTGTGTAAAAGTAAAACAGAATTAATCCCACCTTTAAGTACTTATTGAAAGTGGAACACAACAGTAGTATTTTTATAGTGTGCCCCGATATGACAAAGTGGTCGATATAAATGAAAAACAATCTGTTGCGGCATATTTTCATGACTTTATTGCAACCCTATATAACCGGCTATACGTCACTGATTACAGCACTCAAACAAAAAGTGACTCTTCTATTCACGTTACGTTATTGGTGAACAAATTTTTGACAAGGAATAAAATCAGATTAAGCAATATGGAAAACAAAACACACATTTTCACATATCACAAGTCAGTTTTTGCTACTAATGAACCATGCGTGAAGAATTAAGAATTGCTAAGATGCGTTATAGATTCTAACCTAGGATGCAACAACGAATATTTCGAAAACTGCTAATGCTACAGATAAGTTTGGCACAGCCATATTTTACTGATTTGCGCATATACTATACAATATTCATTCGGACTGAAAAGGACTTCAAGGTAATTCACAGAAAATTCAATTTAAGCATGTTATGCTGCATGCAATATCTCAAATATAATACTTTGGTAAAAATCTTTAGCAATTTTTAGAAAATAAAAATGAACTAACAGTTTTTCATATGCAGGGTATTTTGGGATGAAGGGATTCGTGAAAGTGATAACGTTGTATTACTGAAGAACGCTCGATTTAAACGCGTAGTTTGGTAATCATCCGACTTTTCGATATTGAGTTATGCTGTACACACACAATATTTAAGTATGAAATTGAAACAGTATTTTTAACACTTAAATGATATCAGTCTAATTATATAATATAAAATATAATAACAACCCGCCTTTAAGCAATATGTGTATAGTAATACATATATAACATGTATATTACAGTCACTGTATTATGTACATGTATAAAATGTTATGTGAATGTATTACGTAGTTTAATAATGTAGGAGCTGTGAGAATAGAAGCAAGCTGCTTTACGTAGCAAACAGAATTACAAAGTAGAAGCCGAAAGTTGCTAACAATAAGGTAACCTTGAGACAGCAATAAATTAGAAAGTTTAAAAAGGCTACGAATAGTTCTTTGAACAATAATAATGTAGTATTTAAAACATTTATAAATAGCCAATCAAAAACTAGAAAAGCTAAAAGTTAAATAAAGGTATTCTATTGGAGTAGGCTTAGCCAACCAGAGACTTGAAATAGAAAAAATGTACAAATTCAAGCGGTAGACGCTACAAGAAAGAGTACCCAAGCAGTTCGGTTAGGTACAGGTTCAGTATGAGACATGAAAATTCATTGCGGTGAGAATAATATAAAGTTTTCGTGTTACCCTGGGAGTGAATTTTCAAATTTCCATATTATTGTACGGATATTTCTGAAAAGTTTACTGTAAGTCTTTTGCTGTTAGATTAATGTGAACACCAAATTTCATTCAAGTTGGATAAATAATTTGGGAGTTATTAATTATTTCATAAACTTTATTATGTAAATGTATCGTATAATCAAAATTAACCACGCGCATCAAAAGTTCAGAAAATTGGTTGACATTTTTGGAATTGAAGCTTTGAATCAGTGACAAAAAAGTATAATTTGCAAACTCAATAAATGTTGATGAGTGAATTATGATAATTTTTTAATGCTTTAGAAATTTTAATTTCTGAAATTCTCCATTTTTTAATAAAAATATATATTTTTAACTAAATATTATTAGCGTTAGGCATATTTTTGTCACACAGAACGTTACAACGGATACTTCTGCAGCTTCTGAGAAATTTTAGCTGTGTTTAAACAAAACCTCATGCGCGAAGTTAATTTTAAATGTAGATATGAAAATTAAGTTCTGAGAAAAACACTCATTTATAAAATATTATGCTGGGAAACAGTGAATTGTATGCTTTTCAAATCAGAACTCTCCTGATTTATAATCCTGTGTATTTGTAGTTCCCTTTGTGTCCTTTTTCTGTACTTTTGTGCCTTTTTGCCACCTGCAGATCCTCTCCTTTCTGTAGCAGCAAACCTCCTCCTCTCGTAGAGTCGAGTTATATCAAGGTGTGACTGATCTTTAAGGGACACTGGGACGGAATTTTGTAACTTGTTTGAAAGATATTTACTGAAAAATTGGTACATTGAATTAATGGGTAAATAGAGAAATGACTGTGCAAAAGTTCAAAGCTCTAGCTGAAATAGTTTCTCAGATAATGCAATTGAATATTTTTCATTAGCAAACAAAAACTTTTCAAACTACCATCTACATTCACATTTGTCAAAGAAGTATGATAATGACATTTTCCTATACTTTAGTACAATGAAAGAAATCTAAGCATTTGATTGAAGTTGATGTTATTATTTGTATAGAAATAGCATTTTCTTTTTATGAAGTTGTCAAAATTTTGCTTAATTTTTAGTATAAATTAATTTTTTTGTGAGCCAATGAGTAAAGTAATCATAAAAATGCATCCTTAAATCTTTATATACTACATGTGAGAAGATTTGTGCAAATTTACATACAAATCAGGGCAAAACTGAAATGCAAGGAATCAATTTCATGTACAAAAATGAAAAACTGAGAAAAAAAATATATTTCTAAAGCATGCACATTCTTTTTAAATTTACAGCTTATCAGGTACTTATGACTGCCCTTAAGCATATGTTTTCTTAACCTTTTTGCTATTTGGCTTCCTCTTTTTTCATTTTTGGTAATTTACTCTTCCTGCAAGCTGTATTCTTCTTCTTAGTTGAAGATCGAGACACCCATATTTTCTTCTGTTGTCGCATCTCTTCATAATCACATCTGATACACTGCAAATTGTACAATTATTATAGTATATTTAATTTTTTCTGTAGCCGAGTACCCCATATAAAATTCTGACCAGCATTTGTGATGCTCTTCTTTGATACAAAAATGTCTTTTGGACATTCCTCCATAACATGGCACGCAGCGCTTCATGTTGATTTTGTGTAATATCTCTTACACTTTTATGCAGCAGCTCATCACAGGCTAGTCTTTAGTGGATATGCATTATCTTGCGAATTGTTGATTCAGAAAGCTGTATGGACATTATCACTGGTATCAGGTTGTGTACCATTAGCTTTACTTTTGTTGTAAAAGCACCAGGAGTCAGTGCCAATGGCACATTTGTTATGCTGGAGTTTGTTGTCTGTTAACATGCAGTGACTGGCGATGACATAAATAAATAAATAAATAAATAAATAAATTCTTTACTTCGACATCGGAATTTATGGCCATGCGGTCTAAGGCACGATAGGAATAGCTAACCTATCAAAACCAAGGATCGTAGGATTGGAACCCGGTAAAATGAATGTTCTGCATTCAATTAAAACTGTGGAAAAGGATGGGGAGGGCTCAAATAAAACAAACGGTGTGACGGCATGGTTGGATGCTGACGGGTTTCGATTGAATTCACGTATATGCATTTTACTCTTTTTTGTTTAATAAAATTCACTCACAATATTACGCAGTTAATGAGATCAGACAATGCTGCAACTATCATGGGTTCAGATGGCCAAGCGGTTTAAGGCATTGTGGCATGATATGGTTATGTTACATAATCAGAGATTCGCGCCCCAAAGTAACAATTTTTTTATTTTTAATCCTACACCAAGAGGAATACACCTCACCTCATCTCATTGGGTATCCTTAAAGGGGTTAATGACACGAGGACTGGAATATTTTTGGGTATTGTTGCACTTTTGACAAAACCATGTGTTTCTTTAGTTTGTAGTCACATTTGAACACTCACATTTGCTTTCAATACTGCATATGGTACATAAACATATGGTCCAGTAGAGTTTTAAGGAAGTGCACGGGTGATTTAAACACATCGCTGGGTTTTAAAAATGGCAGGTAGTGCAAAATGTTAGGCCGAAATGATTAACAAGTGTCTATAGATTATTTATATGATATAATTCCAAAATCGAAAATTTTGTGATTTTCACCTAAAAATTCACTCCCAGTGTCCCACAAAAGTGCAATTAACAATAATCTCACAGCTCTATAGTAGGATACATCAGTGAAGTGTTATTTAATCGTGTGAAAAATTAATAAAACAAAATTAAATACCATTATAATTTGTGTAAGCCTTCGTTCTTTAGCCGTACCAGCCGTGTTAAGAGATACGTGTTCTACAAATTACTAATGACGCAGCCGAGGTATACATACATATACATAAATAAAATAAACATTAAAATAAAAAGTTGGTTCTTAAACGTGGTGCGAAGGCCACCGGAAAGTTTGTACCGTACGTGGGGCGAACACTCCTAGAAACAATCTCCCGCAAATTGGCATCCATTACGTGCGTGGTATCAAACAACTTCAAATTCGTGCCTAAACGTGGTGCAACCACAGTAACAATTAAACCCCTTCAAAATGTGGTATTTCCCTAACTTTGGTCTTTTAATTTACTGTTCCCGCGCACCCTTGCACTCAGTCACTGCTCACTCACTCACTCACTCACTCACTCACTCACTCACTCACTCACTCACTCACTCACTCACTCACTCACTCACTCACTCACTCACTCACTCACTCACAACGCGTGCGAGACACTTTTTCTGGAAATAATTTAATTATTTTTGTTCAGGAGACCTCAAAACCGTATTTTCATTGAAATGCTGCTATTGATTCTTTTTATGACATACAATACATTCTGAACTAAGGTACCTAAGGTGTAGATAGAATACACATTAACTCATTAATTTATCTTCTATAAAGGTAATTTCAATTTTTTTGTTTGGATTTGAATTAATTTGCTTATTTAAAAGTAATTTTTCATGTAAACCATAAGACATTTAATGTCTGTTTTGTATTCTCAAAATGCCAAAGCGTATATTTTCTCAATGGAATTCCGAATTATGATTTTGGATGGACCATTTTTGAGGTAAGCGGCAAATTACATTAATTTGCAAAACAGTATTTAATAGATATTATTATATAAAATATCTGTTCTGATTTCATCAGACTATCGAATTCGATTCAGACGAAACAAAGCCACAATTTGAAATTCCATTTCACCCTTTAACAACAGGTGGTCGAAGTTACCCGGAAAAGGATGTAATATGTAAGATCTTCGAAATCTTTTATGAATCGAGCTACACGGTACAGAATGGTGCTGTTGGCTAAATCTCTTTGTTCTGTTTGAAACAATAGCACAATGGCCTTTAACTCGTACATGGTAACTTTTAGCACCGCGGAATAAAGAATCTCGACAGTTAGGGAATAATTGATACCGTTCTCCGAGAAGGAAGTCAAATCATTCCAGAATTAAACACGGCCTTCAACAGCAATTTGACGTGTCAAAGGTTTACACATGTACAATTTGCGTCAGAAATCCCTTAGGCGAAAGCATTTTACCACGAATTCCAGTATTACTCTCTTAGTTTTAACTAAATTGCTTCTGTTATGTTCTTGAGTATTTTAAACTTTACATATGGGTTGAGAGCAAATTTATTCATTCTTAAACGCTTGTGCTTCTATACTACGTTTGCTGTAACGTGGAGTGGTGTTGCAAGAACATTATTCAAGAAATTGCATGACTGATAAACTAATGTATCCCTGGTATACCGTAGTATTGTAGTTAACTTGAGATTCCACGGCCTGAAATTGCAAAGTTACGCGCTTCAAAATACTGTGATGATAGGTGTTTATTTTGCAATGGTATAAAGCGTTATCTTCGTAGCGCAAAGGATAAAGCATACCTACATTGGGTTCCCAGCTGTCTTCAATTTTCAAAGTTTTTTTTATATATTCAGAATACAATGTTTTGTGCTTTTGTATGTGTTCCTGCTATTAAAATAACCAGTTAGGTGTCAGATAAATAAAGATAACTGTCCCGACTAATATGGGACGTCTAGTCACCTTACATTACCACAACGACAACAAAAGTCATAATAGGCGCTTAACTATGAAAACAGGCGATTATACACATTATAGAATTAATATATTTTACTCCAGTAAGCATGAAACATGTATACAAAGCCTGCGAATCTAAACAAAGGAACAAAGTAGGTAAATTCCGAGCTCTACGGCTGACTGTCGCTGGAGTATATTAATATGTTTAATAACCACTCCTTTGATAAATGAAAGGCGCACAACTATGTGGCACTAATATAAGGTGCCAGATGCTCTTATTAGCCGGTACAGTCCCCCCTTTCTTTTTTGAGTCTTTGTCTCGTCTTTTTTAAGGTAGAAACGGTACGCCAAAATGTCCCCTTTTTGTGGCAATGGCCTAGCGACGTAAAACACGTACTCCTTAACTATTGTTCTCAAAAATTCAAAATGTCCTGTTTTGCATCAGCTTGATGAAAAGTTTAAACATACTCTACCTTTTTCACTATAAGTTGAAAGGAGAAGTAAACAAAACTTAAATGTGACACTCCGCCGAGCACATGACAGCACCACGTGGAGAATGAAGTAACGTGAGAGGAAATTGCTTCAGACAGAATGCAAATACCGTATATTGAGCAGCTTGGGGATAATTAGCTTTTAAATATCGTATGTCTTATTCCTATATTTTGCCTTACATCCTAAGCTTCTAAACAAATAAAAGTGGTACCTCATCAGTTCGGGTCGTCCTCCGTGATGCAGTAGTTACCATGCTAGTTCCCGAGTTCGCGTGTTCAAACGCGGCGGAGGGCGATGGATTTTTTCGGGCGTAAAAATCCTTAGCATGACTTCCTTCGGAAGGGAAGTAAAGCCGGTGGTCCCGTGTCGTAGATTTACGGCACGTAAAGGAACAAGTCTGATGAAGAGGCCTGTGAGCAAAATTTCCGGTCTTTCAGGCCCAATATAGAATGGGACGCTAAGGACCACAGCAGTTAAAGAGCGTCCATAAATAAAACTCAAAAGAAAAAAAACTCAGTTCGGCATCTGTGATTAAAGGTACTGGATTAAACTGTTCTTAACTGGCTTTAGAAGTAATTCATTTAATGACTAACATCAGTATACCACTTTGCTTTAACCTTTTATGAGTCAGCAGGTTGAGAAAATGATGTGCACCATAGGTTAGAAAACACAACAGAAAACAAACGCACTCCAAGTAATCCGAGCAACAATTCTGCATCGTTAACAAAGAAGTTCAATTATTGCTAAAAAAAAATGCCAACCATATTCATTATCGATTAAAGATGGGTAATTTTCAAAGAATTTTTAAAAGCATTTAATACATTTGTCTTCTTTCCATTTCCCGCGCTTATGTTTTCCACAGCGGCAGATGATTCTTCACTCTTAAAGTAATATTTTCTCAACACGTTGCAAAAGTACACTTGCGGCTTATCTGTAAACCGGAAGTGAACTGTAGCGCCCTGCGCATAGCCTCTTAAACCTTCAGCTATAGCGGTTCATTTAGTTATAGGTGAATCTGAACAAACACACTTTGTTTCATAAATTGAACTGTTACAAAATGTTTTTTTTAAATTTCTCTGCACGGGAATAACCGCAAAATGTTACGATCTGAACCGAAGTGTTTTATGTAGAGGAAGAGACGACATGGTAAACGGGAAAAGTTGTAGTTTGCCCAGCAGCCAATGAGGTGTTCTCGTCACGTGGTTTTGTTTACAACTCCTTTAAGCTTAAAGTGAAACCACAACTGACAAAGCAAAGCGCTGTTTATGTAATGGGTCTACAATATATATACACCTGAGACTTCGCTTGGAAAATTCAGTTGTGGCCGACAATTGAATTGTGCAGGTCTGCACTATCAACAAACCAATCGCAATCACTCGTGTTTGATGTGAATGCCGCCAACAATAACGGAAACTGTAAGGCATATGCTTGAGTCAAAAGAAATTCATTACAGTTATGACTTTGGTAGAAGACAGTACTGCGTTCTGCATTTGTGAAATAATAAAATACAGTGAATTTTTGTAAACTGCGAGTGCTAAAACACTTGAAATTAATAATACGCCACCGCCGAAAAAGGAAGTGTGTTTTTAATAGTGACCTACAAAAGGAATATCCATACATTAAAAAAACAACTTCTGACTCATATGTTCGATTCAAAAGTGTGCATCTGCTTTCAGTATAAGCTTTGGGGGGGGGGGGGGGGGCGATCGGATATATCTAAACATATAAACAGTGAAAAACAAAAGAATGGTGCGTGCAAGTGCTTCTTCTAGCACCGTATTGACTAATTTTTTTAAAACTGAACGTTTTGGTGATAAAGATATGAAATTAGCAGCTGTTACCGTACTGTCCACCACAACCAGTCTTTCATATCAATGGATATACTTCTAAACTTATCCAATATATGAGGAATGACTCTTGCACTAATAATTCTACAGGATTGTTTGACTGGAGTGAATTCAGAGCTACTATGTATGTAACTTACACATTATTTATGCATTTATTTATTATTAGTTTCGAAACCTTCGTATTTATGACGAAACAATTTTACGCATTCTCTTTTGAGAAAAATTTTAAATGCCCCATTTTTTTTGTTTCAAAAATATGGTAACCTCACACTAATAGGAGCAAAAAAGCGATTTTGCAATAAAAATAAAATAAAACACCTTTCAGAAAGTTGAGTATTATCATTTTAAATTTAGTTTGCGGACGGAATCCATAATTTTATTTATGGAGCGTTTGTTTGTTACTGACTGTTTTATTACTTGGTTACCAGATATGATACCAGAATAGCCAATTACGTTCCGGCTCTTTAGAATTTTTACACCCCCGCTAGTGTAAAGGATTTGAATTGGTAACACGACAAAATCATTTTAATGTATACAGTTTATGTATTTCTACGAAAACAAACAAAATCTAAACGTTTAAACAGTCCAAAATATCAACACTACCGCCATTAGTATAAATACCTTCATTAAATTCTTGACAAATAACTATAGTTAATTGTTTTACCGGGAATTACACGAATGCGTTCTGTAGCTAAGAGGTTGAAAATAAGCATAAGGTAATTTTTAAAATTTTTATTCGTACCTAAAGTGTAAGTGTCCAAAGTTTTGTTCAAATTTTTTTTTGAACAGTGTTCATCTCCCGTACTCTGCATAACAGGCTGATAATACATGAAATGATAATTGAGAAAGGAAATTTTGGAAGCCAACGCTCCAGGCTTAAGTTTGAGTTACCTCCCCAGCATTTACCAGGTATGACGACTGAGGAAAACCTGGAAAAAGCCTCATTCAAGGAGGACTGGTCAAATGACGCACATTTTTGCAAATATGGTTAGGGATAGCTTTCTGAAGTTGTAGGATATTCTATAATTTTTGCCAATTCCTATTGCTCAGGTGCCATAATTGGCCAATCAGTATAGTTTTGTCTATATGAAATCGAAAATAAAGGGTAAGGGTAGTTTTAAAAATATTCGAGGTACTATATGATATAAAGTAAGGGTTGTGAAATATTTGGAAGTTGCTAGGTAACTTACGATTTGCCGGATCCCATAGTACAATTGTACAATATTTTGACTAGATGGATTAAACAGTGCAGATACCTATGCAAGAGGTTGAAATACGGTAAGGGTGGTGTTTGAGAGTTGTAAGGTAGCGTATAATTTTCAGAGGTCCTAACGATAAGCGTATAACGTTTTGTCTAAATTGGCCAAACTGTTAGAGGCTGAAACTGACAACAAGCGTTTTGAAAAGTTGTAGGATAACTTATAGTGCTAGGTTCTAAAAGCCCAAATATACAAAGTTTTGTCAAAATTATACAAAAAATACTTCTTTGATTACAAAGTTCAGTGAATCGGAGGAAAGTTTGGTGATATGAACAGGATATGCAACTCCCCATACCAGTAAGTCAAATTTAAAATAGTTTTAACTTCCCAAATACCTTTTTGAGCTGAAATACATTATCCCCCAGTCTTAATATTTTTTCGGATATTTTATACCCTATGTTCGTCTGCCTGGATACGCATACATACACACGGACGGACGCATAATTTTTCTCTCTTTATAAATTGGTATAGATTTGAGCTGAGATAGAAACTACAATGATTAAATGGAACCCATGATGATATTGCCTGTAGTAAACCGTGACTCATTTTAATTTACACAGACATATGCTCCCTGTATAGCATCAATACAAGTAGATGTAAGAGTAGTTATGACAAACATCTTGGAAATACCATTTTTCTCCTTCCAAATATCCTTCAGTGAAAGATATACTCTGGCGTCCTTCATGATGCTCTAAAACTGCCATACTTGCTCCTATGTCCGCTAATAAAGTTGTTGAAGTTTGTCGTAAACAGCGACCTGTGTCTGCATTAGCAAAGCTCAGATATTTTGCTGTCATGCTCGTCATTTTACCGAATGTATCGTTTCTAACAACAGCCTGTTGAAAGCGACCAACTCTCTTGTAATTCACGAAGAATCCTCCCTCAGAGCATTCCTGTGGTCGTAAGGAAATATATTTTGTGATAAAGTATAAAATATTAATTGTTCATTTATTTTTCATCTGTTATATTGTAAAATCTCTTAGCAGTCTTGGTTTCAATTACATTAACAATAGCCGAACCTCTATCCTCTACATAACTGAACAACATATTCACAAGTTCTTGCCGTCGTCATCTACCAGAAAGCATCTCGTTAAACCTTCGATGTTTCTACGTCATATCGTTTTGAACCTTGCTTAAAAAGCTCATACAACTTACTGTGGCTTGCAATGTTCATATTTCTGACCTAATACCATTATGTTCTTAGTATCGAATGTACTTGTTCCACAATAAGGTAGAAGAGTAAGCCAGAAATACTGTTTCATTAATACTATCCATCGAATTTCCTCTAATCTAGCGTTCAAAACGTATATTCCTTATACAAAAGCCTAGATTTCACTGTCAGTAGCCTATCTGGAGTTTCTTTGGGTTTAATTAAAATATTAATACAAATTTCACCAGTTACCTCCATTTTGTTCTAAATAAACGTGCTTTATTTATTATATGCGGAGTCCATAGATATCCTTTCCTAGGAAAAATGAAATTAGCAAATGAAATCCTTATTTTTATACCACTTCTCGGGATTGTAACCCTGTCCTCCCCAGGGCATAGCGATTAATAATACCCACGCTACATAACTACTGTGACAATAATTTATGATCTACCTATAATCAAATTTAGGAAAATCACTTTCTCTCTTTCAGATAAATGTTTTATGATACACGTGTTCTACTTCCTATTTTTTGCATTATAAACAGAAATTGTAAATTATGCTTTTATGCTTGCCTTTGGGAGTCTTACCTGTTACAGAATTATCCATTAATTTTAGCTTCTTACCCTCTCCACTGAGGAATTTCTTTAACCGCCTACATTTTTACGGCCGGTTAAATAAAGCTTTTCATTTGGTTCACTGTGAAACAAGAAAAACAGGAACATAACTGAAATTAACAAGCATTTGAAACTTCTAGATTAGCTGTGGTCTGAAAATGAGCATATGCTGGGCAAAAGCAGCCACACCTCCGCAATCGGACAGAGAAGGCATGGAAAATAGGCATGCCAATAATCTCAATCCAGAAAACCTTTCTAAGTGATATATGGAAAACATCTCGGCCCAATTGGCTTCCGTTCCAACAATTAAACTGTAACATCATTCCTGGTAGACCGAATAAACTACATCCCACGATAATGGCGTTTGAAACATATGGGGGATACAGTTTATGGTTCCAACTTCGGGCAGTCACAGCAGCGAATTGATGCAGCAGGATGGCACGGTTGCGGGTGGGGGAGTACCATCCCTCCGTAACTAGCATTCCCCCCAAGAATACACTCTATTGAAAATAGCTGTCTCTGAAAGGGAATACAATGGAATAGCAGAAAGAAATACCATGTAGTTAAGCTTAACTCTTCTTTGTGATTATTATCTGCATGTATTATAATTATTATTGCTGATAATTTTCGATTTTGAATAAATTATGTTACAATGTGTATAATGGGCTACCCTGAAGTAAAGAATGAACTTTTGAAAATAGCATCTTAAAGACATCTCGGTAGAATATAGCCTATAGGATATTTTACTTTCCTAAAATGAGAGATTTCTAAGGTGGCACGAAGCAAAACATGGAAATATTTGAGTTTTTTAAAAAAAAAGTTACTTGAAAAAAGCTTTCTAAGCATAACGTTTCTGGTAAGTTATGCAATTTGATAACTGCTTAACCTTTTATAGCCTGGTGTATCATATTCATTACAAATGTGTTTTTTTAGGCTTTATGTTGCTTAATGGGCTTTTATTTCTAATTTCATATCATACTAACCTTCAGCAATAAAATTAGGTTATTTATACCTGCTTTAGATTACAAAAGTTTTAGTATTTATACAATAAAACTGTAGTGCTTTTATTAATAACAAAAAGCAAAATCCATACAATTGCAGTAAAATGCAACTCATCATATCGATTATTTCACTTGGCCATCCCCTTCTTTTACCACAGGCACATTGGACTGCAGTCACCGGGATACAAACTCGCGACGTTTAAATTCATGGCCAGTCTAGTTCGTATCGCACAAACGATCACGGCTATTCGAATCGCTTCGGTTGTCGTGTCGTGAAAAGCCCTCTGGGAATTAGAGAAAGAGCGGCATATGTAGCAAAATAATTCCAGCAATAGAGGGTCAAGAGGTTATAGCAGTTTTTCGCTATTATCATTCTTGCACTGAATGAGTTATGATGGAGAAAGGTACCTACTGTAAGCTACTGGCACAAATTTGTGTGTTGTTAAACATTTTACATTTCCTATTAACATTAAAGAAAAATGTTTTATTGATTTTCAAAATGTCACACGCCATGCACGTGTGTATGTGTGTTTGTGAGAGGGACAGAGAGAGACAGTGTCTTTGTATAATACCGCCTGGATATAGACAAATCTTTCAGCACTATTGTGCTGTCTATATACAGGCGCTCATTTTTGCTGCAAATGCACAAGAATGGTTTATGTGGAATGTTGAACTTTTAAGAATTCAATTTTTTGAGGGTCAGTAGCATGGATTAAAACAGTGATTTCAAGAATTAGTGGACTATTTTGTTTTAACGGTTATATAGGTTATTTGTTACCTTAATATGTGTGTAAAGGAAAGCAAACAGTGAGCTAATGTAGGGCAAGAAAGCATAAATTTAGCCACGCTAAGATTTTGGACGTGTTTTATACTTTCTCTGCCACTTAACTATAGTAAATAGAGGTATTATTGTACTACACCCAATACTTCGATTGATTTTCACCAGAAATACACGCTTTGAGGTCCCCTAAATAAAAAAGTAAAAACGCGCGCGCGTGTCTGTGTGTGTTTGTGTGTATGGGAGAGAGAGACAGAGAGAGACAGAGAGAGAGAGAGAGAGAGAGAGCAGCATAACTCCAAAACAAAAAATCTGATAATACCAAACTTGCCATTAATTTTCAGTATCTTCTACGTATGCAACACGAATATTTTCAAGAGAATCCTCGAACTCCAAACCGGTCTTTACATAGGTATTTTTGTCGTTATTGTTTATTTTCTCAATAATGACTCTAATTATATTTAATGAAATAACCATATGTTTAAGATACTTCAATGACCAATAAAGTGTGTACCTTGAATTGTAGAAATGTACTACAAAAATCTGTACATCTCGCGTACGATTTCCGATTCATTCGTTGTTATTGGTTTAAATTTTCAAATACCTTAGTCTTTTTTAACTTCTACGCCCTATGCAAAGAGTGGAATTTCAAAGGCACTTTTTTTTTTAAGATTTGACCATTGCTTCAGTCTGCTGTATCCCCTTGTACATGCAACGAAATTTAGAATGAAACAATTTCTGCAAAGGTTTATCCTTTGACATGAAGTTGAAAGGAGAATAAGTTTTAGTAGGAATAGTTTGTGGGTAGTGAAACTTGTGTGAATATAGATGCTTTAATTTATCTGCCACTCTATTCTAGGTAAAGGGTGTATTCCATTCAACCGAAAAATTCAGTATTGAGATTTCATCGTAAATATGCACTTTGAGAAATTCATTTTTAGGAAAAGCTGAGAGAGTGGGAGAGACCTTTAGCCTTTTCGCTGAAGAATGACCGAAACGATTGCGTGAGATTTAGAATATAACATATCTTAGGTCATAATTAGAGAAGCAGGCTATATGGTATCTTGATTCAAAATGCAAATATCTAGCTAATTATTGGGTTTTATGACGCATGTTACATGATCAAAGTCTATAAACATGATTCCTGACAAATTTCTATTTTTAAAATATTGGAATGAACATTTAAGATGTTATAAATTAAAAATCTTTGATTTGTGCTTTATTTAAACTGGATATAGTTTAATCTGGACTCGATTTCTAAGGGAAAAGGTGATGGAATAATTTGGAAATTAAACAGTAACGCAGAAAAATTAAAAATTAAATTGGATTTTATTTATGGAAGCTCTTTAACTGCTGTGGTTCTTAGCGTTCCATTCTATATTGGGCGTGAAAGTCCGGTAATTTTGCTCAGAGGCCTGTTTATCAGGCATGAGGTTCTTTTACGTGCCGTAAATCTACAACACGGGACCACCTGCTTTACTTCCCTTCCAAAGGAAGCCATGCTAAGGATTTTTATGCCCGAAAAAATCCACCGTCCTCCGTCGGATTTGAACCCGCGACCTTCGGAATATATATATGGTGAATCCCCGTGTTATCTGGTGTACCGTTCCCTCGTCATAGTCGGCCACGATATGAGTGCGTGCGTTGGGAAGAGGAACTAAAAAGTTACGGAACAAATGGGTGGGACTTTGGAAGGACAGTCAAGCAAAGAAATCATCTGCAGTTCCGTGTTGCATTTACTAGCAAAGATGGAGGCCTGCAAATGTAGTACCTACTGTTTTCGTTGTGCAACCAGTAACGTAGAGATAATACTTATAACTGAAAGGAGCATACATAAAATAAGCGAAAAAAAAGAAAAGAAAAATAATATTGTATACATACTTTCTCACAATTTAGATTCGTAGATTCGTTTGCTCACAACTACATTTTTCCATATTTAGTTTAATGTGAAAACAAGATAAAAGTACATTGCTATTCAGTTAAAGTACAACTATCTTTATTAACTCTGAAGATTAACGTTTTAAAACTTCTATCATATGCAGTATGAACGCATAACAAGCAAAGGAAGCGGCCCAAGTTAGTGCGCTATTAAACCTTTCTTATTATATTTAATGAGTATTGCCCATTTTCAAAATATATACGTTCCAAAGGGACAGGTAAAGAGGACGAGAGGGAACGGAGCTGAGGATATCGGTCTGAGTGGCTCAGTTGCTTAGGCGCTGGCCTTCTGATCGCAAGATGGCGGGTTCAAAGCTGGCCCAGACCGATGGCTTTTAAGTGTGCTTAAATGCCACAGCCCCATGTAAGTACATTTACTGGCATGTAAAAGAACTGCGGGACGCAATTCCGGCACACCGTCGACGCTGACATGATCCTGGCAATTGAGAGCGTCGTTAACAAACAAAATATTTATTTAATTGGGAGCTGAGGATTCATGAAATAGATGAGACCATGTTTTCTTCAACAAAGCAATTTTCGGGGGACTCAATCCCATAGTTAGAAAGTAACGTCATTTTTAAAATGCACTGCATCGCGAATGAAGGCTAATCACAAAGTTTTGGACGCGTGACTGATGAAGGAAGCGGCCTGTCTCTAAGGTTAATATATCATACTTAAGCTTCAAAACTTGGTAAACAATAATTGAAGTTTATAGCTGGTTGTATACGGGGTCGTGAAAAATCAGCCTTACATGCACGAGCTCAACAAATTTAATTACTTTTACCTGCTCTATTCCTCACCTAGCACAAAGGAAGTATTCCATTCAACTCAAAATTGAATTTAACCATTCTTTTTATCCGTTCCATTTATTTGCCACCTTTAACATCCAAGACGATACTGTGTTTTGACTTTTGGAAATAATAGTTCCTTATTGTTTGTCTTGAGTCTATATGTTTAGCAACCACAGCAACAATCTTGGTCCAAGGCTCTACAAAGTAATGATAAAAATCTAATGTATCTCATTCTCCAACAAACTATTACTACAAAAACAGTTAATCAAGATAAACATGTGCAGAAATGGTTTTGTTACACATTTCATGGTAGGTAAACTAGGAATAGTGGAATGCAGTAGACTTACGCGATAGTCAAATATTTTAAGAGCTGGTCGCTATGTGATGGTTTTGAAACTCTGTTCTCTTTACATGGCGAGGGGGAAAAAGAACGTCTTGCCATTTGAGGAAAGTATAAGTGTTGCAAAATTCAAGCCATAACAAGGAATATCTTGGAAATGGTTAACTAAAAATAATATATGTAGGTATTTACATAAATTGTGTCCTTTAATGAGATCTACAATTTTTTGTGTAGTAAGATTTTGTCTATATCTTACTTTTACTATTTATGCAAAGAATGAAGAGAACTTAAGAGTCTATTCCCAGAAAATTCAAAATATGCATTTTCATTGTAATGAAAATGTCTTAAAGCTATGGAACTTTAACCAAAATCGTTAGTTTTTAGAAAATCAAAAATTTTAAAAACTTTTCCATATAAAGGGTACTTTGGGGTAGAGGACTTCTCTTAAAAATCTAGACGTCGCATCCTTGGAAGATTCTGATCTTAAATACCGAGTTTGGTATTCAACCGACTTTTCGTTTTTGAGTTATGCTGTTCACACAAAGACATACACGGACGTTTTTCTAATTTGTTTTTGGATTCAGGGAACCTCAAATTTTCAGTGAAATTTCGGTATCGAATTTTTGAGTAGTGCGCCATATTTTCTCTACCTGCTATGTTCATACGTGGTAGAGAAAGTACAATTTATTTCAAATACATTTTTTGTGGTACAAGCCATTTCCGAGATATCCGTTATTAGTGGTTCGAGTTGTTCTTCAATACAGCCATTCTTTTAAAGTACTGTCGACATTCAGTTGTTTCTGGCGATTGCATGGAATGAGTACGGAATTTTAAGGCCAGCGTATTGCGTCCGTTCTTAAACATTTGACTATCGCTGTTCCCTTTGCATACATACCGAAATATGTAATGCAGTAAATCTGCTGAGGTTTTTCTGAATTAAAATCAGGTAGATAGAAAATAACCTTTAGAAATAATAGTTTGTATAATCCCTAATAAACAATAGAGTTAGAGAAAGTTATGTGAATATAACACATCAGATTTTTAAATTAGAATGACAATTAAAAGCATTATTGGGAAAGAATTTCCTGAACGAAAATTATTTTATATATTTTAAATTAATCGTATTAGATTATTTGTTTATTTCTTATAAGTATTGCTTAAGTGCAATATTCTTTCTTTTAACTTCATTGTTAGTTACTAAAGAATTCGTAAAACAAGCTTTAAGCTGATAACGTAATATTTTATTGCTTTATAGTAACAAATAAGTTAGTTAAATCTTTAATTTTTCTGTATATTTGTATGTCATGTATGTCTATATGTGAGGAATAATTCCCCCTGAACACGAGCATACTTTTATGCGGGAACTTCGTGTAAAGTAATTGTTAAAATGCTAGATATACATTTTATACTTGATCGAGCTAGCAACTTCTTCTCCTGTCCTTTATATTCTCCCGTTTTCCAATTAGATGGTAAGATTTTTTCTGGTATCGAACTAGATGCCGCTGAGGAATGGTGCGTTTTAGGCAGTTGCATGATTATTTTGTACTAAATTATAGACACATATTGTTTTGATTGAATATTGGAATCTATTTTGAAGGTATATGCCACGTAATATCATTCATTACAACACAATAATACAAAAGAACTGAATATTTTGCTGTTTTGTTATCCGAGAAGATTTGCAGAAGCACGTTAAGCTAAAAGATGTTGACTATTTAATTTCCTTTTTAATTCGGAAATTGTAAAATACTCGAATGCGATGAGGAGTGAAAGATTGTTCTAAAATTTGTATTTTTATACTTCTATGTATTTTGAAATAAACGAAGACTCCAAATAGCACACTTCTCTACTTAGAAAGGTCTAACATCCTGATTAAGAGAGAGAGAGATAATTCCACGAGCGCTTAGGAATGGGATTTATTAAGTCTATTACATTAACAAAATGTATGAAATTATGTAAATAATAATTATTTTCTTACTTGTGTTGCTTAAAACAGAATGATTACTGCATCATCTGTCAAATCATGGCATATCTGCTAAAGAAATGAACAATTGAATGTTTTAGGCAATACTAACCAAGTTACTACTAAGTTATTAAGTTAACTTCAAATAAGCTAAAATCAGAAGACAATAAAGACACATTTTTTTAAGTCTGTTTGATTTTAAAACTGGCCATTTGAATGTGCATTGATTAAAAATACAATTGGATGATGTAGCTAATTAATCACTGCATACTGGCACTATTACGGGTCAGTAATGAGCTACGTTTTATCGCAAAAATGCCATCCTTGTAAGAATATTACAAGATAAGCGACTGTGAGTAGTCGATATCCAAAGAATTGGTAAAACTTATTGGTCAATACTAAATACGAGGCTTATGGATAAATAGTGATTTTAAAGAGCAGAAACAACAACCGATATCACAGTTTATATATTCTGTTGTTTTTTCAGACTTTTGATTAGTTCTATAATGTTTTGAAAACTGAGCCGACTTTCAACTTCTTCATGTGTGGCGTTTACAACATTATTTTATGCGCATTTGGCAGAGATTTTTTTTTATAAACTACCTGACAATTTCACCGACATATGATTGAAACCAACAGAGAAATAAATTTGTGGAAGTTGTAAAAATTGGGGCGTTAATGGAGAAGTTCAGCAAAAACATTGATAGTTTCTGACTGACAGTTTAATGCTCCGTGAGATCAAAACCATTTTTCAGGTAATTCTAGGCGTTGTTCCAACAAAGTCGTTCTACTAAATAGTAATAGTAATTTATGCAACAAGTCTTGACGATCATGGTATGAGTGAATGTTAAGTTTTTACAAGTGTCACATTAAGATTATACACGAGTTGGATACAACACTTTATGCAATCTTAGCATTATAAATTGTAGGAAATAAATAATGAAATAATTCGGCACCTATTGCTGACATAAGCGAGAGCGTTTTCATATGTTATAGAGACGTTAGTTTCTGTCCCTGCATTTCACTTATTACACGGCGAGTTGAACGGACAAGCTAAAACGACCACTTGCATGTATGCATTCCTAGGAGCGAAGTAAGCAGGTGTTACGGACTGTAATGTAGCCTATTATCAGCACAGCGTCGTAAATATTTGTAAATTCAGATTTTAATTATTCTATACGTAATAACGCTTTTGCGTCTTCTTTATCCAAAAATAAGAATATCACAAAATGTTTTAATTTTCCCTCTAGAGGTATGGAACTTGGAATACGGGTATTATGTCATTGCTATAGGAAGTAAATCATCGATATTACTGACACGCATAATGAGCCAATTATGCACGATATTGAATAAACTAACAATCTATTAGTAATGGTAGGATTACATAGAATAATTTTGTAAACACCACGTACCATTAAAATTTTCAAATTATAATGGAAATAAGAGAATAAAACGCTCTGAAAACCGGCAGAACACACATGGAAAACGATAATTTTTCTCTCCTTTAAATTGCCAGCCAGATTTTTTTAAAGTGGAGACAAATGCTCTTAGGAATGACTAAGCAGAAGTTTGAGATTTCTTCTTATGCTGAAAAACATAATATAGTGTAGAAAATAGCATCTGAAGCATAACATTTCATTTTGCGTATCGTTTGCAGCTTGGAATAAAGAAAATTTAGGCATAGTGTGAAACAAAACAAAAAAAATTTCCTACCTCCCCAACCTTACGTTCTTGGCAATCACATGGGCACTTGTGCAGTGTTTCTCAGCACTGTAAGATAAGTGCATGTACACATTTTTAATAACTTCCTATTCTAGCTGATTCAGTTCCCTTGTTATAAATTTTCATTCTCAACTAATGGAAATGCATGGTTTAAATGAAATAAAACTTCTGCAGACAAAATATAGAACATAAAAACTCTTTAGTGTCGCAACCTATAGGCCATCAGAGGTAGAAATTACTCGGAAATAATGGAAGTGTAGATAAATCCGTAGTCAACAGTACCTACTACATTTGTCGAATTTATCTTTCTAGAGGAACATTCCAGCAAAACCTTCACTAAGTATTTGTACTAACAGGATCCAACCCAAGCTTCTATAAGAAATAAATCTGCCTTCCTTTGGACCGGCGTCTCGCGACTTAATCTGGAAATTATAATACCTAACTCCCGCAGGCTTTAAGAAAGGCGAACGCAAAGTCAGCTGTTTGTGTAAGTCTTGGGGGAAAGTAAGGTAAGGAGAGGAATTAAACGACTTGGCTGCCAGAAAGATAATCCTGCCAGAGGTAATTTCCAAATGTTGGCAGAATACGCTTGCGATTAGGGTTAGCATAGCTGTCCGAATCTTCTAGCTTTTTTTGAAACGGTCGTGTACAGTAGAAAAACAAGTTTGGCTTGCCCATTTCTATTTCATGGGAATTTCGTCAAAAATTATTTATTTTCTATCCTGTTCATATTAATATATATCACACACATACGTACAAAGAAAAAATTTATGAAGCTAATGGGATAACAAAAGAAATTACGCTTAACATTTCAAGCATAATGCTTAAACAAAACAGAATTAAAACGGTAAAAACGAATATTCTGGAAAAGATAGTTGCTATAAAATCAAGGTAAACTGTGTAAATAAATGAGGCTTTAAAGTTTCTACAGTATTTTTTTTAACCATTTCATTTTTTAGAAAATTTTAACTCTAATGAATCATATCACGATCTTTGACTAGAGAAAGAAGCTGATGGAGTTCTAACTCGTTGAACTGTACCGTTTATGCGAATATGCTTATTTAACTTTTATACTTCTACATTTATATGGACTTGCGTTTAAAATAATGCAATAAACTTTCACATTTTTCAAAGAGATCAAACCAGTATCCAAAAGTCGCGATGTTTTAATCAAAATCGTTAGATATGTTTTTGAAATGACGGATTTTACCTTTTCCCTTTTCTAGCACCTGCCTGTACTAAGTAGCAGACATATTCTATTCTACTCAGAAATTTGATATCGAGATATTACTGGAAATACTTGTTTTCAGGTCCGATGAAAAAGAATACCGGTAATCAAATGTCATACTTCAGTCAAGCACTGTTAAAGCATGCCATGCGAAGATTTTCAAGAAAATTCAGTCTCCTTCTTATGTGAAAAAAATTATTTTTATTCTATAAAAATGACATTAAAATATATGATATTTCAATGTGATAAATATTCATCTTAAAGTTTCTGTAAATAGCCTGTGAATCTATCTTCAAATTAAGTGAAATCACAGAAAATGGACAAGAATTTGCTACAGAAAAAGTGTAGAATTTCTTATAGTACTCAATTTTCGAAATATTCCACATTGCGCTTTTCTGCGTACGTACGTTACTGTGCCGAAATGCTTGAAAGTTTGCGATTCTTCCGTTTTCTTTTCATAGCAAGAGCTCGTTACCAAGCTGATTTGAATCTATTTCCGAATGCTGTATGTAAACTAACCACTTATTGCTTAACTTGAAATCGTTCCTAGATATATATATATATATATATATATATATATATTAATTGACTTGGGTAGACGAAATATCTTTTGTATAAATTCTATAATATATAACAAATATACGTAGATTTGTCGTAAGTAGAGAAAGTCGTATTAGATTATTAGTTCTGATTTTTCGAGTTAAGGCGATGGCTTGAGCGTTCCTGAAATGCTAAAGTATTTGTACTTTATTGTATTTGAGCTGTATTTTTTACTTTCTCTACTACGTATAGTAAGTAGGGGAAGTATTGTATTCCACCCAAAAATTCGATACCGAGATTTCACCGGAAATACATGTTTTGAGACCCCCTGAATCCAAAAAAAGCATTTTGGAAACATGTCCGTGTGTGTGTGTGTGTCTGTATGTCTGTGAACAGCATAACTCAAAAACGAACAGTCGGATAAACACCAAACTTGGTATTTAGGTTCAGTATCTTCCAGAAGGTTTTCAAGAAAATTTACCCACCCCAGATTACCCTTTACGTGGAACATTTTTCGAAAATTTATATTTTCTCAAAAATGGCTCTAACGATTTTGATTAAAATATATGTTTAAGATATTTTCATGAGAAATGAAATGTATATCTCGAATTTTCTGGGAATATCTCCAAAATTATTCTTCATTGTGAACGACTTTTGCATAACTGGTAAACGATAAGAGATAGACAACATTTTACTACACAAAAATGTAGATCGCGTTAAAATACACAATTTATGACATACATTTTTTTTGTTGAGTGAACCATTTTCGAGATATTGCTTGTTATTCCCTTAAATTTTCCAATACTTTTTCTCAAATGGGAATTTGTTATTCATTTTTTTATGTCCTGGACATACAAAGAGAATGGAATGCGCCCCATAGCAACCAACTCTTAAAAGATTTGACTATCGCTTAAAGTCTACCATATTCCCCTTGCACCTACAAGAAAATTAGCAGTAAGATTAACATTTCGATTAACATGAAGGATATGGAGAATAAGCGTTTGTAAAAATAGTTTGTAGATGAGTAGAGAAAGTCATGTGAGTGTAACACATAAGATTTTATTTTTTTATTAAAGGTTTATTTAAGGACGTGGTCTTATCACGACCTGTTATCATAAAAGTACATTATGATTTGCATATATAATGCATGATGATATACATTAATTTACAATTGCACAAACATGGAATTAAGCAAACATTTACAGCAAATCAGAGAGTTTTGTATCCATTAGAAAGTGTAGCGTCTTTTTTAGCATATTGGGTCTGTTAACTGAATTGGGAAGATTGGAAATGCTGGCTTGTTATCTACATCTACTGTACTGTGGACAATCTGTAAAGATATGCAGAGGAATAATGCAGCTGGTACAGTTTAGAGGTTGTCCCTTAATGAGAAGACAGTGCGTTAGTTTGGAGTGCCCAATTCTAAGCCGGGTGATGATAACTTGATCTCTTCTTTTGAGAGTTCGGTACTGCAGAAAAGGTTGTGTGCAGCCTGAACGAGCTTCATGAAGTTTGCTGTTGATGGATAACCATTTCAATTTCCATTTTTGCATGCACATGTGTTTAATGAAACTTATGATGTCTTGGTGTGAAGAGGCAACCGATGAAGCACTGCTGGGGTGTTTAGTTGCTTCTTTTGCAGCTTCATCTGTGTTTCGTTAGCTTTTATGCCAATGTGAAAGGGAGTCTATAAAAAGAATACCTTTTTATCGGTCTTATTTATATTGTAACTTAACAATAGGATTTCGTGGATCAGAACGTGGTTTGGTTCAGAGTTTTGGGTGGCAAGTAGTACACTTAATGAACCGATAAAGATGGTGTAGTGGCTTTTAGAGGATGAATTAATTATAAATGGAAGGACTTCCTTAGTGGCGAATGTTTCACAAGAGAAAATTGTAAAGAAGTGAGGTAACTGTAGAGCATTATCTGATCAGGATATACTGTCGCAGTAATCTGTTCGTGTTATCTTTTTTACTTGGCGCCTGTTATTGTTTTACTATTTTGAATTTTGGGTTCTTTGTCCTCCGGCTAACTATTATTACTCAATCGAGCAAATATCTCTGAGCAGGGCGTGTAAACGGAAAGGAGTTGTTACTAAAAGATAACACTGATAAAAGAATTTGTTTTTACACTTTTATTGCCGTCACACTTAATTAATAGTTCACATCTGTAATCTTTATACACGCCTGACTGAAACTGTTATATTTCCGAATGTAATTACTGTCGTAATAGTTGTCGCGTACTTCAGATTTTGTAACTAACTTTACGACGCGAGAGATTCTGTAGAATTGCGTAATGTGTACCTCGCGAGAGATTCTGTAGAACTGCGTAATGTATACCTCGCGAGAGATTCTGTAGAATTGCGTAATGTGTACCTCGCGAGAGATTGCTGAGAACTGCGTAATGTATACCTCGCGAGAGATTCTGTAGAACTGCGCGACGTTTACCTCGTGAATGATTCTGTAGAACTGCGTGATACTTGCTGTTGGCTCAAGAATTTATACTCCCTCGCACCAAAATGCCTAAACATTATAATAGAGCTGCTATTGGTTACTAAATCGCGCCAACATTAGCGTCTGTTCTGTCAAACAATCATAATTACTAATACATATGCTCAAGGAAAGATTTTCGCTCCATTTCTAAAGAAAGGCACGCTACCCGTCATTTGTTGTCTCTTCTAAGTGATAAACAACTCACCCCATCGCTTCATTGTTACCCACTCCTATTGTCAGTTTCAGTGAGGCCGTGTAAACTTATTTCCTAAGAATGCTTATAGCTAACAAACATCTAAAATTATTGTCATACAATAATGTTAATTTACACTACAATCACTCTGGCATTCACAGTGTTGTGATATAAAATACTGCCCCAATACCATGGCGCATCCTCTTCCTTCTGTGGATGCCGATCCATCAGTGCAAAGTTTCGTGTTAGAGTTATATTTGTCCAATAAGGAATTGGATATTTGCTTGAGGATACAACAAGGTGTTTGTGATTTCAGGTGAGATAAAAGTTGGGTATCAATTGTGGATTTTGTATATGCCGGTGGGGTGTGGTGCTGAGATAGAACAAAGGGATTTTAAAATCGATTTCTTTCAGGTAATGGAGAATTCGAATGTAAAACGGACTGCTATGTCTTTCTGTTGGCATCCGGTAAGGTTTGTCTAGTGGAAAGACATAGCTGTGCATTTTATGAGATGGATGTGAGGCAATCTTTATGACATATGTTAGGCTTAATATTTTTCTGGGAGTATTTAAAGGTGGTCCATATGCTTCTATTTGGAGGCTTGAGATTGGACTGGTAACAAATGCCCCTAGTGTCAACCTTAGGGCATTAGACTGTATGGAGTCAAGGGTTTTGAGAGTTGAATTGTTTTGTGAAGTATACAATTGCTCCATAGTCCAGTATGGATATAATGCGAGCTTTGTAGGTTTTGAGAAGTCAGTACCCCAATTTTTTGCAGTAAGTGCCTTGAGAATGTTGAGTAAGAATGAGGGATTTTATTTATAACTTTCTTCATAACCTCTGTATCAGGGTTAAAGACAACGTTTTGTACAAGCTTCTTTTAAGGATTTAACATGAGGTCTCCATGAAAGTTTATGGTCAAAAGTAACCTCCAAAATCTTTGTGCTTGTAATTACCTCGAGCTTCTCTTCATTAAGATATACTTCAAGGTCTTGCTCAGCAAGTATTTTTCTTGTGAAGGTAATGCATTTCGTTTTACTGCTGGATAATTTAAAACCAGTAGTAGACGACTATTCTTGGAGATTATCTAAGGCTGACTGAAGTATGTTTTGAGTGGTGGCTATATTTTTGCCTTGGCAGAAAATTGTAAGGTTATCAAGGCTTTCCTTAACTGGTGGGTGAAGAGATGATACAATATTATTTATAGCTACGAGGAAAAGAGTCACACTGATCCCTGATAAACACCATTTTCTATTTTGATTTCTTTGGACAGTATGCCGTTGTCTTTAACCCTGATACAGAGGTTATGAAGAAAGGTATAAATAAAAGCCCTCATTCTTCCTCTGATGTTGAAAGTCCAAAAGTGTTCTAATAATGTGGGGTTTCCATACCATGTCATATGCTTTTTATATATCTAAATTTATCATAGAGAGATGGTGTGATTTTGAGAAGGCATTTAGGATTTCTGTTTCGAGTGTAATGAAGGGTCGGCGGTCGAATGGTGACGGCGAAAGCCATTTTGAGTTTCGGTGAAGAAGTTCTGTAGATCTAAAATGCCGTTTAATCTTCTGGTAATAGTTTTTTCCGTTAGTTTGCACATAATGCTTGTGAGAGCAATAGGTCTGAAGGTTTGTGAAAAGTAATGGCCCTTGTTGGGGTTTGGTATCGGGACAACTATTACTAGCCGCCATTGGTTAGGGAATGTTTTATTTGTCCAGACAAAGTTGTATGCTTCATTAAGGTATCTAAATCCTTATAGAGGAAGTTGCTTTAGCAGTTCATATGGTATGTTGTCAAGTCCAGAACTTTTGGATGTACACCGATGTAGTTCGTTCGTTAGTTCGTGGATAGATAATGTTTCATTGTAGCTATCTTCACGGTCCACAGATAGTGCACCTAACCCTGGTTCTGGTTTAGATGCTTTATATTGATAAAACTTGTCGTCGAAGTTAGAATCACTTGATATAATGGCGAAGGTATTCGCGAAAATATTTGCGATGTCAATAGAAGAACTAACGGTTTATTTTCCTCGGCATTCCAAAGGCTAGTTATATGAGGAGATCTGTATACACCACTTATGTTTTTAATTCTATCCCAAACAACAGAGGAGGAAGTGATACGGCTTAAAGAAGACAGAAAGATCGACCAGCATAGTTTTTTTGCTGTCCTTTGTGACTCTCTGTGCTTTTGGTCTAAACTTTAGACAATTTATTGTATTTTCTAAGGATGGGTGTCTCTTGTATTTGTAGAACGCTCTGTTCTTGTTCTTAAGAGCAATTTTACAAGATCCATTCCCTATGGTACACATCTTTTAGTGTTAGATGTAGTGGTTTGTGGTACACTAGCTTCTGCAGCCGTAACAATTAATGTTGCAATTTCAGCAATAATAGTATCGGTTTCATTGGCAGTGAGTAGTGAGTGGAGGATTCTTCGGATACCTTCTCTAATAAGGTTTTGATACAGTGGCCAATTGGATTTAAGAAATTTCCACTTGATATTGAAGGTGCATGGGGTTATGGAATTATTTAAAAATTATTTTAAGAAATAAATTGATGAGTGCTCACTACCCAACAATCATGAGTAGACGGACCAATTGAGTAGTTCATAAACTTCAGGTGTGCAAATGGTTAAATCGATACTACTTGATGTTCCATGAGCTAAGTAATAGTGGATTGGGTCTCTTGAATTGAGCATAATGAAGTCAAAGTCTTCTAGTAATTGTTCTATAAGTTGTCCTCTTCTGACAGTATAACGGCATTCCCTTAAGTTGTTGTGACTGTTGAAATCTCCCAACAATATGAAGGTTTTGGTAGTTGAAGGATTAAGTTAATTAAAAGTTCAATGTGTAGTGTATAGCTGTTTGGAATATAAACATTACAGATGCAGATTGACTGTGGTAGATTTACTACAATCGCTATTGCTTCTAGGTCTGTAATTAAAGGGATTTCTCAGTGATTCAAGTTATGTTTTGCATATGTTGCCACTTCTCCACTAGCATGGAGAGTGGCTGTACGGTTTTTATAGCATACCTTAAATTGTTTTAAGTTGGAAACAAATCTGTTGCTAAAGTTTTTTTCTTGGGGGCAAATAATATCAGGTAGGTAGCGGTTTATTAGTAGCTGGTGGTCGAATTGTGGTCGTAAACCGTTTATATCCCATTGAATTATTGTTATTTAGAAGAATAAAATTCCAAGAGGCTTTATGTCCATTATTGTGTGAGATAGGAGCAATCATCGCTTGAATGGTCTGGTGTGGAGATGTCCTTTGCCATGTTTGCAGCTATGAGCAACTTTTTAACAATGCGCGCACTTCTGTTTTTTATGGCATTGTTGGGAAAGTAGGGTGCAGTTTTTGAAGCGCACAAGTTAGGCCTTCTAGGTGGTCTGTATAATCAGATGCTACTGTAGTTATATCAGCAACCCCTAGTGTGTTCTCTAAGAAACTTATAATTGCAAATAACTGAGTGGGAAGGAACTTACTTCGGTTTCCATCTGTTTTATTGGTTGAAGGATTACAAGGTTGAGGCTTGTGTGTCCCTTTTAGGTTTCTTGTTAGGTCGGTTAAGTTTTTTCTTTACACTAGATTCAATTGGTAGGTTGTTTTCCTCACCATCCCTGGCAGTCTCAGTGCCGGTTGCTGAAATCGGTCTTTTTCTGTGAGGTTGGGTGTCTATACGAACAGGACTTTTACAGCTCTCTGTCTGTGTAGAGAAAGTAGAGTGTGTGGTTGGTTTAGAGAATTTTAGGGAATTTTGAATTTGGTCCTGTCTGTCCACAGGATTTTTGTCTGGAGTACACCGGAGGTGCTTTCCCTTACTGGAGCTGATGGGGTGGACGTGTTCTCTTCTCAACAAGTTTAGGCTTTGATATTGTCTTGTTAAGGACCGGAAATTCAGAAGAACCTAGATTCCCACCAGTGATGCTATGGCAGAGATTAGAATGTGCTTTCAGCTGTTTGATCGGTGTTAGGACAATACTTTGCTAAATGTACCTCCTTTTACAAAGAAAGCAGGAGGGAAGGTCAGAAGATAGGTATATGAAGTAATTAGTACCGTGATGTTGAATTTGAAGAGGTTCTGGGAGTTTGTCAAAAGTCTGCATTGTGAATGTACGTCTGCCTTCGAAAGCTTAAGATGTGAAAGAATCCTGGGATTGATAAACTTGTTCTGATTGTTATCTTTGACATTATCCTTATGCCTTGTTTATTTAGTTCGTCTTGTATTGTGTGATTAGGAATAACTGGACGTACATTGGACAAAATTATTATTTTGTTTTTTGTGAGTAGGGGTCTGATTTCCAAGGAAGCGCTGCTTATAAGAATTTTGGTGTGCTTTGTAGTGATTTTCTCTGCATACGCAGATTATTCCGTTCGATATACGGGAAACATAGCGTATGTTACTAGGGTTAGTGAGTTTCCCTAGCGCAAGTATGTAGTCTTTGATACTAATTCCCTCATGGACTGAATAATTTTCTGTTTGGTGGCACAAGTTCATTATTGAGAGATTTCCGTATTTCGTTTGGGTTCCTGTGTGTTTAGCTATCAGGAGTACTGTATTCAGCATTCTGTGGTATCACTTTTCCGTTGTTGTCGGAGCGATTACTATTAGTAATCTTTTTTGCAATAAGTATTGGTTGCATTTTGAATTTGACAGTCAATGTTAACTGTATTTTCTTTCTTTAGGTTGGTAACATTTTGCCTACCTCTGTCAATAAAGGCGACCATGCAAATGTTTAACTTTTATTTAGGTTATGTAGGTTATTCTAAAAAAAATTATATTTACTTACAGTTGTAGAATGTATGTTGCAGTATCAAACCCGGCAGTCGCTGTCACAAAAGTTGTGGATTTTGGATAATTTCACTAAATTTGCATGCAGAAGAACGACTTTACTCGTGAAGCATTCCCACTATCATGGTGCCTCCTGAGCTGTGTTATTTACATAGAGACACAAGAACAAATATGCACATTTTTATATATTGTAAGTCCTATAGCATTTTATGTGATTTGGAAACAAATCGGCAGTTCTTTTCGATTTGGTTTCTTTTTTATCTTGTACTCCGGGAGGTACTGGTTTCTGAATGATCTGTGTTTGACTTTTTTGGGCGAACATGTTTTCATTAATTTACCATCCATCATTATAAGTCTGTAAACTCTGTTTACCCGTATTGGTTTCTGCCAACCTAGCCCCGCTTCTTTTGCTGTTTTTGTAGTCTAGGCGCTGATCCTAGTAGATACATATTCTTTTAAAACTTCTTATTATTATATACATGGAATATAGCAATATTGTTGTTAAACTTATACAGGTTTTGCACTTTATCCGTCTTTACTTATGCTTTAATTTCTTAGTATGCATTTAATTCGAGCATCATGTTGAGTTTCACATTAGCATACCAAGGGAATCTAGCCAAACGACCATCTTGTTCTGCTTGTCTAACTAATTTTGAACATAGCATCATGCTCTATTCTACCTTGATTTGATTTATTACGAAACAAAGAATCACATTCTATCATGCCTCTTCAATTTACCATCGCGATAGCAACTTTGTAATGTTTTCCTAAAACAGGCGACAACAATGGCTGAACATTGACTCGACTTTAATCAACCTGGCCTCTATATGATAATAAATTTGGTCATGAAATACGCACTCACATGGAGTGTTTTTAAGGCTGGTACTGGACGGCCACTTTGATACTTCGACCAGCTGTTAATGAGCAGTTAAGTACCTATGTATTACAAGGAACATATTTATAATCTGTCGCCCAAAAATAATAATAGTAGTATGTGACGTACATGTATTAAGTATATAACAGAATTTCAGAAATAGAAACTATTCGGCTTCGTTTCGTATTTTCAAACGTTTCCTGGATTCTGTTATAAATTTGCTGATCAGTTTTGTATCCAAATATAATATAGCTATTTTTTTGCATTTCATTTTGATACGATGCGCTTTTGGGGACAAACAGGTCACGCCTCCGGCTTTTTGCCATGTAACATTCATCTGATTATCGAGGCAAGTGATATAAGCATGCAGTCTAATGGTGACGAAACTATACTTTGTTCAGTCTTTTGAGACAGTGGAAGGGGGATATAAGGCCATCGCGAGGCCGGTGCGTCACCCGGTGTGGCGGAGGCGGGGCCACACCGAATAAAAAAAAAAAAAAATGCGGCAACTATCAGAAAGAGCCGTTAAACGTGGCCGACCTGGGCAGACCGATCCGTTTTCTATCTTCCCCTCTCCACTATCTCAAAAGACTCTGAGCAAAAATATGCAGCGCAGAGCGAACAAGTTCGAAACAGCCAAACGAGCACCACACATTCGCTGATTACTTAAAGTATGCCGCAGTGAAAATCTTATATTTGCGTGTTTCTTTGGAATGCTAAACATTTCGGGAATGTTCCCAGTAGTATGGTTAAGTTTTCAGCAGCATACTTTGAAACCAAAAGTGAGCTCATGAGCTCAAGGCTAACATACATATACCTCAATGTTCCCAGTTGTATGGTAAAGTTTTTAGCAGCATACTTTAAAACCAAAAGTGAGCTCATGAGCTCAAGGCTAACATACATATACCTCAATGTTCCCAGTTGTATGGTGAAGTTTTCAGTAGCATACTTTAAAACCAAAAGTGAGCTCATGAGCTCAAGGCTAACATACATATACCTCAATGTTCCCAGTTGTATGGTTAAGTTTTCAGTAGCATACTTTGAAACCAAAAGTGAGCTCAAGGCTAACTTACATATACTTCAATGTTCCCAGTTGTATGGTAAAGTTTTTAGCAGCATACTTTAAAACCAAAAGTGAGCTCATGAGCTCAAGGCTAACATACATATACGTCAATGTTCCCAGTTGTATTGTTAAGTTTTCAGTAGCATACTTTGAAACCAAAAGTGAGCTCATGAGCTCAAGGCTAACATACATATACCTCAATGTTCCCAGTTGTATTGTTAAGTTTTCAGTAGCATACTTTGAAACCAAAAGTGAGCTCAAGGCTAACTTACATATACTTCAATGTTCCCAGTTGTATGGTAAAGTTTTTAGCAGCATACTTTAAAACCAAAAGTGAGCTCATGAGCTCAAGGCTAACATACATATACGTCGATGTTCCCAGTTGTATTGTTAAGTTTTCAGTAGCATACTTTGAAACCAAAAGTGAGCTCAAGGCTAACATACATATACGTCAATGTTCCCAGTTGTATGGTTAAGTTTTCAGCAGCATACTTTGAAACCAAAAGTGAGCTCATGAGCTCAAGGCTAACATACATATACCTCAATGTTCCCAGTTGTATTGTTAAGTTTTCAGTAGCATACTTTGAAACCAAAAGTGAGCTCAAGGCTAACTTACATATACTTCAATGTTCCCAGTTGTATGGTTAAGTTTTCAGCAGCATACTTTGAAACCAAAAGTGAGCTCAAGGCTAACATACATATACGTCAATGTTCCCAGTTGTATGGTTAAGTTTTCAGCAGCATACTTTGAAACCAAAAGTGAGCTCAAGGCTAACATACATATACCTCAATGTTCCCAGTTGTATGGTTAAGTTTTCAGCAGCATACTTTAAAACCAAAAGTGAGCTCATGTGCTCAAGGCTAACAAACATATACCTCAATGTTCCCAGTTGTATGGTTAAGTTTTCAGCAGCATACTTTGAAACCAAAAGTGAGCTCATGGGCTCAAGGCTAACATACATATACCTCAATGTTCCCAGTTGTATAGTTAAGTTTTCAGCAGCATACTTTGAAACCAAAAGTGAGCTCATGAGCTCAAGGCTAACATACATATACCTCAATGTTCCCAGCTGTATAGTTAAGTTTTCAGCAGCATACTTTGAAACCAAAAGTGAGCTCAAGGCTAACATACATATACCTCAATGTTCCCAGTTGTATGGTTAAGTTTTCAGCAGCATACTTTAAAACCAAAAGTGAGCTCATGTGCTCAAGGCTAACAAACATATACCTCAATGTTCCCAGTTGTATGGTTAAGTTTTCAGCAGCATACTTTGAAACCAAAAGTGAGCTCATGAGCTCAAGGCTAACATACATATACTTCAATGTTTCCAGTTGTATGGTTAGGTTTTCAGCAGCATACTTTGAAACCAAAAGTGAGCTCATGAGCTCAAGGCTAACATACATATACCTCAATGTTCCCAGTTGTATGGTTAAGTTTTCAGCAGCATACTTTGAAACCAAAAGTGAGCTCATGAGCTCAAGGCTAACATACATATACCTCAATGTTCCCAGTTGTATGGTTAAGTTTTCAGCAGCATACTTTGAAACCAAAAGTGAGCTCATGAGCTCAAGGCTAACATACATATACCTCAATGTTCCAGTTGTATGGTTAAGTTTTTAGCAGCATACTTTGAAACCAAAAGTGAGCTCATGAGCTCAAGGTTAACATACATATACCTCAATGTTGGCAGTTGTATCAGACTCCTACTTGTACCAAATTGTATTATCTAGTTGATCCATTTCTATATATGTATTTGTTGTGAATAACATGGAGATACATGTATTGTATATGAATTCCATATAATCGCACTGAAATGCTTATGCCGTGAGAAAAATTGTGGATGTTACAAACCGACATCTGTCTGCAAGAGAAAAATCGTTACGTTATTAAAAGAGTGGAAAACATTATGAGCTGATGAGTGTTTTTTGCAGACTGTTTTATAATTAATGCGAGGTAAGTCAAAAAGTAAGTTTCTCTAACCTTTTAAAGGTAAACTAGTAAAGTGCAGAGTTTTATTTTTCGATATGTATATACCCAAAAGTATTAAAGCATTTGCCAAAGTGTACTTACATTTCTAACGATAAGAAGAGACGTTCTGCTCAGTGAGCCATTTCGCCGTTTATCATTGGCAAATTGTCTACTAAGTGGATGTTTTACAAGCAGATGAAAGTTCGAAAGAGAAACACTACACCGACTATGTAGTGGAGGGAAAACACCTGCCAATGTCAGGTGTGAAAATCCGCATTAGTCCCAGCCTTGTGGGGGTTTGCATTAACGTGCAATTGCTCAATTCCGCGTGTAATAACAGATCGTCAGTTTCCTTGACACACCTTAATTTCACCTGGTACACACCATGAGTCATGAAATCAGTCCAATCACTTTATTTAGGCTCAATGGCGAAAGAGAGTAATAAGATGATACCGATTACCTATCGGTTGGACCATAGCCTACTGATACGAGACCTTGCACCGCCCCTGCTCTAAGTTCCGACGGAAAGCAACGCCGTAATTTTGAAATTTTGCTTATGTAAGTAAGTTAGGAATTCGCTTGTATATGGTTGGGGCGAAGGGAGAGAGGAAAGCATCACTTTAATTCTGAGCAAATTCGTATCACAATTTGATGCAAAAAAAAAAGTTATTCAAGTAACAGTAACTCAAGGGGATCTTATTATAACCGTTATGCGAAAAAAAAAATGTGCTTCTGCACGTACTTGGCTGTTATTCTGGAAGGGTTATATGTATTCTAGTATTCTTTGCGTAGCTGGAACTGTTACTGTCCCCATTTCTAGCCATTACAGTTGTTGCAGCGTGCTCCAGTACTGGACTTCTTGGTAATAAAACAGATTTTTTGGCTAACCCTCGTGCATTGCTGGTGGTAGAGAAGTTGTTAATACCTACGAGGAGACGCTTGTGTATGAAGTGCCAATTGAATGCCTGCTGCGAAGAGGGCTACACAGATTAATGATAGAAGCTAACCTGTAGGTCTCTTACGCAGTTCCTCTTATGACACGAGAACCCTCGTGACACGGTAACGAACTCTTCACAACAAACAACTTGCCGCTCACTTTGCTTTCCTTGCCCTAAATGTGCCAATTAAAATAGAAAAGTATTTTTTATGAGAAAGGTAACGCTTGATTGAAAGATTTAAAATACGGCTCTCGAAATATTGCATTCCTTCTGGAGTTTTACTAGACGGAGTAAAAATGCAGAACGGCGAGTACGTACAGCCCGGATAGTTAGTTGGTTTCACGCATGATTGTGACAAGACTAGGCATAATATCAGCTGTTTGATGCAGTTTAACTTGTCTCACCCCTTACACAACAGGAGCATAGATTCAGCCGTTTATTTAATTCCAATCCTTATCAACAGATACTAGAATGCCACACCTGATTAGAAATTCGTCATGTCATTGTTTCCGTTACTTTAAGAATTAAACAAACCTGCACATTTATATTGTGTATAATAACACTAGTCTGCATGATATCGGATGACTGAAAACTAATAAGTGATTCTGACTCACTTTTTAATGCTATATTCAGAACTGCTTTTAGTTTTTTTTTCTATCACGTATAGTTTGTTTTCACAATTTCACTTCAACAATATAGAGATATAGAGATATAAAGATAGTGCCTCCGCTACTATACATAAAATTGGGCTTGATGAAGCAATTTGTAAGGGCTCTACCACAGAATGGACCCTACTTCAAGTACCTTTCCAAGAAATTTGGCTTCATTACACAAGACAAATTAAAGGCTGGAATTTTTGTTGGCTCTCAAATAAATAAATTAATGGGATGAAGATTTTGAGAAGACAATGAATGAGAGAGAAATAGAAACATGGACCGCATTCGGATCAGTTACTGAAAACTTCTTAGGCAATAACAAAGATCCTAATTACAAGGCCACTGTCGAAACAATGTTGGAAAATTTCAAGAAGATGGGTTGCAACATGAGTGTAAAGGTGCATTTTCTGCATTCACATATCGACTACCCTCCAGAAAATCTGGGACGTTATAGTGAAGAGCAGCCTGAACGTTTTCACCAAGATATTAAGGAGATGGAGGGGAGGTACGAGGGGAGATGGAATGATACTATGATGGCAGACTACTGTTGGATGTTGAGGAGGGACAGTCATCTTCAAGGATCTGCAAGGAAGTCAAAGAAGAGAAAGTTTGAAAAAAATTAAATGAAACACTTTGGCTTCTTGTTTTGTTAAAATGTAGTCATGAAATAAATTAGGGGAGTTCTTGAGAGTATTCTTAAATGTTTCTGGAATAAAAACTTACCTTGTGTGAAATGGTATTTGAATACTTTTCTACGCTCATTAGAAAAATTGTCAAAATATTACTTATTTTGTGTAAAAACCTGACGTGATAGAATAAACGGAAATTATTTCTGGAATCAGCACAAAAACTTTATTCCAGAACACATACTTTTAAGAAATCATCTGACAAAAAGTTTGAAAATGCAGACTAGTGTAATTATTCCTTCAACAGCAATGAAAATATCCTTACTCTTCGTGATGGTCTTAGACTTGTTGTTGCCGAGGGTAATATTACCGTAACGTTATCTTACTAACTAACAAAGGCTCCTTTATCGTTGGAGAATATTTAATTAAGATTCAAGTGTCTAAATGAAGTAATATTTATAATGTATCGAGCTTCTAAATTGTTTTCCTCTCTGCTGTAGCTAATGCAGTCACGAAGATGGGGGAGAGCAAGAGCAAGCGTGTTAGCTCAGAAATGAGACTGCGCAGTACGTAAGTCACAAAAGCCTAACAGAAAGCACGAATTTATATAGGTAACACTGTGTTAAACCTAAGTCCGATTCCTGTCTCTGGAGTACTAAGCTCAAAAGCGCACTGGCTGTCAATATCGAAAAAGGTATTATCCCTTAGCCATAAGCCATGCAACATTGCGTAATAAGCAAAGCCACAATTCTTAGAACCGAATCATGTTTAGGAGTCTCAGTTACTTTGTAGTACACTCGTTCAGAACGACAGTCAAGCAGCAAACATTCAATGGACCATCCTCGTGTAGATGGTATTTGCTTTAAGAATTGTGGTGTTGGTCTCGTGCTTAGGTTTTGAAAGAAAGAAGGTATACCTGTGTCCCGGTTCAAGGATTCCAAATCCAATTTATAATATAAATGTGTTTTTCTGTTTTGCCGCAACAGGTTCATCTACTAAATTTCAAGAAGCAGAAGTGCTAACAAAACAATAGCAACGTTGCTTCGTTTGTATTTCCCTGATGCTTAGTTTTTGTTTCGGTAGTCTGTAGGATATTATTAGAACTTGTAATCTTGGGGACCGAACACAAAGCTTAACTGCGGGAAAGAATATACCTACATATAAAGCGCTTCACTTTTGCATACACACACACTCGAGCGAGCTGGGCAGGTAACATGAAATCACTGTATTCCATCCTCTTGGTCCCGAATATTACAATCCTGTCACTGGAACCTTGCGAATGCACTGCGCTGTAATCGCAAGGTTTAGCAGGTTTCCATTCTCTTGGTCCCGAATATTACAATCCTGTCACTGGAAACTTGCGAATGCACTGCGCTGTAATCGCAAGGTTTAGCAGGTTTCCATTCTCTTGGTCCCGAATATTACAATCCTGTCGCTGGAAACTTGCGAATGCACTGCGCTGTAATCGCAAGATTTAGCAGGTTTCCATCCTCTTGGTCCCGAATATTACAATCCTGTCGCTGGAAACTTGCGAATGCACTGCGCTGTAATCGCAAGGTTTAGCAGGTTTCCATTCTCTTGGTCCCGAATATTACAATCCTGTCGCTGGAAACTTGCGAATGCACTGCGCTGTAATCGCAAGGTTTAGCAGGTTTCCATTCTCTTGGTCCCGAATATTACAATCCTGTCACTGGAACCTTGCAAATGCACTGCGCTGTAATCGCAAGGTTTAGCAGGTTTCCATCCTCTTGGTCCCGAATATTACAATCCTGTCACTGGAACCTTGCAAATGCACTGCACTGTAATCGCAAGGTTTAGCAGGTTTCCATCCTCTTGGTCCCGAATATTACAATCCTGTCGCTGGAAACTTGCGAATGCACTGCACTGTAATCGCAAGGTTTAGCAGGTTTCCATTCTCTTGGTCCCGAATATTACAATCCTGTCGCTGGAAACTTGCGAATGCACTGCACTGTAATTGCAAGGTTTAGCAGGTTTCCATTTTCTTGGTCCCGAATATTACAATCCTGTCGCTGGAAACTTGCGAATGCACTGCACTGTAATCGCAAGGTTTAGCAGGTTTCCATTCTCTTGGTCCCGAATATTACAATCCTGTCACTGGAACCTTGCAAATGCACTGCACTGTAATTGCAAGGTTTAGCAGATTTCCATTCTCTTGGTCCCGAATATTACAATCCTGTCGCTGGAAACTTGCGAATGCACTGCACTGTAATCGCAAGGTTTAGCAGGTTTCCATTCTCTTGGTCCCGAATATTACAATCCTGTCGCTGGAAACTTGCGAATGCACTGCACTGTAATCGCAAGGTTTAGCAGGTTTCCATTCTCTTGGTCCCGAATATTACAATCCTGTCGCTGGAAACTTGCGAATGCACTGCGCTGTAATCGCAAGGTTTAGCAGGTTTCCATTCTCTTGGTCCCGAATATTACAATCCTGTCACTGGAACCTTGCAAATGCACTGCACTGTAATCGCAAGGTTTAGCAGGTTTCCATTCTCTTGGTCCCGAATATTACAATCCTGTCACTGGAACCTTGCAAATGCACTGCACTGTAATCGCAAGGTTTAGCAGGTTTCCATTCTCTTGGTCCCGAATATTACAATCCTGTCGCTGGAAACTTGCGAATGCACTGCACTGTAATCGCAAGGTTTAGCAGGTTTCCATTCTCTTGGTCCCGAATATTACAATCCTGTCACTGGAACCTTGCAAATGCACTGCGCTGTAATCGCAAGGTTTAGCAGGTTTCCATCCTCTTGGTCCCGAATATTACAATCCTGTCGCTGGAAACTTGCGAATGCACTGCACTGTAATCGCAAGGTTTAGCAGGTTTCCATTCTCTTGGTCCCGAATATTACAATCCTGTCGCTGGAAACTTGCAAATGCACTGCACTGTAATTGCAAGGTTTAGCAGGTTTCCATTCTCTTGGTCCCGAATATTACAATCCTGTCACTGGAACCTTGCAAATGCACTGCACTGTAATTGCAAGGTTTAGCAGGTTTCCATCCTCTTGGTCCCGAATATTACAATCCTGTCGCTGGAACCTTGCAAATGCACTGCGCTGTAATTGCAAGGTTTAGCAGGTTTCCATCCTCTTGGTCCCGAATATTACAATCCTGTCGCTGGAACCTTGCAAATGCACTGCGCTGTAATTGCAAGGTTTAGCAGGTTTCCATCCTCTTGGTCCCGAATATTACAATCCTGTCCCTGGAACCTTGCAAATGCACTGCACTGTAGTTGCAAGGTTTAGCAGGTTTCCATCCTCTTGGTCCCGAATATTACAATCCTGTCGCTGGAACCTTGCAAATGCACTGCACTGTAATCGCAAGGTTTAGCAGGTTTCCATCCTCTTGGTCCCGAATATTACAATCCTGTCGCTGGAACCTTGCAAATGCACTGCACTGTAATCGCAAGGTTTAGCAGGTTTCCATCCTCTTGGTCCCGAATATTACAATCCTGTCACTGGAACCTTGCAAATGCACTGCACTGTAGTTGCAAGGTTTAGCAGGTTTCCATCCTCTTGGTCCCGAATATTACAATCCTGTCACTGGAACCTTGCAAATGCACTGCACTGTAATTGCAAGGTTTAGCAGGTTTCCATCCTCTTGGTCCCGAATATTACAATCCTGTCGCTGGAACCTTGCAAATGCACTGCGCTGTAATTGCAAGGTTTAGCAGGTTTCCATCCTCTTGGTCCCGAATATTACAATCCTGTCACTGGAACCTTGCAAATGCACTGCGCTGTAATCGCAAGGTTTAGCAGGTTTCCATCCTCTTGGTCCCGAATATTACAATCCTGTCGCTGGAACCTTGCAAATGCACTGCGCTGTAATCGCAAGGTTTAGCAGGTTTCCATTCTCTTGGTCCCGAATATTACAATCCTGTCACTGGAACCTTGCAAATGCACTGCGCTGTAATCGCAAGGTTTAGCAGGTTTCCATCCTCTTGGTCCCGAATATTACAATCCTGTCGCTGGAACCTTGCAAATGCACTGCGCTGTAATCCCAAGGTTTAGCAGGTTTCCATCCTCTTGGTCCCGAATATTACAATCCTGTCGCTGGAACCTTGCAAATGCACTGCGCTGTAATCGCAAGGTTTAGCAGGTTTGTAGCGTTTTCTCATTCCCAAAATAGAGGGTCAGATTCAATCTCGATTGAGATGAGTTGTCTGGATGAGTCGCCCCCCGCCGGAAGTTTCCTCTTCCTATTTATAAGATAAATATGAAGTGATTCACTACTCAGTGGACGCTGACCTCAATTGAGTGTTATTATAGCCATTTCATATACTTCTGCTGACCTGAGTTGTTTAATGGGATATTAAACACTGCCCCCTCCCAAAAATCTAAGTGTGCACATGCATTCTCCAGGGTTACGCGGCGCTCCAGAAAAGTAAAATATATAAAAAACTAAACAAAATTGCGGATTAAGAAGTAGAATAAAAACAAGAAAATTATATTTAGTATAAAGCCATATGTTAGGCCTAAGAGGCTTCACCATAAAACTGGTTCTAAAACGGCTCCAGAGTCAAAGGTTGCAATCGCTCGGCCTAACATAACAAGTACAAAACACAGCATTGTTGTGCTGTCTCATGATTTTTACTGGGTGCAAGATAAGATTTCATGCCATCACAACATAATCTAAAATTTAGTTGGCGTTAACTATGGCGAGAGGACTGTACGCTCATCTCTTTACTGGCTGCGACGTCACAAGCAACCGTGAGGTGTAAACTCGAAAACCATACCTTGCAAGGACTGCGAAAAATGGTATTCGTTTTAGATTAAAGTATCTGTTCGGTCGATCAATTAATTGTTCTCTGTCGGTCATAGTTTTCTACTCAAGAGCAATCGGTCCTTGCAAATCCATCTTCTTTCGGAGACTCTTCCGTTTACCTCTTCATCTCAGCATATTAATATTTTTAAATATTGTCTATAATTAGTTCTTTTACTACCAACATTTTTCTCCGTTCACCATGTATTACATTGCGTCACTCAGCAAGCAGTTCCTTCTCATACAATGACCCAGGCAATTACTTCTGGTCTTTCCTATCATTCATTAAAGCCAGCTTACGTTTACCGCGGATGCTGCTTTAATTTCACGAGTCCATCAGGAGCCAAGGAATGAAAACAAACAAATCAGAGTATTACTATCAGAAAATGAGTAAATTGCCCGAGGAAACTCATACCTGTGCTGCGCTTAACCCCTTGGTAGCTCGTTGGAAAGGAAGACAATTGGCACCTTTGGAGTATATGAGACAGAGGAATTCGGTTCAATACTTGCCTGAGGTGCAGAGAAAAGAACCATTCATCTCCTGCGTGCTGGAGTGCTTAGAGGCAATATGCTAGGAATGTTCCCAAACAGAGCTTCTTTCTTATTGCAGAGAAGAGAGGAAACGTGCAGTACATGAGGCACATATCCTTTCCATACATCTTCTTTGATGCCACACATTCCTCTCGGAGCAATAAAAAAACTGTTGCAGAAAAATTGCACAAGGAAGACAACTGACATTTTTGCTAAGAACGGAATATGTATGACATCGTTATTCTTTGTCACCTCAGTTCATCCTGCTACTTGGCGAGTTCCGACTACAAACCAGACACGTCAGGTAAATGATACTACAGCTGCCCCTAGGTATTCGTATTGAGCAACCTACAGATTATCGTCTTCTTACGTGAAACGTTGCAGATTGGTCGGCAAATATGTTCTTTTGCAGCTATACGTTTTGTAACTTGTTAATGTTTAATTGGTGTGCATTATAAAATGGTACACATGTGCAAATAACCTGGTGAGAGCTTAAGGAGCGGTAGGCTAACGTAGATATGAAAGCAAGCGATAAGGAAATGTTTCATTGTAGAGCATCTCGGCAAAGATTCCGTCTGGCTGAGTGGACTAAAGCTATGAAATTAGTGATGTGCTCTCAAGGTTCAAACCTTGAACATTTTTTCACAGGAGCTTTTTTTATTCCATTTTAATTCTTTGTGTCCTGAGCCGAAGAGCCTACACCAAATAGTAATTACGATCGCGTAGTTAGCATTACTGTGTAGAATATATTTTGTTTGTTTTTAAATAATCTCCTTTGATTTCATATAGTTTATGTTATTAAGTCGAAGAATACTCTCGGGTTCTATTCCTTTTTGTTTCCTTATTTCAGTTGTTTGCCACATATAAGTGCATCCGATCCTATGCTCAGGTGCAACCCAAATCCACAACGCCTCCAGACCGTGCTACAGAGCACCTCGAGCGACAGGCGTTAGGGAGCTTTACCACGAGGGCCAGTTTGCCTAGAAACCGTGCTGTCACTTTATGACACGAATGTTCACGTTATCACTCGGCTGCTTCAAGCTTTGTCGATTTTAAACACTGCTATCAGATTTTCACCATTAGTCTGACATTTATATATGTTATTTTTACATTAAATATGTTTTAACTTTGCGTGACAACTATTTGCATCTGCAATAAAAGCCGAATGTGACTCATAAAATTATTCCAGAAAATTAAAATTTTAAAGCCTTATTTAATACATGGGAAAATGGAGATTCTCAGCATTTCAAGTATTTTTAAATATTTAGTGCAACATTCTGATTTATTTTAATTTTCTAATAGACAGAAAAAACTGAGTTTTGTTTCAGTAAGACTATAACTTAAAAACGGCAATTTTTAGGCTATGCAGGTATTATGTTGAGAGTGCAATATTATTAATAGATATGTGCTAAGCCAAGCAATGACGATATACAATATGTTACGAGATTCATCACCTACGCATTTCCAAAACCTCAGCCACAAGCAGGGAACTCTAATTTATACTAAAACAAATTAAATTCTTTGGTCCACAAGTAGGTATCTTCCTAATTGTAAAAATTATGTTAATATTGTCATGCCTAAATTTAGTCCCCACGTTTATGCACTTTGCGCATTATTAGTTTTTAAATGACCGAAGACTTAAAACTTAGTTTTTTAAAATACCTTTTCTCGCTTACGCAGCATATTACTCTTTTGAAGGAAACTCAATTGAAGGTAAGTAAGTATTTCTATTGCAATAAAGGGGAGAAACGTCAATAAATTCTGGAACATGTAGAAAAAACCCATGCAGAGTTTTAGATATTTTGACTCTTCATATTGTACACACAAACTAAATAAAAATCTGCAGAACTAAAGTATTCATGACAGAAATACCAGATAAAATCCAGATACACACACTGGCACTATCCTGCAACCAAAATTAAATTCTATTATTGCCCTTCCCCTTAGAATAAAAGTATTAATTAACAATAACGAATTTTTAAAGTCTACTCTTACAATACCTGTATAAAAACACCTGATATTGTGAATGAAAGCTATATGAATGACTACACAATAAGTATAATCTTTGTGTATACCTGATTAATATATAAGAACGTATAGTTATAAGACACAGTTCTTATGTTTATAAACATAATTAGTTTTGATAATCTGCAAATTAAATAATCTTGTAAATTATCCTGTATAAATAGTCTTGTAAATAAAAATAATGTAAACATAAAAAAACAAAGAGATATAAACTATAGAACGCAACTATAAACAACAACAATAATAATAAATCCCAATCAACCTATTATTCAGGATGTTATTCTTCTGTATAATAAAATCAATATTTCTGAAAAGAACGTCAACTTTATATCGATTTCGTCACATGTTAACATCAAAGGGAATAAAAAATTAGACAAGTCTGCCCAGTTAAATATCTAGGAGTAATGCTAGACACAAAACTAACCTGGAACTTTCACATATCCTACGTTTCAACACTAGCTTCTTCCAGAATCAAAATGCTATACCCTCTACTACACAAGAGATCACCGCTTGGACTGGAGTGCTCAGTATTACTATACAAGTCTTTCATACATCCTATACTATCATACACCGCTCCTGTGTGGGGTGGAGCTGCAAAATCAATCCATCGACTTCACGTTATACAAAACAAATTTTTCCTCACAATTACAAAGGCTCTATGATTCATAAGAAATGACCAACTTCATCACGAATTTGAAATTCTTCCCATACAATACTTCAAATTGCTTTCAAAGAAACTCTTCTTCAGATTAGCTGGAGTACCAGCCGCTGCAACCTATCACATTGGACTTAGGAACCCACAGAAGAGAACATAGCGATTTCTCAGACTAATAATTAACCTCACTCATCCAAACCTTGTTCTCAATCATTGATTGTAAGCAACTGAACATATTTGTTAACTTTGTTTAATACCTTGTTACTGTTATCTAGCCAAATCTAATTATTAATATCATATAGTTGTAATCATTATCCATTTGTTAATGTTATTTTCTTGTTATCTATTGGACATGTTAGAGGTGATATTCTCAGTTTGTTGTATGTAAAGTAATTGTTAAACTGTCTATCACCGACTTGTATAACAATCTTGCTGATCGGCGAAATAAAAAGAAAAGAAGATGAGTCTGCCAAAGAAGCCACCCGATATCCTCCTAACACAATAGCATCGCTACATCGAGGTGTTATAGCATTTACGACTTCTTACCGAGAAATGGAAGAAAGAATGGCATTAAACAATAAACTCCTTAATGTCCGCTGCAGCTCCACAAATATCTGGACGCTCCGACGAAGATACCAAGTGGTTCTTTCTCGTCTTAGAACTGGTAAAAGTGGTTGTTAACTAAGTCATTCCTATTTACTTATTCATGATCCACCCTTGCTCTGCACCATCTGCAACATACAATTTACTGCGAAACATGTTCTACTGGACCGTCATTTGTACACCAAATGGACACATTAGGCGGAAATTACCAAATCAAATTCTCATCCCTCTCAATGATCCTGATGTGGTTACAAGATACTAACTTATCTGCACAACATGGACTTAATAAACAAAACGCAATGAAACCTGTAACTTGTTTACAGCCAATTTTGTATTCATTTACTTAAAATGTTCATGTTTATGACTAACTATATTGTAACTTAATGCTACTATTGAAGCCTTTTCCAGCCCCGCGATGGTCGACAAGTTTGACGACGAATGCCTGGTGTCACCTTTGACGTCTCTCCAATATATGCTGTTGATTCTGCTGTCGGCTGCTACTGGTTGACTATGAGATCTTTCTCTCAGGGTGTGCGTGGGCGTAGGTGAAAGGATAACACCAATTTAAATTGACTGAGAGGTTTAATGTGATCTAATACTTGAACTATTGAAGCGAGTTGCGACCGTTTGAAGATAAGGAATAGATTTATTATGAATCGTAGCACTCGAAACTATAACAATTGAACTATTAAACCTGCTAACTTCTGCAGTATCAATTTGAAGGTTTTTAAAAAACTGTAATATAAGGAAACTAGAAGCGTAAATTGCCGCAAAAATGCTTACCCCTCGCTGCTACCGCTAACTGATAACCCAGCGCGGTCTTAGGTACAACGAACTGCCGATCACCGTAAAAGAGTGTAAGCACCTAAGGCTGTACGGGGAAAAAAGAAAGAAAGACGCTAATTTTAGGAATACACGCTCTTATAAATTTAAGCTCCGCCCACATATCAATACTCCTACCAACACGACCCAATACTAAAAACTCTACAAGTGCGTCTCTGACCCTGTTACTATGCGGAACCTCCACGAATCTAAAATTTCATTTAACTTTCTCTTTACAGCTTTCTGGCCTCCGCGACTGTTCAAACATACTGAACCTGATCTCTAACTGTATTCCAGGAACTTTCATAGTTAAGGTGTTCGCTACTCACGCTGCTACTAATGACTTTTCTTAACATGACTCGCTAATGACTTTTACTTAGGACAAATCTTTCAACTCAAGTATTTCTCTATTTAATTATTTATATCTTCCTGTCAATAATTACGGTATCATTATGATATTTAATTGTTATGGCCGCGATATGACTTCACTGTTAAAGCGACTTAAATAATGGAATAAGAAATAAAAAGCTTAATATTGTCTGTTTCTTCATATTGTCGGCAAAAGTTACTGTTTTTAAACCGCACGCTTCCTGAGTATGGGTCATTCAACCTCACTGCTGCGTCCCACGGTACGCACTGTGATTACTATGCTGTAGGCTTAGCGAAAGGTGTGTAGTTATTACATTTGAATTTCCTCTACCATTTTTACTCTGTGCCAGTAGTTTGTCGTATTTCTATTTGTAAGTTTTTGCTAAGCCGTTACACACTCCAGGGGCTCTATTCCAGTCTCGCGAAGAGTACTCCAGGTAGCGCCACGCTGAAGTTAAGGAAAGCTTGTCCTCGTCATGCTTAGGGTGGTATTTATAAGTGGTATTTTGTGGCTAAACTTATGAGCTACGGTTATCATTAATGGAGTTGTCAAAAGCCTACAAGAGGAGGAAAATATTGCAATTTAAAAGGAAGAGCATGTTTCAATAGCTCCATATATGAGAGTACTTGCCAATCATGATAGCCGCTCTGTTGGTGGTGCGCTTGGCGCGGTACGTGAGCGGCCTCGTGACAGAGAAGTAGCGGTCGAAGCTGATGATGAGGAGGTTGAGCACGGAGGCGTTGCTGGCGAGGTAGTCGAGGGCAAGCCACGTGTCGCATATGTGCGGCCCCAGGGGCCAGTACCCGAAGATGGTGTAGACGGTGAAGAGCGGCATGGAGATGAGGCCGATCGCGAAATCTGCCACCGCCAGGCTGAACAGAAAGTAGTTGCTGATGGTCTGCAGCTGTTTGTCGATCTTGAAGGAGATCATGACCATGGAGTTTCCGACGACCGTGATGAGACTCAAGGTGCCCGCCACGATCGCGATGAGCACCATCTCCGGGATGGAGTATCGCCCCGCCCCCTCCGGCATGGTGGGCCCCAGGGAGGTGTTAACCACCTCCACTGGGGACGACGAGGAGTTAAACACGCTAACAGCACTCGCCATCTTTACATCTCCGTCCGCTCCTGAAACAACAAACAACAAAGCTACTTTACTTCGGGCTTCTTTCAAAGCAAACAACACCTTACAATTGGGACTGTGATTTCCTAACGGGTTCTTGTCCATGTTCTTGTGTATGGTCAAACATGTTAACTTTCTCTTACTGCTAAAGTCGAAAAATTCGATATCCAGATTTCCCTGAAATACAACCTGTAAAGTAATACTAATAATCATTATTTCAATTTCTAGAATAAGGCTTTGTATATGCATCACATTAAAATTAAAAGATCAGATAAAACTCCTAACCTTAAGTCAGGTGAAGATTTTTATTGAATTACTATCCTTACAGGCCTGATTCGCACGGAAAAAACCTTAGTTATTTTATTTTCCCAAAACGGTTCTAAATCATCAGATCAGCATATATTTTAGGTACCAATACTGCAAATAAGCCCCATATATAGAATTTTCTGTAAATAGCCTGTGAGGTTCTTTTCATTCTATTTTAATTTCATATAGCTGGGAAAACATAAGCAATGAGGCAACAATAGTACTCATTAAAATTATGAATTTGTGTCAAATAACTTTTTCATAGCATTAGCTGTTTTAAATATTTCGAGTTAAACTGTATTGAAAGTTTATTTCGAGTTGAGATCTGCTTTGCTCGCGGTTTATGGACATTTGAAAAGTAACAGTTCTCCTTTTTTCGAAAGAGGTCACGACAACAAATCCGAATTATGATATAAACGGATGAGTGCTGTCTCCATATCTTGTATGTAATCAAGTGCCTAATTTGAAGTCATTTCTAGGCAAGCATTTGGATCTTGATTAGCATAAAGTTGGTAGAAGAATCACTTTTATGGTGCAACATATAAATGATACGCGAGGAATGGTAAATCATAGAGAAAATAGAGCGAGTGTTGCACATCTGAGTTTTTACATAATGTCCACAACTTTGCTATAAACACATAAAAACGATGTGACATTTTGGGATTACGTGATGGGTAAGGAGTTCATTCGCCTTTTGAGTTTTTGTACAATACGAGAATGAATTTCTGTATTAACAGATTTTTATATTTATTATAGGAAACCTTTTGAGATAACTTAATTATTATATTATATGGTACTGAATTTGTACGATATATAATACGATTGCTTTATAAATCGCAATAAGCTTAGGAAGCCTTAGAATCTAGGTTTTCCTCGGCGAATAAATCCTTGTAAAACTTTGTTCCGTACAACATTCTGCTTGAAGGTTCACTTCTTCAGTTCTCCGAAAGGGGGCGGGCAGATTTTCGGGGTGTAAATGTGTCTTAAGTTACGCTCGGCTCCGGTCAATTCACACTAGTTATACGCGTGAGCCTTTAGCGACATTCAAATGTGCAGAATGGTTATAGGTAGGTACGTAGCATAAGAACTACCGAGATTAGGATACCACCCACTAATATGTTTTTGTTCGCTTCCTCAGATAAATTCAGTATTTGTTACACACATGACAACATAATTTCCAATTACAAAGGTTTACTTGCTTTTAAGGCATTTATGCTCACATATAACTGCAGGAATCTTCTTTGTTTTAAAATATTAAATAAATAAATAATAATTATTAAATGAAAAACCAAATAAAATATGAATTAATATCTGGTGAATAACTCCTCTCCCATCCACTTCTATTACTGCCATCTTTCTTGATGCATTTATTTTGAAACGGAGATTACTATTTATATTTTTGTGTTAAAACACGAGTGCGTTATACTTAAAATACAAATTGTTTATTAAAATCTGATGTGTTACACTCACATGACTTTCTCTACTCTTGTACAAACTATTTTTACAAACGCTTATACTCCAAATGCTTCATGTTAATCGAGATATCGAGATGTTAATTTTATTGATAATTTTCTTGTAGACGCAAGGGGGATTGCTAGGCTTTAAGCGATAGTCAAATATTTTAAGAGCTGGTTGCCATGTGGAGCATTCCATTCACTTTGTATGTCCAGTACAAAAAAAAAATGAATAACGAATTCCCATTTGAGAAAAATTATAAGTATTGAAAAATTTAAGGGAATAACAAGCAATATCTCGAAAATGGTTCACTCAAAACAAAAAAATGTATATGACATAAATTGTGTATTTTAACGCGATCTACATTTTCTGTGAAGTTAAATTTTGTCTATCTCTTATGGTTTACCAGTTATGCAAAAGTCGTTCACAATGAAGAATACTTTTGGAGACATTCCCAGAAAATTCGAGATATACATTTCATTTCTCATGAAAATATCTTAAACATATGATATTTTAATTAAAATCGTTGGAGTCATTTTTGAAAAAAATAAAATTTTCGAAAAATGTTCCACGTAAAGGGTAATCTGGGATGGCGGGATTTTCTTGAAAAGATACTGAACCTAAATACCAAGTTTGGTGTTCATCCGACTGTTCGTTTCTGAGTCATGCTGTTCACAGACACACACACACACACACAAACACACACACAGACTGTTTCCAAAAAGGCTTTTTTTGGATTCAGAGGGTCTCAAAACATGTATTTCCGGTGAAATATCGGTATCGAATTTTTGGAATGCAATACTTCTCCTACTTACTATACGTAGTAGAGAAAGTAATATTTGACTATCGCTTAAGGCCTATGTTCCCCTTGTTTTGTATTTGCAAGGGCAAGATAAGCACAGACATATCTCTTAATAGCTGGTTGCTGGTTCCCATTTGAGAAAATAAGTATTGAAAAATTTAAGGGAATAACAAGCAATATCTCGAAAATGGTTCACTCAACAACAAAAATGTATATTACATAAATTGTGTATTTTAACGCGATCTACATTTTTTGTGCAGTAGAATGTTGTCTATCCCTTATGGTTTACCAGTTATGCAAAAGTCGTTTACAATGAAGAATACTTTTGGAGACGTTGCCAGAAAATTCAAGAAATACATTTTATTTGCCATGAAAATATCTTAAACATATGATATTTTAATCAAAATGGTTAGAGCCATTTTTGAGAAAATTAAAATTTTCGAAAAATGTTCCATGTAAAGGATAATCTGGGGTGGGGGATTTTCTTGAAAACCTTCGTGTCACATCCCTGGAAGATACTGAACCTAAATACCAAGTTTGGTGTTTATCCGACTGTTCGTTTCTGAGTTATGCTGTTCACATTTCCGGAGAAATCTCGGTATCGAATTTTTGGGTGGAATACAATACTTCCCCTACTTACTATACGTAGTAGAGAAAGTAAAAAGGTGGAAGTATAACTCAGATATTTCTAACTGCAGAACTGGGCTATTGACAGCTTATCCATTAGGGCACCTGACATAACACTATATAAGGTTGTGGTGTAAACACTGCCTCAGCGAATGCTTCCCGAATCGTACTCGCTTTCTGTCAGAGTTCACCTTTCAAATGCTTTTGGAACACGAGTTGCTTGGAGATGGACTCCCCAGATATGGTAGCTAAGCGTAATCTATTGGGGAAGCTAAGATAGAGCTAGCGGGTTTCAAATTCAGTTACATGGGGATGTTATCTCTCAAAACTAATGATACAGGTAATAAAGCTTACACATTCCAACAGCTTACTATCGCCATTAAGGTGTTCCAATCACAACTCTACGGCTTTGTCCGTTTTGATAAGCTGATATGAAATAATTCATGCAGTTGTATACAACAATTGAAACCGGAATCAAGTTATTCAAACTCACACCATACCATACTATACCATTGATGATTGGACCACAAAATAACTCTATATACATGAAGAGTTACAAATGAACAGTATGACAGGTGCTATTTGTAATTGGTTACTGGCTCACACCAAACTAAAATTACAGCTCAAGCTTAGAGGAGGATGAATCGTTGGATTCCTCTTGATTCTGTGTGAATTTTGTACAGCTGGTAAACCTTAAGAGATAGTTTGAGTACAAAGGGGACAGCGATAGTCAAATTTTTAAGAACTGTACGCTATATGCTGGCTTTAAAATTCCATACTCTTTTCATGCAATCGCGAGAAACAACTAAAAATCGAAAGGACTGACAAAGTATTAACAAATCGAAGCATTCATAATGGATATCCCGGAAACGTATTTGAAATAATTTCTGTGTTTCGAAGAGATCAACATTTTTTTTGCCTAGTACGTTGTCGTCTATCGCTTAACGTTTACCAATTATACAAAATTCCTTTCTAGTGAAAAGGACTTCGCAAGCTATTCCCAGAAAACTCAAGATATTCATTTTATTTGTCATGTAAATATCTTTAATATATGGTATTTTAATAAAAATTGTTAGTCAGTTTTTAGAAAATCAAACATTTAGAGAAATGTTCCATGTAAAGGGTAGTTTGGGGTGGGGAATTTTCATGAAAATCCTCGTGTCTCATCTTTGGAAGCACCAAGTTTGGTAATTTATCCGAATTTCCGTTTTGAGTTGTACTGTTCGCGCGCGCGCGCGCACACACACACACATACACACACACATACACACATGGACCTTTTTCTAAAAATGGTTTTTATTTTATTCAAGGGGCCTTAAAGCATACATTTCCGGAGAAATCTCGGTATCGATTTTTTGTGTGGAAAGCAATGCCTTCTCTACCTACCATGTACGTGATAGAGAAAGCAGAAAGTAATACGACAGATTATCAAAGAAGGGTGGAAATCACTGTTTCAAGATGGTAAAATAAAGCAGACCAGCTTAAAATGACAGTAAGAAAAAGGTTCAGGAGAAACATGCGCAAAACAAAAAATTACATCCCTGTAACGTATTCACATCGCTTTCTCTACCCTTTATCGTTTATTTACTTCCTCTACCACGTATAGTAAGTAGAGGAAGTATTGTATTCCACCCAAAAATTCGATACCGAGATTTAATCGGAAATACATGTTTTGGGAATGTCTCCAAAGGTTGTCTTCATTTTGAATGACTTTCGCTAACTGGTAAACCGTAAGAATAGACCAAATTTTACTGTACAAAAAATTTAGATCTCGTTAAAACACATAATTTATGTCATATAAGTTTTTTTGTGAGTGACCCAGATATTCATTGTTATTTGCTTGAATTTTTCAACACTTATACTTTTCTGAAATGAAAATTCGTTATTCGTTTTTTTATGTCGTGGATATGCAAACAGAATGGAATGCGCCACATAGCAGCCAGCTCTTAAAAGATTTGATTATCGCTTAAAGCCTACCATATTCCCCTTACATCTATAATAAAATTAGCAGTAGGATGCAAAATACAGTTTCAGAATGGAAGAACGGTTTCTTTCGAAAGCACTACTGCTGTGGCTATCAATACCAAATGTGTTTGTGATGTGAGAAATAGGAGTCGACTCAATACATTTTAACACCAATAGCTTATTTTACTATATACGAGTACATTTTAAGGCAACCTATCGGTGAATCCCAAACCAATTGAGGGATCCATTACAGAGGGTGCTATACCACAACATGTGAAATAATGAACTTTTTAGATTTCAGACAGCTTCTGCCATTTCGCATCATATATGCAAATTACTTGACTATGGCATAGCTCCAACAAATACAGAGTTCCTCTAAGTAGTTTTAAAAAATCTATTCTCTCAAAATTTCGAGTGCAAGATTGGAGCAATGCCACTGCAGTTCGCTTACACCAACCTTGGAACTAGCGATTATATTATTTAATTTTGTAATATATATATTCCGATCTTGAACACTGATATGTGATTAGAACTTTCAAGAAGATGCCAGGACGTCAATCCAAGAACAAGACACAACTATTACTTGACCATCTATTTATTGCACGCTATCTCCAAGAACTTTCTATATTCTATCCTAATGGTCGTCTTTTAACTTGTCTGAAACTAAGGGACCTTATGTACCTACATGTTACCATACATATGCATCAGTATTTGCAGTGTTGTCAAGCTCAACAAAGAAGTTGAACATATTGAAATTATATTTTCAAATATTCATTTCTCAGTGAAGCAACACATAAGATGGGGTCAATGCATAACTTTGATTATCAAAATAAACATTTAGTTACATTCATGTGTTTGTTTCGAATCAAATAAGAAACTAGTAATGATATGTTTACAATTAAGGTATTTGCGGTACATTACATGTCAAAAAAAAACCTTTTTGTCGTCTTTCATAGTTGAAGTGGCCTAGTTCCTTTCGCAGTGAACCACTTAATTAGCTAATAGTAATTTATGCAACAAGTGGATAATCTTGATGATTATGACAAGAGTGAATATTCCTCACACGAACGACAGTCAGTGCGACAATTTTCACGAGTGTCATATTAAGTTTATCCACGAATTGGATACAACAATTTGTGCAAGCTTAGCATTATAAGCTGTCGGAAATAAATAATGAAATAATTCGGCATCTATAGCTGACAGTAGTGAAAGCTTCTTAATATGTTCGTATCGATTGAGACATCAGCTTCTCCCCCTGCATTTCATGTGTCATTACCTGGCACGTTGGGCCGATAAACAAGACAGCCATTTGCATGCGTTGCCATCCTGGGAGAGAAGTGAGAGGTGTTACGGGCTATGTTTTAGACTATTATGAGCACATCATGGTAAGTAATTATAAATTCAGATTTTAATTATTCTATATTTGATAATATAGAGAGGGTTTTGCATCTTCGTTGTTCGGAGAAAATATCACAACATGGTTCCGTATTCCCTCTTTAAGCCACGGTACCGAATTATGTCATTTATATATCACTGACATTAATGAGCTAGCTGTGCACGATATGCACAGTAACATGTGTTTATAATAATAGGATTGCATAATAACAAATACAAATTATAACATCTTTGAGTTTTTATTCTGGAATTACGTATACTTATAGGAATAAATATGATATATAATTTTATTTTTGCAGGTGAAGCAGTCTCCTAATTATAATATTTCAAATAAAATCTCTAAGATTTGCCAAAAACGTTCCTTGCGATGAAATTTTAACTTTTCTGTTATTCAATTTCATATTTTTATGATTAAGTCATTAAATAACTATACCAAATAAATATTCAGAGGAAACGTGTTTTATATTATGCTTTATTTTATATTCATAATTTTTTTTAAAGCATCTGATGCGTTGAATTGACATGCCTTTCCATACTCACACTTCTACAAATTATCCTTGCAAAGGCTTATTTTTCTATCTACTTCTTGTTAACCGAGATAAATTTTCATTAAATAGTTGCAAATTTCGTTGTAGGTATAAGAAGAATACAACAGGCTAAAAAACAAATCATGGAACAAATATTGCATATTTATTTAATTTGGTGTACATTAAGGAGCCTACTTAACCTTCACTGTAACAACTTAAAATTGCATGGTTAAGAGCATTTTAAGCGTCAGCAGATATCTGAAGATTTATAACACAGGAGATGATGTTAATCCATGCTAACAGATATTTAAATTCTCACGTAAGGGGCTCAATTTCGCACCTATGGTAAAAGTAGTAATATCAAAAGGTTTCTAAAGAACCATAGTAAATAAAAGTAGAAAATTTAAATACTTATTTTTGAACATTTGTCATTTTTCACTGATCGGTTGCTTTATTTGAGGTAAACGATTGCAGAAAAGGTTTCATTAAACATTTCGTAGTAAATACACCCGTGGACAAAAAATGAGTCAGCCCCAGTTCCCATGTGCCGATCGGAGGGTTCATGTACCTTCGTAACAGCTGTGTTAACAGCGCACATGCAGGAACTGTAGAATGATCTGCGCTTGAGAACGCAATGGTCACTTTATAACTTATAAGCTACTGAAAACAAAACACGAAACGACGTTATGGTGGCCGAGAGGTTAAGAAGACAATGCTTGCACTCATAAGTTCCTCGGTTCAAATATAATATTAGCTGTTACTTTTTATGTTTTTAATTCTATGACTGGGTGTGTAGAACATAATATTGCATTAATAGAACTCTAGCATTTTAAGTTTTAGGCATATTTATGGACACAAAAACATAATGTTACTAAGATATTCGCTTTAAAGAAATAAATAAATACAAATAAACTATTATCTTCTAAAACCAAAACGCATAAAAAGTAAACAAAAATTAGTATCGGGTGTATGAACCCTCAGCACGTATAATTACCGTCAATCTTTGGGGCATAGCTGAAATTAATCCGTGCAGTAACGTAGATGAGAAGCTACAACATCCCAGGCTTCTTGAATTTATGCCCAGAAGCCATCTTTTCTCCTTCGCGCATATGCAGGGAAATTCGAGCACAACTTCCTTTTCACCTCAGCCGACATGTTTTCAATAGGGTTCAAATCTGGTGAACAGGGATGCCAGTCTAGTGTTCTGATATCCTGCCTGTCGGAGAAACCTTTCGACATGTGTGGACAGGATGATTATCCTGTACGAATCCAACAATGCTATTAGAATATATTAATCTTAAGGAGGGAATCAATATATTCTCAAGCATTACAGCGTATTGCACACTGTTGAGTGTAACTTCAACTGCAACAGTACACCTAGACTGTCCCTTGATACCTATCCAACCCCAACAAGATACAGATACGCCACCATGATGAAATTGTGAAGCCACGTATTTTGCATCGTATCGGGACCCCTTTGGCGGTAGACATCCACCTTTCCCTTACGTGTGGAAGAAAACGAGAGGCGAAACAATCTGTGATGTCTGTCATGTTGCGTTTTAGCTACCATTCGTACAAGAATGTCGTTTGTACATCGCGGAGCTGTTCGAGTTGATCCAGGAAATTGTGAATGTGCCTTCACTTCAGAAGCAATTTGGAAAGGGTTGCTCTCTGCTATTGCAATTAAAGCTGCGTCCATTTCGGGAGTGGACACACGTCTTCATGCTGAACCAGGACCGTTCAATCCCTTCCTTGGATAACCTCACCCACCTCTACGCTGTAGTTGCAGGGACTCCAATACGAGCTGTCGCTTCACGAGCATGCTACATTGAGTAGTGCAAGGAGAGACCTCCTTATGCCTATGTTCTGCCATTGTCAAATGTGGTATGATTCACTGAAAAAGAGCTTGTTTGGGCCTGATGCGTTAGCGCACCCTGTTGCGCATCACGTGGTTCCGTGTGCACCATATTGCAGTTAGGTAGAATAAACCCTTAAAAAAGCATTATAAGCTATTCTATTATTAACCGAATACCATGTATAAAATGCAGTATATCGAAAATAAGTAGCCGCTATGTGTTGATTAAACATTATTAACAGAAGGAAAAAATGGCGTTTGCTGCAAGCGAAACTGCGGTCTTAAACACAGAAGTACCCTACACTTTGGTACAGCGCTACAGAGAAAACGTATGGAAGGTAGCATGTTTATTAATGCCGTACAACTTGCTGCAGCTACTGAACTGTATTGTGTATGGTGTAATCAAGGCGCTGTGCCGTGTAGGACTTAGAAACATTTGGCGTTCAAATCATGACTCATTTTATTTGTCCACGAGTGTACAAGGAAGATATAGGAGGCTAAGCGATAGTCCAAATTCCAGATTCTTTGTATGACATCACGAGAAACAAACAAATGATGACCAAGCCCTTCATAAACATATAATGTATTGAACAATTCAAACTAAATGATTAATGCCTTAAAAGGGATACATTGTGTGTTTTAACGGGATTTATACATTTTTTGTGCGTTATCTAAAGGTTTACGAGTTATAAAAGATTAAATAAGAACCATTCAGAATGAAGAGACTTAAAGGCTATTAACAGAAAGCTCCACCCCAGAGTCTCTCTTTTGTTCCCCAAAACCATGCGGCGGCGATGGAATAAAAAGGTTCGCAAACTTATTTTTACATACTGTTAGTTCTAGGTTTGGATGGAACCTAATGTTCGGTCAGTAAATTGGAGCGCCCTCAAGGACGCAGAAACATAATCGGGATCGGCAACATTATTTGCACATAAGTGCACATGGAAACGTAATTTGACTGCAGCCTGCTAGAACAAAACACATCGGAGAGTTGTTGAAGGCGCGAGTGAGAGAGAGGGTAGCTCAGTAAATAGAAGCGAAAGGCTGAAAAAAACCAAAAAAACGAAATAATACTAATGACAGCCGCAGGAGTTGTCATCCAAATTTGATTATACTAGTGTCTCGAGGGGGCTGCATAGTTTCCGTGCTCCGCCCCGATTTCATTATGTTGAGAGTCGGAGAAGTTGGGTGATTAAAGTCGGGAAGGTTGGAAGCCTGCCGGCAGCATACCGTTTTGATTGCGCCTGCCTGCTGGGGTTTCTACGTATTATATCCTCTCTTCTCAAGAGGCAACACTCAGAAATTAGAAACTTTCTAGCCCGGATATTTAGTATCGTCCAACCTTAGCATAAATTTTTCCCTTTATTGCCTCTTGCAGAAACAAAGTTAATGTGTTTGACGTGTAATTCAGCACATAAGCTACAGAACTGTTTGCAGCAAGCAACAACGGCTTGTCACAAGCAGACTAAATCGTGCTTTAGTCACCGAAAAACTATGTAAAATTTGCAAAATCATATACATTTGAAAAAAAATGCAAAATACAAACTGTAGATAAAAGAAAACGTTGTATGCCAATTACTTATATTTTAAGTTCTTTATGTTAAGGCAAGCTATCATTGGCATTCTTACAGCTTAAACTTCTGAATTCTGAAAAATTCTCCAAAATATAAAATTAACTTCTCTAACAATTTTGAACTTGATATCGTAAATTGCATTACATTAGTTAAAACTATTACACATTCCTGAGAAAAAAATAAAAAGTTTATAAAACCTTTTAGAAATTAGTAATGTAGGGTAAATATATTATTGTGAAATATGCACAAAAATCAGTTAAGAAAACATACCTCATAAGCTTTCATATTCTTTATGAACTATTGTACAATGATCTAAACATTTTTATGGTGAACCTTTCTCTTTACCTCTTATAATTGTATTGCCTAAAGCCACTATGATATTCCTAATAACGGACGAAAAATCCCCTGATATTCACGCAAATGGGTGTTAGACATGGGCATATTTCTGATGTCCTTAACCTCCTATGATAGCTTTCCACATTTTGGAAATCTTCTGTAACCTGTATTTTAAACGGCGAAAGAATTATCGGAATGGTCGAGTAATTTCTAGATAATGAAAGATGAGATTTAATATTTTCAATGGTTCCGTAATTAATTAATACCATACAGCCTCCACAGTTTTTATACAATTAAGAAAACCTGGCATCAAAATTCAACGAAAGTTGGGGCGAAACTACTGAGTATGAAGATTACCCACACCTAGACCAGTAGTTTAAACTTTTTGGAAATTATATAGTTTGCAACCATCAAGAGAACTAATATTCTCAATTGTAAATGACAAATATTGCTTGAGTAGTTTGCAATGTTACGCTGAACACATTTGTTTCTTTGTGTTACTATTTAGTATACGCTGGTAATGAAAATGATTGCAACATGTAGCGGAAACAATGCATTTTTTGCAAACGGCTCTTCAAATGTTTTGGCATTCAAAAACATGATTACATACATCTGTGAAGTAAGAAGAACGCTTACTCAGGCTCTGGTGCTAAAGCCTGGGTAAAATGTTAAAGAAATAGGTATCCATATATATATATATATATATATTGTACTGTTATAAACGGGATCCGGTTTTATATGTTTTCTTAGTCACCATCTGGTTATTCCAAACTAAGTTCTCATTTTGAATACAGCTGTATCTTCTTTATATATTAGCAGTTTGGTTTCATATTGTAACACTACTGGTTATGAGGTTATCTACGAGGACTGATCAATAAAGACTGAGACTGATTTTTCCTGAAGCTTTCTTGATAGGTCCCTGTCTCTACTATAAATATTTGAAAAGATCGGGGTTTCATGGATAATTTCCATAGGCGGCAGCACTCTCGTATTGGTAGGTTTGTAGTATTGTTGTACATTGTGGACCCTACTTGAATTTCGCATACCACAAAATGGAAGTGACACGAAAGGAGCAATACAGCGCAATAAAATTTTGTTTTCGTTTAAATCATACAGCCTCTGAAACTTTCGAAAATCTGAAGCACTATGTGATGAAGATGCACTACCTCGTGCAACAGTGTTTAGGTGGTTCAAGAACTTCAAAGAAGGGCGAGTCCTCTATGCTAAGCAAGGTGGGCCTGGTGTTTCGGCTTTGCTATGACTGAAGTCAACATCAACACAGCTGCTGTAATTGTTGTTCCCTCTCACACTACTGATGCAGCAGTGTACTACAGGTCAGTATTGGCTACACTGAGGAAGCACACTGCAAGGAAACTTCCAGAACCTCATCAGAATGAGTGGACTTCATCACGAAAACGCCCGGCCTCACGTCGCCAATCAAGTCTAGGCATTTTTGGCTAAATTCAACATTACCTGTTTGCGCATTCGCCTTATAGCCCAGATCTTGCCACCTGTGATTTCTTTTTATTCCCAATACTAAAGGCAAAGCTCCGGGGCATTCGATTTGAGAGCACTGAAGCAGTGCTGAAGAAAAGTGAGGCGATTCTCAAAGACCTGACAAAGAATGGCCTGCACCATGTATTCGAGGACTGGCAGAGGAGGGGACTACTTTGAAAAATAGCGTGACAACATTGAAATGTAGTAATAAATATCTGTGAAAAAAAATCAGCCTCAGTCTTTATTGATCAGCCCTCGTAAAAGAAAAGCTTTTTCTTACCAGACCACTACACGTGAAGAACTGAAGCAGTCAACATCGATCGGATGCCATTTAGAACATCCCTAGGAATGCACTTGCTAATGCCGTTTATAGCATAGAAGAAAGACCATTGCTTATGAACAACACGGTTGTAGTCAAATTTAATTTTATTTTGTTTTAATAAAATCCCATTTCTTTACGAACAAATTGGTGTTTTTATTTTGTTAGAATCTAAAAATTTGACTGCTTACTTTAGAATAACCTGATATATTTCGCGGAATGAGATACCCAGGCATTTTTATTATTTTTATGCGCATTTGCTGTGGAATAAAAACGGCTGTTTTCTGCTTCATGGCATTCGCAACGAAAAGTCAAAGCCATATTCGCAAGTAAACTCCTTTCTGACGGTAACATGCCTGTGTTCTACCTTTAGTATCCAGAGCCTGTACATTCCTTTTAGTTCTTTATTCATTTAGGAATTGAAATTAGAAGCTGTCAGGTAGCTTATATCCATCGTTAAGTGGTGAAATAGTTAAGTGGTTGAGATCACAAGTTTTCCGCTTTATATAATTGTATATATGATATGTCTAGAGAAAACCATGAGATTGTTATACACCAAGATTTTGGCTTCATACTTAAGCGTCGATTGGACCATATTTCCCGAGTGAGTTTTTATTTTAAGATAGCCACAGAAAATCATTGTACTTTTACGATTATAAGATTTTTCACAACGTGCTTATTGCTACTATTGCACTTTTATCTATTTGTGTTAAAACAAAAGTTGTGCTTGAATTTATCGATGATTGCTTTCTGTTGCTGCACTTTCATACAAATCGGCGCATAAGACTGAGTGTATGGATGATACCATTTCTTATCATAGGCTAAAAATGGCGGGTCTCAGGCTTCTTTCCAGACAATTTTGACACATTTATTTTTTGCTTAATACTTTACCTATGGGGAATTAAATCGAAAGATTCTGATAGACATAAAATTTACCTATTGTATATAATATTTTGGAACCAAATCCTGACATATACAGTATAATTAAAAATTATTCCTAAGGAGTTTATGGCTTAAATTTTTCCCATTTTTCAAGAGTAATCCAATTTCTATTTTTTAGCTCTTTATGTTAGCCAAATATTAGAGCCTAGGCGGCTTGTAAATATCCTTAATTACCTTAAATTTAAATGTCGGCACACCTGAAAGGCATCTAAAGTTACTTTAAAATCACTTTTCTGCGCTTTCAATTTTGCGTCGCTTGCTGGTATTCAAATGTTACAATTTTCAAGCTATGAAACTAAAAGTTCTCCTTCACGTTCCGAAAGATATAGTTAAAAACCTACGGAACTCCTATTTGTATAAGGTAAACATTTTTAGAATTAAAAAATAAAATGTATTATCTAGATGCTAAAAATCACAACTTCTTTTCAAATTCACTGGAGTATTTTCAGATCTTTCATACATTCAAAATTAAAATTATGTACGAGAGCAGCCCCAGTAGTACCCGACCTGACGTATATATAGCGGTTGTTGTTTCAAACAAATGACTATGGTAGAAAGTACCCCCTCATAAAGCTTAAGTTTGAAGTTTGACGATGCTACGTTGTTTAGTAATTTTTGGCAGCCATTAATAGTGAACTGTCTCAGCGAATTTGTAAACATGGATAAAACTGGCTATCGTTATGTGATACAGTACTTTCATTTGAAAGATCTTAGTTCAACTAATATTAAAGCTGAGCTAGATTCTACTCTGGGGGAGTCTGCTCCATCGTTTACAATAGTAAAATGTTGGGTGGCAGAGTTTAAGTAAGGCCGTACGAGCTGCCAAGACGAACATAGCGGTGCTCGACCAAATGAGGTGACCACGCCAGAAATTATGAAGAAAATTCACAAAATGGTATTGGATGACCGTCGACTGAAAGTGCGGGACCTAGCAGACATCGTAGGCATTTCAAAAAGTGCTGTACATCGCACACTAACTGAAAATTTAGACATGAGAAAGCTGTGCGCAAGATGGGTGCCGCGTTTACTCACAATGGAACAAAAGCAGCGTCGTGATGATGTTTCAGTCGAGTGTTTGGCGATGTTTCGCTGCAATAAAACCGAGTTTTTGCGTCGATTCATAACCATGGATGAAACATGGGTCCATCACTTCACACCTGAGACAAAGGAACAGTCAAAACGTGGATTTAAAGAGGAGAATCGGTTCCAAAGGAGGCGAAGACAGTTTCATCTGCAGGCAAGGTCATGGCGTCAGTTTTTTGGGATGCGCATGGGATAAGTTTCATTGATTATCTTCAAAAAGGAAAAGCAATCAATGGTGAGTATTGTGCAAACTTATCGCAGCGTTTGAATGATGAAATCAAGCAAAAACGGCTGCATTTAGCGAAAAACAAAGTTCTGTTTCATCAAGACAATACACCAGTTCACACATCCATTATCGCCATGGCCAAAATCAATGGGTTAAAGTTCGAATTGGTTCCTCATGCACCCTATTCGCCAGACTTAGCCCCCTCTGATTATTATCTGTTTCCAAAGTTGAAGAAATGGCTTGGTGATAAAAGATTTGCCAACAATGATGAGTAGGAGTTTGTAGTTGATGGCTATTTTGCAGAACTCGACGTTCTCGCTATAAACAGAGTATCGAAGCTATGGAACACCGCTGGGAAAAGTGCATCGAGGTGAAAGGAGACTATGTAGAGAAATAAAGATGTTTTTTTCCCAAAATGTTTGCGTTTTCTTTGTTAGGTCGGGTACTTCTGGAACAGCCCTCGTATCTTCTGTTAATTCATATGCATGTAAAATATGTAATATAATTTTATTGAAGTTTTAGCTTATATTTTATAGGAATTGTTACATTATTTTAAAAAGAATATTTATCAAATAAACTTTCAGTAATTAAAAGGCATTAAACTAATTCCAGTGCAACTGGAGGGAGTTAATACGATTAACAAAGTTTAATGTGCACAAAGTCTTCTAGCATAGCCCCCTTTAAGAGTATCACCGAGCATTAGAAGTTAATACCGTGTTATATTAAGCAATTCTAAACAGATATTTGCATCCATACTTTTAACGTTCAAGTCACGATTTATACAATAAGTTGTGTGAAAAATGCCTTCTACCTAGTAATCGTGTCTTTAAGATATTGATTTATTATTCTATATTTTTGACAATTCCTGCATACAACACATCCATTTTGAAATGTAAACAGAAAACAAATGGGAAGAAGATATAATGTACGCGCATTAAACCTTCACATCTAATTCAAGTATCCCAGCATACTTTATGGCATTTATGTATTGTTTTTTGTTGCGTCTTACAACACTTATAACAACAAACTATATAAGATTGATCGTCTATGGCATCGTTTAGTAAGAGAGAACCCACGTGAGCTGTGACCTGTCTTTTATGGTTTAAACAACTATAACATAATTTCAAAAGAAGACAGCACTTCAGCAGAGACTGCAGCTCTTAAATGTAACACTATTTTGCAAGTTTCTTTGTGTACTTCTCTTGGTAATGTAGGATTGTGTCTGCCCATGTCGTAGTGAACTGTGTTGTATTGTGCGGAACCCTGTTACGAATCGGCAGCTAATACAAAATTCATGAGGGTCAACCCATTCCAATGGCATTCACTTTGAAAAGAAAAGGGAGAAAAGTAACTAGAATGGAAGAAGTAAAGTACGATAAAGGTGGAGAGGGACGGGGGAGAAACGGGGAGGTGAATACCAATCCAAGAGAGAATTACAATAAGGAAAAGGAGGGATGTGAAATCAAAGGGATAAAACAGAAACTGCTTATAAACCCAGGCTATAAATTAAGGATCTTTGCTTTCATCCGTTGAGTGCTTGGGTATTATAAAATAACGAGTGTTTGTGTACAGCAGAGTCGGATTGGTACTTCCACAACGATCTAGTACATATATATGAAACATGTTCATATCTATACCACCCCTGAAATAGTCTGCAGTATTTAACTGCTACTGTTTTATTTTCAATCTACTTGAAACAACAGTGTTCAAAATGTTCCCCTTGGAGTTCAATGATTCCATCCCAACGTTGTGATAGCTGTTCTATGCCATGTAACTCTCCTTTGAAATTCAACTCCCAAATGTGTAGGGTCACAGCCAGTGCAGACTATTAGAATGCCGCTAATCGGCCTTCGAAAACCCGCAATGCCCCAGGCGTAGTCTGCAGATTTTACTAAAAGTAGATATTATCATTGGGGTTGGAAATTAAGACCCTTGCAGCTACCCACTGCATAGGAAAGCAATGTCATTACACATTATTATGATGATTATTATAATATGGCACATCCCATGAAGGATTAAAGTCTTCCAAATCGGCTGTCGACCTCACGCACACGGAAGAAGTGGGCGATCATCCAAACGGTTCTGGGAGGTGATGTGGCTAACACCCCGCGTCTTTCATCCGGAATGTTGGTTTTATTGTGACCCGTAGAGCGCTAACAACCCTAGTTTTTCATATTCCTCACGATGCTGAGTGGACATCCGTCCCATATACGGACCGAAAGATCCCCCCCCATAGGTGGTCTCGAGCCCATGAGCATGCCGTGTTCGGAAATGCTATTGCGCCATAGTGCAAGCCACTCTAAACATACACTATACATATGTGGAGTCATCGTTGCCTTCGATTTTTGTAAAACAAAACTTTGATTGTTTACATAAGATTACAACCCAATTTGTATAGGCTATTTTTTAACTAACATAAACGTTTTAAGTTTCGAAATATATCATTACTAACTGTGATAGACAAATGCCATATTTTATTATTCGCTATTAGTTTAAACACCTCTAGAATCTCTGCTAGGCGGGACAAAATATTTTTGGGCAAAACTAACAGCCAAAACTCGTAGATCTGGCGGGAAAACCGCTAAATTCGGAACCCCACCACAATTTATATTCAGAGGATTTAACGTTAGCAAATCTGATGTTTTTCGTTCACATGGATTCTTCTAGCTACTATTGTTTATTTTTGTATCTCTTCTGGTAGCTATTATTGCAAACGCTTATTTTGCTACCTACTTCATTTTAAATGAGGTAACTTTTGAAGAGATGGTTTCATTGCATACTTCGTTAAAGGTACAGTACTGAATAAAAGAGTGACCTCTGTAAAATTTGCAAGTATCGCTACGGTCTCACGGAAATATACGAAGCTAATAGAGTTTGGATCACACGTGCAATATGTTTCACTGCAAACCAGATTTATGTAAATCTGTAGTGAAAATGCAATATATTGCGTTATTATATAAAAAACCAGCAGGTAAGTAATTCAAAGAATGGCTCTTCGCAAAAATGCGCAACTAAGTACTCAAATACAAACCCAAAGCTTTCGATTTCGTCTTTGGTTATATGACTTTATAAAGAGACAGTACCACTTTACATAATGGAAGTGGCCCAGTGCCAGCGCTCTAGGCTTGAAGTTCAGGATACTATCTGAAGAGACGTTTCGAACTTGGTAATCCACCTGTAATTTTTATAGGCATTTTGTATATTTATGCAGATTATGCTTTGCTTCTATAGTCATTCCGTGATTCTGAGCTATTTAACTGCTTTCTCGAAAAAAGATAAAATACAAACCTGAATTGTACATAGCGATCAGTGTTCGGACGCTTTTAAACGTAAAGGAAGAATAGAAACAAATGTAATTAAAATAAGCCAATCGGAAAGAAGAAAGAAAGTCTAATATTTTGAGTGGCTCCAGCTAATTTTTATCACCGCCCTCAATCTTCGGGGCTTGGGACCCACAAAGTTCCTGAAATTGGTATTCTCCGCTAGTGATTCCCTAGTGTCCTCTACGGCATATCAGAGCTGTATAGCATTAGTGAACCTGGGACACCGAGAAAGCCTTTTCTTCACGAAGCCTCTTCTCGTATTTTCGCCCAAACATGTTCTATGGGATTCAAACTTGGTGACTTCGGATGCCATGCATCTGCACCAAAATGTCCGTGTTATCCGAAAATCACCTTTGAGCTCTGATTGTCTTGCTGGAATATAATAATTCCTTCAGGATATAGCTCTCAGGCAGACGGAAGGAGAACATGTTCGAGTATTTCAATATACGTTTCGCCTTTCAGGTTTCCATTAACGCATGACAAAACTACTGGGCCTTGTCGCCAGTGGTTGGAAGCGTTGGCTGTAATATGCAACGCAACAGCAACGTATAAAAATGTGACGCAGCCATGCTACGTCCTCCAACCACAGAAGCAACACCTTTGCCTCACGATTGCTGCGTTTCTCCTCCTAGTTGTTTTTTTTATACTTTGCCACGGCTGCTCGAGCATGAGATCCTAATCTCTGGGTATGCGTGGATGTGTATGTACAGAGAAACACGAACGCTTTCTTGGAACACATTTATTCACTATTTAAAATAATACTGCGGTTTGCCGATCACTTGTAAATGCACACGATGATACCTTGTCTTTACCAAGACCGAAGAATATTAACTAAAGCTAAGCGTTCTACCCTCTAGCATGTTCGCCACCATTCTTCACAACTCGACGAGAATGTCGTCCCACACTCACCGATCGCTCAGGACAGAATGACTTTCACCACCGCGCTACAAAGAGGAAAAACTTCTAACTTCCCCTCTCTCCCCTTAAACATTCTCCTCAAACTTAGCGTCGTGAAGCTTCTAATGACCTTCACATCCCCGCCAGTGCAGCTGCACCCAATAATTCCAAGAGGAACTGGCTTCGGCTATTTTACCCTTTCTACCTGAGGCTGGTCCCTAATTAACAAAACTATGCCTGTCTGGTCTTTCTGTCGCTTTTACAGTCAACAGTTTTCACATTGCTTCTCCTGTTTATACATACACTGATTTTAAATATATTATTACTTATTTTATATCGCTATCCTTCTCAGAATACTATGATAATTATTGCCTTTATAATTTCGGCTTCAAATGCCCTCCATATACATTTCATATTATACAGTAATAGTACAATGTGTATGTCTTGCCCGAAACAATTTCCTCTCAGTAATTTCGTGATCGATCGGCAAACCTTGAATTGATTACATGATTCTTTTACAATTAGTCAACATATAAGTTTCTTTACACTGTTTACAATTATGTTCCTTCTACAAATATGTTGGTCATACATATGACTTACCCTTCACATGATTCACCTTAACCATTATTATACAAAATTTTACATTCATCAACATCATCATTTAAATTCAAACCATTATTATACAAAATTTACACTCAATAACTTACAGTATTCGATTTTAATCAATTATTATATTTAGTTTTCTGTTATTCTGATTGGTGTATCTTTTTGTTTTGTTTTGTATTTTGGAGAATATTATTCTCTTTCTCACTTCACTTTCACATTGCGCACTGATCACTTTCACTTCACTGTTTCTCTTATATGTATTTTACAATTCTCATAACCTAATGACATTTCTGCATTCATGTTAATGTTTCTCAGAAATTTCACACCGTTTGTATTTTATCAGGAGCATTCAATGATTTTCTATAAGGTCTCATAAGTTGTTTGTGCCATTTACCAATAGATTTATTAGATTTTATATCTACTAACTCAAAAGTATGTTCCCCAAATTTAGCAGTAATAATTACCGGACCTTTATATAAGAGCTCTAACCTATGATTTCTTCCTTTTAATGCGCTGGATAATTTGTGATCTCTGGCAAGCACAAGGTCTCCTATTTTCGGTTCCCACCTATGCTTTCGCTTCTTCACTTTAGATTTCTTTTTTTCTGCTTTTTCTTTTAACCTGTCAACAACAATTTTAGCCCTTTGTTCTGCAGATTATGGTGATTGGTTTTCTTCAATCGTTTTGCGCATTCCTTTAAAATCGGTTCAGGTTCAATTCCTTGCATTAGCTGTATTGGTGCCGGGCAATAAAACAAAAACCATATTGAGCAAGATGCCGGCGTGACGCATTGCGCGGCGCGCGTTTGCCGTAAACCGTTACAGTTGCCATACTTATATTATCCGTCTTCTTTTTTTTTTTTTTTAAAAAAATCTTCGCCATCTTACTTCACAAATTCACCGCTAATTCCTTCTCGTCATTTTTCATCCAATCACCTTTGATTTTATTTTCGCCTATCACATCACGTTATTTCAAATTGTCCACCTATCAGAGATCGCCTTATTTTCACCAATCACAACATTCCACGTCACTACTTGTTCTACTTTTTAACCCTCGGTCGTGCATGTTTTGCGTCCTTGAGTTTCCATACCTCGCACACGCAACACCACAGCGCGATAACATGTCCACGTGCTAGCTGGTGTACCGGTACGATCGCCTCCTGGGCCTGCTCAACGCCGAGGAAGTGGTAGTGCAGACCTGCGTACCCGTGACGAACCAGGTCATGTACGTGGTGTTGAGGTAACTCCGAGGAGAGCCCCAAGGTGATCCACGCTACCAATGCCGTGATTGCGGTTTACACCACGGCACACAAGTGCCTAGTGTTATTTTGTCACCTGAAGCGAAAGGTCTCCGTGGACACGTATCGAAGCTGCAATCTGCCGTTCACGTATAGAAACAGAGGTACAGTTGCCTAGCACTAAGGTCTCCGTGGACACGTATCGAAGCTGCAATCTGCCGTTGACGTATAGAAACAGGTATAGTTGCCTAGCACTAAGATCTCCGTGGACACGTATCGAAGCTACAATCTGCCGTTCACGTATAGAAACAGAGGTATAGTTGCCTAGCACTAAGGTCTCCGTGGACACGTATCGAAGCTTCAATCTGCCGTTCACGTATAGAAACAGAGGTATAGTTGCCTAGCACTAAGGTCTCCGTGGACACGTATCGAAGCTGCAATCTGCCGTTCACGTATAGAAACAGAGTTGCAGTTGCCTAGCACTAAGGTCTCCGTGGATACGTATCGAAGCTGCAATCTGCCGTTCACGTATAGAAACAGAGGTGCAGTTGCCTAGCACTAAGGTCTCCGTGGACACGTATCGAAGCTGCAATCTGCCGTTCACATATAGAAACAGAGGTATAGTTGCCTAGCACTAAGGTCTCCGTGGACACGTATCGAAGCTGCAATCTGCCGTTCACGTATAGAAACAGAGGTGCAGTTGCCTAGCACTAAGGTCTCCGTGGACACGTACCGAAGCTGCAATCTGCCGTTCACGTATAGAAACAGAGGTGCAGTTGCCTAGCACTAAGGTCTCCGTGGACACGTATCGAAGCTGCAATCTGCCGTTCACGTATAGAAACAGAGGTGCAGTTGCCTAGCACTAAGGTCTCCGTGGACACGTATCGAAGCTGCAATCTGCCGTTCACGTATAGAAACAGAGGTGCAGTTGCCTAGCACTAAGGTCTCCGTGGACACGTATCGAAGCTGCAATCTGCCGTTCACGTATAGAAACAGAGGTACAGTTGCCTAGCACTAAGGTCTCCGTGGACACGTATCGAAGCTGCCATCTGACGTTCACGTATAGAAACACAGGTACAGTTGCCTAGCATTAAGGTCTCCGTGGACACGTATCGAAGCTGCAATCTGCCGTTCACGTATAGAAACAGGTATAGTTGCCTAGCACTAAGATCTCCGTGGACACTTATCGAAGCTGTAATCAAAATCGTTACAGCCATTTTTGAGAAAATTAAAATTTTCGAAAAATCTTCCATGTAAAGGGTAGTCTGGGGTGGGGGGATTTTCTTGAAAACCTTCGTGTCGCATCGCTGGAAGATACTAAACCTAGACACCCGCACATGTGCGCGTATTGCTCTAAAACTTATATCACGTCAAATAACACGATTTTATAGAAAAACTGATGTGTTACACTCACATGACTTTCTCTACTCTTGTACAAACTATTTTTACAAACGCTTATTCTCCATCTACTTCATGTTAATCGAGATATCGAAATGTCAATCTTATTGCTAATTTTCTTGTAGATGCAAGGGGAACATGGTAGGTTATAAGCGATAGTCAAATCTTTTAAGCGCTGGTTGCTATGTGGCGCATTCTATTCTGTTTGCATATCCAGGACATAAAAAATTGAATAACGAATTTGAGAAAAAGTAAGTATTGGAAAATTTAAGGAAATAACAAGCAATATCTCGAAAATGGTTCACTCAACTAAAAAAATGTATATGACATAAATTGTGTATTTTAACGCGATCTACATTTTTTGTGTAGTAAAATTTTGTCCATCTCTTATGGTTTACCAGTTATGCAAAAGTCGTTCACAATAAAGAATACTTTTGGACACATTCCCAGGAAATTCGAGATATACATTTCATTTGTCTTGAAAATATCTTGAACATATGATATTTTAATCAAAATCGTTAGAACCATTTTTGAGAAAATTAAAATTTTCGAAAAATGTTCCATGTAAAGGGATGTCTGGGGGTGTTTTCTTGGAAACGTACGTATCGCATCTCTAGAAGATACTGAACCTAAATACCAAGTTTGGTGTTTATCCAACTGTTCGTTTCTGAGTTATGCTGTTCACAGACACACACACACGGACATGTTTCCAAAAATGGATTTTTTTTGGATTCAGGGGGTGTCAAAACATGTATTTCCGGTGAAATCTCGGTATCGAATTTTTGGGTGGAATACAATACTTCCCCTACTTACTATACGTAGTAGAGAAAGTAAAAAACAAAACTAGAAACGTAAAACGCAGTCATTTGCAGTGCATTTCCTGTCACGATCCACCACTGCACGATCCCTACCATCGACAATAAAACTGCATTTAAAAGATTTTATCGCTGACGAACATCCGTTTCTCACGCTCATTTTACACACACATCAGTACACGGTCTTTGCACGCAGTGCTGCACATGAGAATGATTCTTTTTATGTTTTCTCCGAGCCTAACGGGAGTAGAACTATAACGCTTGCTAAAAGTGCTTTTCGCGGAAGGTTAAGTATTTCCGCACGGTTATGTGATTTATTAAGTGCGTGTGGAGTTAAAAACAGTACCCTGCCCCAACTTCAACATCGGTGTCAAATATTTAAAACTATCAGTGTCGTGTGTAGTGTTTTTGTGTTGTGCTGTGCATACGTGTTATGTAAAATGTAAGGATTAAATAGAATCAACAGATACTTCCTTTCTAAGGAGTAACACCAACTGCAGAATAAAAAATTCTAAAGTGTAGACCTCGTATGACCTCTACCCTCTATCTCTTATAGGTGAGTACGAAAGTTTATTTTCATATCCACTTAATTTTAATCCAGATAAACTTTTCGGGGAATGGCTGCATTACACATCCGTTATACATCCAAAGGGACGCTATACACTGGCCTTAAAATTCTAAATTCTCTCCATCAACATGGCGAGCAAGAACTGAAAAGCGACATGCCTTTAAAAAAGAATGGCTAAGCATTGTACAATTCGAACCATTTATAACAGATATCTCGGAAATGGCTGACGTCACAAAAAAGTTATTTCAAATAAATTGTGTGTGTTTTTAAAGAGATCTAAATTTTTTGTATTGTATGTTTTCCTCAAACCTTAGCAGTTATACAAGATCATAGAAAATTTCTTCCGAATCAAGAGGACTTCACAGGCTATTTCCACAAAATTCAAGATATACATTTTATTTTTCATATAAATGTCTTTAATATATGGTGTTGTAATTAAAATCGTCAGAGACAGTTTTAGAAAATAAAACATTTCGGAAAATAGTTCATGTAAAGGGTAGTTTGGGGTGGAGGGACTTTCTTGAAAATCTCTGTGTCGTATGTTTGGAAGGTACTCAACCTAAATACCAAGTTTAGTATTTATCCGACTTTTCGTTTTTGAGTTATGCTGCTCTGACACATACACACAGAATTTTCTAAAAATGTTTTGTATTCAGGGGACCTCAAAACAAGTATTTAGTTTTCCAGTGAAATCTCAATATTGAATATTTGGATGCAATGCATACCTCCTCTACCTACTATTTTACGTGGTAGAGAGAGTAGAAATACCAACCTCTTCAGCAATGGTGTTTATTGACGAGAAACGTAGGCGTAAAAGTTAAAAATATAGATCGGTGCACGCTAAATTTATAAAAAATCTGTATTCCTGGTTTCCTTAAGAAATAAATGCACAATTTGTAACAAGGAAATTTGGATACAGCAACTTAGTTCTTTCGAAATCTTTGGAAAACCGTTTCTTTATTTTTTTTTCGGTACCGAAATTTAACAATTTCTTAAAACAACTTGTAAAATTGTATATAAAACTCTGTAGGGAAGTTTATACTAATGTTGTTTGAATGTTTATAGGATGCACAGGTCCACAGTTGTCCAGCTTGACAATATAAAAGGTTTTAGAACGAATAGCAAATTACTAAAAGCCCCTAAATCAATATTATTACATGCAGTTGTGAAAAATATTACAGCTATGATTAATAAATTCTGGGATTACGAGAAATTTGTTAATATTAGTTTAAACGTATATAGTTGCAAGAAAAGTGAGTATAGCTAGCTCGAAACTTAGCGTTGTTGTCACAAATAAAGGATATAGAGAAAACTCTGATTTTCATAAAAGTAAGATTAAAACTACTTGCTTAAGGTAAAATGCTTGTCTCATATTAAGAATATTCTCAGATATTCGGAGAATGGCGCGAAAGTTGAGTCTGACGCCTTGTTATTTTATTCCGTTTTTTCTTCAAGTGGGTTTCTCTATTGTTACATTTGTATAGTCACTGTAACTATTTTTACTTTCTCTACCACGTACATAGCAGATACAGGAGGAATTGCATTGCACTCAAAAATTCCATACCGGGATTTCACCAGAAATACATCTATAGATTTGCACATTTCAACTCATTACATAATTGGCTTGTATTGTGCATGATGTTTCATTTAAATACCCACAAACTGGGCCTGTGATTATTACTTATTGTTTTTATGTGTTTCAGTGGGTGAATAATAATTAGTTTGTTGGTATCGTTATCACAGTACTGTTTCACTTGTGAAATTCCGTTCTCTTTGTATGAAAATGAAAAAAGAAAAGATAAAAGAATGACGAGTTTTAGTGAGAAAGGTCTAAAGCTTTTAAACATTAAAATCAACATGGAAACTTTGTAAATAGACAATGCCACAAAGTAATAATAATAATAATAATAATAATAATAATAATAATACACATAAATTGTGTGCTTTAACGTTCTTGTACAGTTCTTGTACAGTAAGGCTTCGTTTCCTACGGTTTAACAGTTGTACAAAAGACATTCACAATGAGACTACTTCACAGCTATTCCCAGAAAATTGAAGTTATACATTTTATTTGTCATGCAGATATCTTAAACATACCGTACCGTAATCAAAAGGGTTAGAGCCATTTTTAAGACAATAAAAATAACGAACTTTCTTCCACTAAACGGGTAGTTTGCGGTGTGGGAATTTTCTTGAAAATCTACGGTTTGTTAAATTTTTTTATACGCTACTATTATAGTGTGTGTGTGTGTGTGCGAGTATGTGCCTAGTATCCGTGCGCCACAAGCCAAAACGACGACATTATAGAAAAACTTTATCATTTGCCTACCGGACAGGGACAACCGCGAAAAACCTGAAAAAGCTCTAAGAGTATTCTAACGCCTACCGATCTGGAAAACCCATGAAAACAAGATAGTACACTTTTTTGCCCGCTTTCGACCGGCAATGAGAACCCTGCTCCTACGTACGCTAGCGACCAGGTTTTTGGTATAGTTAAATTACGTCTGTGCAAAGGGCGTCTGTACCGCTTTAAAAAACCTAGGTATATCAGTGCGTAGTGATGTTGGTTGATCTTAAAGCTGGTTAAGCATTTTTCAAAAACAGTTTGCTACACGCTACTATTAAATGTGTGTGTGTGCGCGCGAGTATGTGCCTAGTATCCGTGCGCCGACAAGGTAAAACTTCATCATTTGCCTACCGGACAGGGACAACCACTAAAAACCTGAGAAAACCTCGAAAATTAGAAAGGGCTTCGTCAACCACTACAGCAAACGCCTACCAACCAGGGAAAACCTATGAAAAAGCAGAAAGAGCTTGCATTCGTTTACCAACCACAGAAAACCCCCCAAAACTAGTTATTTTTTAAAAAAACGAAAAAACAAAAAGAAAAAAAGAAAAAAAGGAAAAGACGAATAATATAAGTATGGCAACTGCAACGTGTGTGTGTGTGTGTGTGTGTGTGTGTGCCTATTTAATTTTTATTTTCTTTTGCACTGCACACATTTGTGTTACAATATATATGCATTTTCAATTTTGGGAAAACCTATGAAAAAGCAGAAACAGCTTGCATTCGTCTACCAACCAGAGAATACCCCGAAACACTAGTTATTTAAAATTGCTGATGAGTTCTGGATAGGCTTTTGCAAATCTTGTTGGTAGCAAAACTTACCTCTTCCATCACCTCCAACATACCCCACTCCCACACCTTTTTTCTTTCCACCAATCATAATCTCTCTTATTCTTACCAATCAACAACTTTCATTTGTTCCTTTCCACCAATAACATCACTTCTTATTCCCACCAATCACAACTTCACACGTCACTTTCTGTTATACTTTTTATCTCTCGTTCGCCATCTTTTCCCTCTTTCAGTCCCAACCTCCGCACAGACAACACCTCACCGCTCCTTAACCTCAACTTCATGCCTCCGCCATCTTATTTAGTTCCCATTTTTACCACCGCGCCTCTCATCTCCCAACCAGATTGCCGGCAAGAACAGATCTCGTTCATTCACACCTCGACGGTTGACTCGACAGCAGCTACTGTGAACACCTACGTCGTACACTTTTTTGACCCCTTTCGACCGGCTATGAGAACCCTGCTCCTACGTACGCTAGCGACCATCACGATGGTCCAGTACCAGGTTTTTGGTATAGTTAAATTACGTCTCTGCAAAGGGCGTCTGTACCGCTTTAAAAAAACCTAGGTATATCAGTGCGTAGTGATGTTGGTTGATCTTAAAGCTGGTTAAGCATTTTCAAAAACAGTTTGCTTTTATTTTTTCGCGTCGCGTGAAGCTGCTGCGCTTTTGGTGACGCATCCACACCAGTAACAGGTAAGTTCCACACGCATAATTATTTTTCGGACCTGCTTGGCGTAGGAATATATCCTTTCGTGTTTTGGTACTGTAACCTCAAATCTCCTTACCCTCCTCTTGCGTCCGCCATTTTGTTTAGTTCTCACCGCATCTCCTTGTCGCAGACCCTCCGCCATTTTTAGTTCCCACTATTTTAACCTCAAAATCTGCTCTTCTAAGCTCTTGCTACCGCCATCTTCTTTTAGTTCCCATTCTCACCACCGCGTCTCCTTGCCCCCACCTCTTCCGACCGCCATGTTCACCACTAACCTCCAAATTTCCTCGTCCTTAAACCTCTTGTCTCAACCATCTTGTTTAGTTCCCATTTTCGCCACCGCATCTCATATCGCCCCATCTCTCTATCCACTCAAGAAAACTACCATCCAACGTTCAAAAATTGCTGATCAGTTCTCGACAGGCTTTTGCAAATCTTGTTGCTAGCAAAACTTACCTTTCCCATCACCTCCAACATACCCCACTCCCACACCTTTTTCTTTCCACCAATCATAATCTCTCTTATTCTTACCAATCAACAACTTTCATTTGTTCCTTTCCACCAATAACATCACTTCTTATTCCCACCAATCACAACTTCACACGTCACTTTCTGTTATACTTTTTATCCCTCGCTCCCCATCTTTTCCCTCTTTCAGTCCCGACCTCCGCACAGACAACACCTCGCCACCCCGCTCCTCTCCATCACGCGACCTCCATACTCTTTCATCTTCCTTCCTTCATCTTCCACCCGAATTAACGAACCAATCAAAACACTCCACGCCACTTCCTCTTTTTCCTTCACCTTACCCTAATCCTCAATTCTTTTAACTCGTCCCAGATGAACCAATTGCAATAACGATAATCCTTCCGCTCAGGGCGCTTTTCAAACTTCCCGCCGCCGCCGTCGCACGCAGCGACACTAGCGCCCCTAGCGGCAGGATTATCGTTAATCCAATTGGCTCATCCGGGACTATTACTACTGTTATCATTGAAATTATTTTTTGGTACAGGCCCATGGTACCTATTTCTCACATCAAAATTTTTGTCATTTCCTGGATATGCCCCCCTGCTCGAAAAATTTTGTAGGGCTTCTTTCTTTCTGTGTGAAATCCCTATCCTTATTGAAGCCATCTTGATTTCTCTTCCTTTCCAAAGCGATCAACAAATCTATCATGGCTGCTGTCGTAACCGGTTTTGCAATGATTATGCAGTTTTGTATTGTCTCCGGAAAGTGCGCGGTTACTAGATTTATTAATTCATTTTCTCCCATCGGTGGATCTAGCATCTTAGATTTCCTTGCCACTACCATGAACTAATTCACCATAGATTGGTTCTTCCGGGAATCGTACTTGCCATTACTGAATTCTAATCGTATACTCACTTGCCTGCTTGCACCCCAATATCTGTTCATAAATAGCTCTTTAAAGGCCCCGTAATTGTTATCTAGCCCTACAGACAATTCTAGCCAATTGAAAGCATTAGCTTTAAAACATTTTCGTACTACAGTCATCTTGTATTCCTCTGGTATACCCTTAACATTGAAATATTCCTGCATGCTGTTAATAAATGCGTTTGGATTATCTGATTCCTTATCTTCAAAAATCGGTGGTGAAATTTCACTGAGAACATGGTTAGGCCATTGAAAAGTGGGCCGCCATTTCTATTTTCATTTGTACTATTACTGTTATTGGAGGTACTTGGACCTAAATTCAGCATCGGAAGGTCAGCTGACGCATTCTGCGCTGCATCGTTCCTTACTGTTGCACTGCTTACATTGCTACATGCTGAACTACCAATATTGTCAGATATACACACTTTTTCTAATCCTTCCTTAAGTATATCATTTATATCATCTATTCCTACAGCAAGTCTCCTACTTTCTCTTTCAGACTGTTCTAGCCTGTTTCTGTATATTTCTAGTTCTTTGCTAGTAGCTTCCCTTTCTCTAACTAATTCTTGACTTAATTCTTCCCTCAATTTTCTGTTTTCTTTTTCTACTCTTTCACTAATCTCTTGCTTTACAATTTTAATTTCTTCTCTAACCTGTTCTTGATTCTCCCTAACCTCAATTCTCACGTTTTCTATTTCATTTCTAGCCTCTTCCTGGAAATTTTCTAAGACTTTCTGCTGGTTCTCAATTTTCTTCCCAATTTCTTAAATTGCTTGTTAAATCCGCCCTTAAACTTTGATAACTAGCTTTCATCTCATCCCTTATTTCTTTCTGACCCTGTTCCATTTTTCCTTTTAAATCTTATCTCAAGTATTCTTTTACACACCTTAAATTCTTTCTGACCCTGTATCATCTTTCCTGTTAAATCTTCTCTCAAGTTTTTTGTTACATCCCTTAATTCTTTCTGACCCTGGTCTATTCTTGACATAATTAACTTTAACATCTCGTTAGTGTCCGTACTTCCCCCTGGCTGTTCTACCTGTTTTTGTACATTTCTAAAATCTATTGTTTCTACTACCTTATTTACACTACTATTTACGTCTGGCACAGTTCTACTATCACCGTCCTGAATTTCCATGTTTGTATCTGATTGCTCGAATATTTCGCCGTTCCTTAACTGCATTTACCACTGGAACTCGTAAATAAATTTACACTCAGTACCTTTATATCTGCTGCCTGCAACTGCTGCTTCGACGCTGTTCCTTTTGTCCTTCTCGTTGTCCCGGTCTCCTCGATGTCTCCGTCGTTCAGCTTCCCCGTTATTCGAGCCTCCTTGATGTCTCCATCGTTCAGTTTCTCCGTTGTTCGGGCCCCACGCTTAGGACGCCATATGACGCAGCCACGCTACGTCCTCCATCAATGAAGCAACACCTTTGCCTCACGATTGCTGCGTTTCTCCTCCTAGTTGTTTTTTTATACTTTGCCACGGCTGCTCGAGCATGAGATCTTAATCTCTGGGTATATGTGGATGTGTACGTACAGAGAAACACGAACGCTTTCTTGGAACACATTTATGCACTATTTAAAATAATACTGCGGTTTGCCGATCACTTGTAAATGCATACGATGATACTTTGTCTTTACCAAGACCGAAGAATATTAACTACAGCTAAGCGTTCTACCCTCTAGCATGTTCGCCACCATTCTTCACAACTCGACGAGAATGTCGTCCCACACTCACCGATCGCTCAGGAAGAATGACTTTCACTACCGCGCTACAAAGAGGAAAAACTTCTAACTTCCCCTCTCTCCCCTTAAACATTCTCCTCAAACTTAGCGTCATGAAGCTTCTAATGACCTTCACCTCCCGGCCAGTGCAGCTGCACCCAATAATTCCAAGAGGAACTGGCTTCAGCTATTTTACCCTTTCTACCTGAGGCTGGTCCCTAATTAACAAAACTGTGCCTGTCTGGTCTTTCTGTCGCTTTTACAGTCAACAGTTTTCACAATGCTTCTCCTTTTTATACATACACTGATTTAAAATATATTATTACTTATTTTATATCGCTATCCTTCTCAGAATACTATGATAATTATTGTCTTTATAATTTCGGCTTCAAATGTATAAATAATACGAATTTTATAATAAATTTTATAGAAAATTATATGTAGATTTAATCTAAGAATATGATACAACGATATCGAGGTGAAAAGAAGGAAAATGTCAAAGGGGGGGGACAAATTGTTTATCACCGAGATTTGAAATTGCGTTGCCAGAGCGCGAAGCGCATGCTTAGCCTTTGAGCTATCTGATCTTACCTTTCAAAGGTGTTTTTGTTCCCACTTCCAATTAATAAGCGAGGCAATTAAAATAGCCATGGATTCTTGGTTAGGCCATCTATCGTTTTACAGGTAATCAATGCCTTACATGGCCATTGTTCATGCCAGAGTTCGTTAACTGAGTTTTGATCGCTCCTCTTAATTGTGTAACAACCAATGAACATGGCATCAGACAGACATATGTTTGCGTTCTAGTGACGCATTGGCTTCGAAGAAAGAGGGAAGTGAATTAACTTGCTGCATCACCCCTATTTTATTGTCATGGAAGAAATAGCAGAGAAAGGTGTTATAAGATGCCTCATATTTATGCGCTGGACAGACGATAAGGATAACCATGGATATGATTTTGCGACTATTGGATAGCTTGGAAATGGACTCGTGTGACGAACCCCGCTTGAAGCCGAAGTGCAGATAGAATAAGTCCTGCTCTCAGAGTGCGCTCAATCATTTTTTCCACAACTGTACAAAGGGGACATATGAGACTGAAGTGATAATGAAATATTTAAAAAGCTGGTCGCTATGCTGGCCTAGAAAGCCTATACTCTTTCAGTGACTTCGCGAGAAACAACTGAATGCTAAGCATTTAAAAAATGATAAAATAGTTGGAAAATTGCCACCAGTGACAACAAACATCTCGGATATGGCGGATGCAACAAACAGAATTGTTTGAAGTAAATTGTGTTTTTTAAAGAGATCTAAAATTTTTGTTATGCAAGTTTTGGTTTATCTCTTAGGTTTACCGGTTATACAAAATTTATTCATAATAAGGACGGCTTTGCTGGCTATTTTCAGAAAATTAAAAATATACATTTTACTAGGCATGTAAATATCTTAAAAATGGGGTGTTTTAATCAAAATCTTACTCATTTTTGGGAAAATAAAAAATAACGAAGCATTTTCCATTTAAAAGGTGGCTTAGGGTGGGGGATTTTCTTTAAAAGTCTTGTATTGCATCCTTGGGAAATGCTGAATTGAAATAGGAAGTTTGGTATTTGTACCACTTTTCATTTTTGAGTTACATACCTACTACTGCTACTACTACTACTACTACTACTACTACTACTACTACTACTACTACTACTACTACCACTACTACTACTACTACTACTACTACTACTACTACTACTACTACAAACACACACACAATGCGCTGATTTTATTCCAAACGCGTTTTTGGAATTCAGGGACCTTAAAACATATACTGTCGGTGAAAAACTCGATGTCAAATTTTTGGGTGGAATCCAATACTTTCTCCACCTGATATTAGTAGATGCTATAAAAAGTAAAAAGCTGATTACAGTAACATGACTTTCTTTTCCCATTCTTCCACAGAATACTATTACAAAAACCTATTTTCTTTTTTTTCTATCTACTTCATGCTTGTAGATAGTTTCATTGTTCATTTCGTTGTTGGTTGAAGGGAGATGCAGGGGACCGAAACGATAATCAGATGATTAAAAGAGGGTCACTTTATGCTGGCCTTGAAATTCAATACTCTTTCGATGATACCGTAGGAAATAATAGTGACAACACTTCAAAAACTAACAAAAGTGTTGAGCTATTCAAACCAATAGCAATTAATATCACGGAAACTACTTATTTAAAATAAATTGTGAGCTTTAAAGAGAACTACATTTTTGTGTGGTAAGTTTTTGTCTATCACTAACAATGAAATACTAACAATATCAGCTTTGTCGGCTGTTTTACAATTATTATTCGGCTATTGTGTATGTAGATTATGAGATAGGTATAGTCTTGCTTTGAAGCCATGACAAAATTTCAGCTTTCCTAGAATTTGTTTTGGGGATTTTTCTTTAAGCATAGTGATAGCTCGCATTGTCCATTACTATCACACGCCCTTCCAATCTCATGAAGGAGACGGGTAAACCATTCCCTAAGTCTACATTACTCATCTCTTTATCATAATCACTACCACTGTTTTAGTGAAACACTAATTCTGCGCCTTCTATGAAACCATATTTGGCCTATCTGGTCAAATGCATGACAGATTATTATATATGATCCTTAAACTAATGGAATTTTTACACCACCGTTTCATTTAAAATCCTGCCAGGTAAATCTTTTAGCATTTTTGGTTTACCCGGGTTTCGTCAATGTAAATATTAGGACGAGGGTGTTTTTTTGGGCTTCAAAGAATAATCATTATTTCATTTATTGCACTATAATATATAATTTGTAATGTTTATTTAACTAAATGTTTATACAGATCACTAAGTTGTTTTTCCCTCTCGCAGAAATCCCGAATAAAATTGTATATGAAACATTTATAATACTTCTTTTGGAACATATTTTCATGCATATTTTGCTTAGGTGTAATGTAAAACAAAACATGAACATAGAATTTGTAAATCATAATGTAGTAATTTTGACCACAAGTATGTAGAAACAAAGTCGAAAACACAATAACATGGTAATGGCTAATGTCATTCCTTTGCCTTAAAGCACTGAAGCATACACCTGACACACCGCTATGACGTGAACTCTCGAATGAGCGAATACTCGAACGAGTAAATACGCATTTCCTACGAGAGGGCATGCGAACGAAAAGCTCCACCATAGTTCGGTATATTCTTGCTGTATTTCAAACGAGTTGAGCTGGAGGAAATGAGCAGTGTCATGTACCACATGAAACGGACGAGTAAAACGCATGTCTTTGACAGCTCTATTCAGAAACGAAATGTCAAACACCAAACTTCGTATTTAGTTCGGCATCTTCTAAAGATGCAACACAAATATTTTCCCAAAAAATGCCCCACTCAAGTACCTTTACATGGAAAACTTTTAGTTATTTTTTATTTTCTCCGAATGATTAACGATTATGATTAAAACAGCTTATATTTAATGTATTTACATAACAAATAAAATGTGTATCTAGAGTATTCTGGGAATAGCCTGACACAACTCGCCCGTGTGCAGGAGCTAATGTGTGTTCGAAGGCATGAATGGTACAAAATAGTGACCAAAACTCGCTCCATGGACACCTCTATTTATGAGTCATGCTGTACACACCACTCACCTACACATTCCACACACACACTCACACACTTTAATAAATTTTTGGTTTGTTTCAGAGTTCTTCAAAGCTTGTATTTCCGCTGAAATCTCAATACCGAAATTCTGGGTGGAGCATAATGCCTCTTCTACTTACTGGGCACATAGAAAAAGTAAACACGCTGTATCGAAGTCAAGTTTTTTTTACTTTAGGGAAAAGGGCCATTACCGGGTGGACACTTTGTCAACTGTAATCGGTCAATATAACTTCCTAGGCGCCCCAATTTGCGGCTTGTATTATCATGGAGAAGTAACGACATCTCTCCCTTGGAGACCTATTAATATGTGATGTACGTATAATCTAGACAAAAAATACAGGTAATCTCTTCCTAGATCACAAGTCTGTCTTCTAAAACATCAACTATGGCTTCGTTGTCAAATCTTTATATGATCCCAGATTTCTGTAGCTCTGATTGTCCTATACAGTAGTATAGGCTTCACAAAAACTTTTAGACCAACCAAAAATGACTCAGTGCTTTGTTCTTAAACATTTTCGGATTTAATGCATAATGTGCATAATGCATAAGACATTGTGACCTGACTGATTTTCGTCATCAAAAAGATATTGAAGTAATTATGGAATTAAAACTACATTGACGTCTTTAAAATGTCACACTAATAATGCAATGTAAAACTGCATGCAATCTCATGAAAACGGGAGCGCATGGACAGTATGTTATTTTCGAAAGGACGTCGTAATAGGGAAACGAGTTGGTATATGAAGGCACAAGCGGACAATGCAAACACTGATGGATTTCAGATTCTTACTGTCATGTAATATTGTAATAAATAAGCTAATTTTAACTTTCATGACCTTTATTTACGTAAAATCAACAACCCTACCTTTTACCCCAACTGTTTACATTCTTGGCTTCAACGCAACTGTTACTGCACCCAGATATGAACTGATTGAATTGCTGCGTCTGACTCTTGCGTCTACTTTATGAGAGCTAGAAAGCTTCGAGAAATTTCTGTGGCTCCACTCAGATCCCTTTCTGGTGCTGCTCGGTTTTCTGTGAACAAATATAGCAAGGAGCCAGGTATCTGTGACAGGCTTTAATTTGCCCGGAGTCGCCTTTTTATTTTGACGTGAAAAGGGAGTGAAATAGTTCACTAATGTTAAGAAATACACCTGTTTTAGACTACGTTATACATGCATCTGGTACCTGCTATTTGCAAATCGTTATTATTTCAGTTGTTTAATAGGTTTTCTTGGCTTAAACGAACAATGCAAGATTTATATTTATGCCACAGAGGTTACAATTTGGTTTGTTCTTTGATGCAATTCTTTTGAACTGCATGGAATTCCTTATTTTAGCTGAAATAATTAAAATGTGGGACAATTAAGGAACCACATTTTACTAAGCTTTTTAACTACATAAATGTTGAATGAAGTCTGCTCTTGCGAAAATTAACAAATACTGGCATTTTATGAAGGATGTGATAGAGTATAAAAGAAAACCTCGGGAAATTAAATTAAATTTACTTTTATTTATGGACGCTGTTTAACTGCTGTGGTCCTTGGCGTCCCATTTTATATTGAGCGTGAAAGGCCGGTAATTTTGCTCAGAGGCCTCTTTATCAGGCTTCTTTTACGTGCCGTAAATCTACGACACGGGACCACTGGCTTTACTTCCCTTCCGAAGGAAACCATGCTAAGGATTTTTACGCCTGAAAAAATCCATCGCCCTCCGCCGGGTTTGAACCGCAAGCTTGGGAACTAGAGGCCAGCATAGTAACCATTACACCACGGAGGACGACAGTAAATCTCGATTGTTTTGAATTATTATAAGCCATTTCTAGATGTTTTATAGTTTTTCTGGGAAGACGATGTCTAGGAAAATAACATATACCTTTGCTTCTCTTCACCTTTTTTATTGTTACGGAGTTAGAACTACTTACAAATAATTCTCTGAAAATTTCATATTACATCTTTAGAAAAGACCGACTAGGGTATGTACGCAATTATGCCTGAGCAGCGGTGTTTGTGCCGGCGCCATCGTTTCGTGAAAACCAGAAGACGGTGAATATAGATTTTGAATTTTTGGTTGAGAGCAATACTTCTTCTGCTTATGTGGCTGTAAGAGAAAGTAAAGGTATTTATTATCTCCCGCTTGAGCATTTAACTTATCGAGGTTAGAGAGTTTTCTTTGCACGGGCGAATGAATGAATTCGTGGGCCTGGTCAAACGACGCATTCTGCAGGCGACACACACACATCTTGCATTATTTCATTTCCGCCCCAAAGGACAAGATTTCTTGGCTTTAGTGAACGGTTCAGCTGAGATCGCCTTTTGTTTCACTCTCTCTAGAAATAATCAGTTTACGTTTTGCTGGCGTTTCCAAATGAAATATAAACTATAGCTCGAAATGTGAGCGAAATGTTTGCTGGATAGGATATATGTGGGCGCCACATGGAAAACAAAGACTTGCGTTCAAGTTGCTGTGTGATTGCTGCTTCAGTCGTATTTAAAAATGAGTTTTGCCGTGTATAACAGGTCTGTGTTTTGCATGTTTGAAGGATAATTTTATGTGATCTCTAAATTATCCTAGAATATTTTGTTCCAAAAATAACACACACATGTAGAGGTCATGGAAAGAGGGGGAAAAGGTGCGTAAACACACACACATCTCTACACATTGCCCCTTAGTGTACATATAAAACGTGATATTGTATCCGCTTTAAGTGTATCTGCATGTTGTAAATGCATGTTTATCTAGAAATTATTTCAAACTAGCAAATGTAAAATGTGATTATGTTATGAAAACGGAATTCCCCCAACTTTGATATGGGTAAGCGCAGATAAACGTTCTTATTCTAGAAGCAACAGTTAACAGTTATATTTAAAAATAAATCGCTATCATGGCGTGATAAGTATAACTTACCTAACCTCAAAAATAAGAGATGCTACATTCTTGTAGTAAAACAAAACACAAATTTCTGCAAAAATGACGTTTTAAAATACATATAAGCTTGTAGAAAACTATTACTGCCTACTATTTCATCTCAAATCTATCGCGAATAATCTGTATGTTGACGATTCAGGTAATTCCAAGTAGATTGTTCTACACGTTAAAGTTTAGAGAAGATAGTTTTATAGCTTTTATTAATTAAAGAAATTTCGATATATTTTCAGTAAATTAGGACCTTCTTACACATGACGAATCTTTGATTGAAAAACGGGTATTGGAAGCGCGCGTTCGGCTTGCTCGTCCGCGAACGCTCAGGCGAATGGCCTAGTCCGCAGTGAAATCTATCTACAGTTTGTTTCTGCTAATAAACAGAGAATTCACTCACCCGTGGCTCGCAAGTTAATGCCGGAACTGCTTGTCTCCATTTTTCCTAACTTTTTGGTATAGTCTTTGAGCACGTTTACGGGTAGAGCGCGAATGGTCCGACTTCTCTACTGCTGATACGGGAAACCAAAATCAAAGTCACGTGTCAAAGGCGTAAAAGTGCAATGTCGCGCATTAGTAGCAATGGAAAGGTGTGAGAAAAATTTTAAAATGAAGGGAATTTCGCAATGACGAGGATACGAATTTTAGTGACACCTGAGCCTGTTTGACCCTCCCACCCCCAGCGCTTCCAGATGACATCAAGAGTATTAACTGTTATAGCAGCTAGAGCTGAATGTCGTCATCATGGGCAAATGCATGGCAGAACAACGCCATCGGTTGTCCATGCCATACCATTGTCTTGAGCAATACACGTCAGCGACGGCAGCGCTCCTACAGGGAAGTGGACATGGTCTTCCGGGCTGTTGCTGTGAACGAGAGTCGTCAACAAGAACATATCGACCAGCAGGCATAACTTCGTGGTCCGGCTTGGGTGAGCATTTTGGCAAAGTAAGGGCAATTTTTCGGACTTGTCTAAATTTAAGCTTTTGGTGAGCAAACCCAAAATTCATTTCTATTACCCTACGTTTCTAAATTATTTATCTCGTATTGAAGAAGCATTAATCAGGGAATTCATAATATTGTACGCAACTTAAATCGTGTAACCAAGAGCAAACCGAAACCATTTGTTAAGCTTCTAAAGTTTATCATACAAGAGATGTAATTCTTTAATGTTAAAACGAAAGGAATGAAACAATGTGTAATGAGACAGTATTTTTATCACTTAAATCATATCAGTCTAATTATATAATAGCAAATATAATAACAGCCCGCCTTAAAGCAATATGCGTATAATATAATATACCAAATGTATGTAACAGTCATTATATTATGTTTATATTATTATGTGCATGTATAATAATCAGGCCTCGGCTTTGGGTCACGGAATTAGCAGACTGCAGTTGGGAACGCTCGGGGTTGAGTTGATGTCCTAGCCGGGAGGTGGGGTAACACTTCCAACCTACAGGTAGTTGCGTAGCGAAATACACTGTGGACATTCATATTGCTGCTTGGCCTTGGTTAATGCAGTCTCCTTACGTACTCGAGATCCAGCGAGTAAAGAACTATAGTTTCATAGTATTTACATATTCATTGATATTTGTGTTAGTGTTAATTGCTCTTATACTCCACAGTACTTTGAAACATGTCGAAGAATACGAGTACCAAGCGTTCCTACCTATAGAGAAGTTTGGAAAGGAACATTTCCTAGTCAAAGGAAACAACACTGCATATTGCAAACGCTGCAAAAAATACATCAGGACAGACAGATTTCGATTCTTTCAAAAACACTGCAATAGCAAAATACACACGAAAAATATTAAATTACACAATGTACAGAGGCCTTCAACATCACAATCAAACATTGAAAATCAGAAAGAATTTTATCGAGATTTGTGTAGCATGTTGATCGAAAATACATATTTTAAAGCGTTTCTAGAAATATTACCCGAGAGTCGACCTTAAGAAAACATTATATTACATCTTGCTATAACCAACATTGAAACAGATAAGGGAAGTGGTGCAAGACCAGAAAATTTGGGTTTCACTGAACGAAACAACAGATTGCTGTGGTAGGTTCGTAGCAAATGTTATTGTGGGAGTTTTGCTGCCCGGTCGTGCAGGTGAGAAAATGTTAGTGACATCTGAGATACTGGACAAAGTAAATCATAAGAGCATAGAAAATCTCTTCGAAAATTCAATGTGTCTGTTGTATCCACATGAAATAAAAAAACAAAATGTTTTATTGCTTGTAACTGATGCGGCATCGTACATGGTGAAGAAAGCAAAAGCTCTTCAGGTGCTGTATACTAAATTAATTCATATAACATGTATGGCACACGCCCTTCATAGAGTGGCCGAACACGTAAGGGCTAATTTCAAAGATGTAGACTGCTTCATATCCAGCGTCAAAATGTTTTTTGAAAGCTCCTTCAAGGATACAAAGATTTAAAGCAATAGCACCTAATATTGCCCTACCACCGCAGCCTATTATTACGCGTTGGGGCAGTTGATTGGAGCAGCTACTTATTATGCCGAACACTATCCCAAAGTCATAGACGCAATAAATAGTTTCATTCAGAGGAGTGTATGCAGTGGCTATTGTAAAACCTCTGATTTCAGAACAGTTAATGGAATCGCTCCTATACATTAAAAAAACATTTTGAAGATATATCTGGAACAATATCACATCTGCAGGCGTCAGATATAGAAATTCCTAGAGCTCTTCAGTTTGTAAATTGCATTGCTTCAAAAACTGAATGAGTCAATTGCAGTTATTGCAGGTGTGAACGCCAAATTCAAAAAAAGTCTTGGAGAAAAACTCTGGTTTTGTAGATATGTGTGCGATTAAGGACGTTTTATTGGATTCAAACAATGAATACAAATCCACGAAAATTTATTCGTGTGATATCCCATTCTTTCGTTATGCACCTATCAGTCATGTGGCGTAGAACGAGTTTTTCTAACTATAAACTTATTTTAAGTGAAATAAGAGATGTTTTTAATTTGATACATTGCGAATGCACCTTGTAATTCGCTGCAATGACATGTAAAGAAGTGTATTGTATTCATTTACATTATTTGGGTTATTACTTTATGTATTTATTTGTTTTAAATATTTATGAATATGGTGTAATGAAGTTGTGAAGAAATCTATTTTGTGAGATGTATATTGTTTGCATGTTTTTTTCTGTCATGGGAAATGGCTATTTCAGAAAGTTAAAACATGTACAATCATGCAAAACTGTTATGTTACGCAATTAGTTTCCTTGCTCGATAGGCTCTGGAAAATGTGAAGGTTTATTTTGTGCCCCCCCCCCCGTGACTAGATGTTTACATGTTGAGGCAAGGACTGCCTGCACGCGTTACCTGCCATTCCACTCGAACTAAACAACACAGTGGCTTGTGTGCTCCTAACTCCATGCATCTCGGAACCCTGAACCGAGGCCTGATAATAATGTTATGTGAATGTATTACGTAGTTTTAACAATGTAGGAGCTTTGATAATGGAAGCCGAAAGTTGCTAACAAGTAGGTAACCTTGAGACAACAGTAAATTAGAAAGTTTAATAATGCTACTAATAATTCTTGGAACAATAATATGATATTTAAAAAAGTTTATAAATAACAAATCAAAAACTAGAAAAGCTAAAAGTTAAATAAAAGTATTCTATTGGAGTAGGCTTAGCCAATCAGAGACTTGCAATAGAGAAAAAATACAAATTCAGGCGGCAGACGCTACAAGACAGCGTTCCCAACCAGTCCAGATTAGATTGCATACTCGATCGGTACGGACGTGTTCAATGTGAGACATAAAAATCAATTGCGGTGAGAATAATATAAAGTTTACGTTTTAAAAAGTGCAATTAAACAACAATCTCACAGCTCTAAAGTAGGATATATCAGTGAAGTGTTATTTAATCGTGTGAAGGATTAATAAACAAAGAACTATACAATTATAATTTACGTAAGCCTTCATTCTTTAGACACACCATCCCTGCTAAGAGATACGTGTTCTAAAAAAATACTGACGCAGCGGAGGCATACATATATAACATTTAAATAAACATTCAAGTTACAAAGTTGATTTTTTAAACGTGGGGGCGAAGGGCACCGGAAAAGTGAACGTGGGGCGTAGGTCACCGGAAAGTTTGTATCGTACGTGGGGCAAACACTCCAAGAAACATATCTCCCGCAATACGTGGTGCAACCACAACAACAATAAACAACTTCAAGTTTGGCTCTTCCATACGTGGGGCAGCAATTACCCTCTCAGTATTTCAATTGTTAACTGAGTCAAAATATAAATATTTAAATACGCAGGTATACTGAATATTACTACTAATTTAAAGTATAATAAATGAAGTAATTTAATTCTACATTTCGTAATTTAACATGAGTTTCCAATAAGAATCCAACCCTGGGCATATCCAATATAATAGGACTGCTTTAATAGGTAGCAACTTCCACAGTCATTGAATCAAGAAACAACCGTGAAAGACATGGTTCACACCTAAATAATATAGTGCATTAAATAGTTTGCATTTCATGATTAAAATTGAAACCTGACCTGACCTGAAACCTAGTAAGGTAGATCACAAAATTGTTACTGTTGTGTTTTGTATGTATTTTCAGTAATTGCAGCTTATGAAAAAGGCTCCTAGTGTTTACCCATTAGAAGCGAATGTAACGTAACATGTTAACGTGGGTTTGTTATTTGATATTGCAATATTCTTCCACATTGGCGTGTGTTTTGAAAAGATCATATTTATGTGGAAATCACAGTGGTAACTTCAGTCGCTAAAAACTTTCATTATGTGTAGGGTTCATCTCCGTTATATGTGCCTAGACTTAGGGACTGTGTAGTGTCGATCGGTGAGATAGATGGCGCGGATACTTGCTCGTTGTAAAGTTCTTCTCCGACCTACCAAATGGCAGCCTTCTCTGAGCGGCTCACGTGGCTCGAGTTCTCCCCGGTTCCGCTTAAAGGGAAGCATAGCGCAGGTGTGATCGTGTCCTCAAACTTTGAATAGTTACGGACCCCTGAGTATCTCTGTCGTCCGGATGTCCTGCGGCTTAGAGCCCCCTGCGTTTACTTCATCCGTTCATCCTGGGGGCCGTAAGTGCAAAAGATTCTCTCTGTGTTGACGTGCGAGATATCCGTTTCGTTCCCTAGCCATGTCATATGTGTGACGAGCAAACGGTAACGTAGGAATTAATCTAAAAAGCTAAATGATTAAAGAAATAAACTTATTTTTTCTCATTTGTATGTAGGCTACCATTTATTACTCCTACTTATATCTAACACCGATCCAGACAATCTGTCCTGATTTCATTTGTTTTTGTCACATTTTTAATTGCACAATAATTTTAAGAAGCTTGGTATAAATCATGTAACTGGGGTTTATAAGTAATTGCGAATGGAAATCAACCGTGATAGCTTTATTCTGAAAGTATTATTGCTAGCATCCTACTTATTCTTCGGATGCAATAAGAAGAATATTGGGAGTTTTATAGGGGTATATAGTGATGAGGAGCTCACTGAAGCGACTAATTGAGATCACTGCTTTTGTTATACACATCTATTTAGATACTATACGCAGAATTACACCAAAATAAAAAAGTCTGATGTGTTACACTCACATGACTTTCTCTACACCTATTTTTTATTAGTGAGTATATTATTATTCTTACGAAGGTTAATTATTTTATTTAATTCATTTTAATCCAGATAAAGCTCTGCAGAAATAGCTACATTTCACATTTGTTACAGTAGCGATAGTCACATGTTTAAAAACTGGACGCTATATGCTTGCCTTAAAATTCCATACCTACTCTTTCCATGCAATCGCAAGAAACAACTGAAAATCGACAAGCCTTGAAAAGAATGACAAAGTATTGCACAAATTGAACCATTAATAACGGATATCTCGGAAATAGCTGATGCCACAAAAAAGTTATTTGAAATAAATTACGTATTTTAAACATATCTACATTTTTTGTGTAATACCTTTTCGTCTATCACTTAACGTTTACCAGTTATACCTACAAGATTATACATAATTCCTTCAGAATGAAGAGGACTTCACAGGCTATTCCCAGAAAGTTCGAGATATACATTTAATTTGTCATGTAAATATCTTAATACATGGTATTTTAATCAAAATCGCTAGTCATTTTTTTTAGAAAATAAAAAGTTTAAAAAATGTTCCATGTAAAGGGGTAGGGGAAGTTTCTTCAAAAACTTCGTGTCGCATCTTTGGAAGGTGCTGGACTAATCCCAAGTTTGGTATTTATCCGACTTTTCGTGTTTGAGTTATGCTGTTCACAGACACACATACACGCAGACCTTTTTCTAAAATTTCTTTGGATTCAGAGGGTCTCAAAACATGTATTTACGGTGAAATATCGTATTGAATTTGTTACTTGAGACTTAATTTACCCAGAAGCTAAGTATGAGCTGCAAGTTATTGATTTTTGTAACGTCCACAACCAAGCATGGATAATCAATCGCCACGAAGGTTAATGTTGGCGACCTTGCTACTGGAACCAACATGTTCAACACATGTTAGTAACTTATTTTATTTTCGTAAGCACTGTTTCAATCATTAACTATCGTCAAAAATTGTATGCAATACGTTGTGCGTTAAGTACATTGGCTAATCTCCAAAGTAGAAAACACCGTACTTCATCTCGTATTTTCAAACTCTTGCTGGTACTCCAATGATGCACTTACATCGCAATACCGTATGGTGCCTTCAATAAAACGGTAACGCTGTTAGCGGCAGCGCTCCGCCTCCCACCCGAGACTCCAGTCCTCGCTGCGACGCATTCTGCTGCTTCCCTCATACTCGCACATCAAAGCCCATTTCATGCTCCTAAGGTCGGTGTTTATGCTGAGAGTGCGACTAGAATAATTGCACGGTACCAGCCTTAATGTTGGAGCAGTTTTTCCCTCAATTGGCAGACCAGCGAATACACGGCGTATTTCAACAAGACGGGCTACAGCTCATGCAGCTTGGACTTCTTTGGATACAATTGCTGGCGGGATGATCCGTGTAGGAGTGTGACCCGCTGGGTCTCTAGACCTCACGACCTGCGATATTTCACTTGTGGGGCAATTTAAATGACAAAATGTATAACATAATCCATAAATATTGCAAGAACTGCAAAGTAATATACGGGAAGAAATAACCAACATTTCCCAAGAAGAGCTGCTATATGTGAATTATAATCTGTTAAGATATTGCAATGCCTCTGAGCACAAGGAGAACGTTTTTGACATCATATTTGAAAAGTTAACCTATGTAAGGGACATTAAATATTGTAATTTGCAAAATAATAATGGTACTAGTTGGTCTTGTCCGTTCATCCTATTTGTTTCGATGCATATGACGGCTCGCGCGGGGATGAAGTTTCGGCAGGCGAGTGAACCAGGTGCCGCTTAATCTGATGACCCTGTACTAATAGTGCCGTGCATTAAAACTAATTCATGCTAAGCTCTCCCTTCGTTCATCACTTATACCTTCGTCAGCTGATCGAGATGTTAGTTTCAAGGGTGTGACGTCATTAACCCTCTATTCGTATACATGCTCGAAAATTATAGTAGCCTCAGCTATAACCTTTCCACAATATAATGAAGTGAAGCTGCTCTGTGGGTGCGTGCTTTCAGAAGTCATTAACGCTTCCCCACACACAAACTCATTGTGGTTAGTGGTTACCATATTTATACAATGTTTACTTTCCCTATCACGTACCTAGTAGGTAGACAACGTATTACATTCCACTCAAACACTCGATACCGAGATTTCACCGGAAATGCATCTTTCGAGGCTCCCTGAATAAAAACAGCAGTTTTAGTGTGTGTGTATGTGTGTGTGTGTGTGTGTGTGTGTGTCTGTGCGTCTATGTGTGTATATGAACAGCATAACTCAAAAACGAAAAGTGGGGTAAATAGCAAACTTGGTATTTGGGTTCAGCACCTTCCAAAAATGCTGCACGAACATTTTCAAGAAAATCCCGTACCCCAAACTACCCTTTACATGGAACATTTTTTCGAAATATTTTATTTTCTAAAAGGTGGTTCTAACGATTTTGATTAAAATACCATATATTAAAGATATTTACATAAGAAATATAATGTGTTGTCCTCCGTTGTCTAGAGGTATCATGCTAGCCTCTAGTTCCCGAGGTCGCGGGTTCAAAACCTGCGGAAGGCGATGGATATTTTCGGGCGTAAAAATCCTTAACGTGTCTTCCTTCGGAAGGGAAGTAAAGCCAGTGATCCCGTGTCGTAGATTTACGGCGCGTCAAAGAAGCCTGATAAAGAGGCCTCTGAACATAATTACGGATCTTTCTTGCTCAACATAAAATGGGACGCCAAGGACCACAGCAGTTAAACAGCGTCCATAAATAAAAGTATATTTAATTTAATTTCCCGAAGTTTTCTTTTATACTCTATCACATCATTCGGAAGTAGAGCCGGTGGTCCCGTGGCGTAAACTTACGCTAAAGAACCTGAAGACTGACAAAAAGGCCTCTGAGCAACATTTCCGATCTTTCACACCCAATAGGATAGAATGGGACGCTAAGGACCATAGTAGTTAAAGAGCGTTCACAAATAAAACTCAGTTTAATTTAAATAAAATGTATATTTTTAATTTTCTGGGAATATCCTTACAAGTTCTCTTTATTCGGAAAGAACTTTGTATAATCTTGTATATCTGGTAAACGTTAAGCGACGGACGAAAACATACTACACAAAAATATAGATCTCTTTAAAACACACAATCTATTTCCAATAAATTTTCTGTGGCATCACCATTTCCGAGATATCAGTTATTATTGGTTCGATTTGTCCAACACTTTTGAAGTTTCATCGATTTTCAGTTGTTTCTGGCGATTGCATGGAAACAGTATGGAATTTTAAGGTCAGTGTATAGCATCTTAAACATTTGACTATCACTGTTCTCTTTGTGTCCTAACGAAATGTATAATGTAGCTATTTCTGCAAAGGTTTATCTCGATTAAAGTGAAATAGATAGAAAAAGAAACTTTCATAAGGATAATATGTATACCCACCAATAAACGATAGAGAGTAGAGAAAGTTATGTGAATGTAACACATAAGATATTTTATATAAAATAAACTTTCCCAGCCCCTTCGTTTATTTTTAACACTTTATGACTGTTACTACTATACCTACTTACAAAATTAACCACTATTGTCTGCAGTTATCCGCGAGCAATGTTAGAAATATCTTCACGGATGTTAGATTCTTCTAAAGTGATAGGGTTAGTCCTGGGCGTTTTGGTTTGTATGTTTTCCAGAAATAACATCACAGAGAATTAACTCTGGGAACAGAGAAATCCATGCTTTGTTAGTGACGATTCTGACATTTGACAAGTTTTCCGTAAAGCGTACTCGACTATATATGCCCATGCAGAAGCGAGTAAAAGCTTAAAAATTAACTTCACATAGATGCCTAATAGAGTTAATTCTTGTTAAAACAGAAATAAAAGTTAACCTATTATCTTCTCGGCGCTGATAGCGCACGGTGAGGTATTCCTCGTAAAGTAGACATGGTTTTCAGCACTCCTGTATCCGTTCTTTTCGGTATTAACATATTCATGTGAGCGGAACCAGGTTTCATCCGTTAACAAAATGATATTAGGGTCAGGTTCTCCGCTCTATACGTTATTCAAAACCTTGTCACCAAAACCTTTCCTGGATGCAGGATGGCCCACTTTAAGTTCCTGAGCTGCAGCAATTGATATAGTTATATTCCCCAGCAGAGGTTCAAGAGGGAACTTCCATTTGCCTTGAAGGATGCCTAACTGATCGGGGGAGGGGGGTTCCACATAATTTCCAATGGTGTTTAGAGTTTCTTCCCTGAGCACAGTATCTTAGTTGTTAGGCTGCTTATCTTATAATTTCCGTATCATGAAGTTTATTTACTAATCTATGAATCACATTTAGATGAGGAATTTTAACACATTTCTACGGCACAGTAATGGACACGACGACTGTTACACATATTTTAATTTTTTTCCTGTATTCATACTAAATATTTTTGATAATTTTGTGCGTTTTTCCCTGTGACTCTTTTCACATGTATTTCACAGCCTTTTGCGCCTGGCTGATCTATCATATAATTTGTTGTCGTCATATCTAGAAAAGGTTTTTGTAGTTGAGAGGAAATGTATTACTGTTTATGGAAATAACGTAAACGCCATTAATGTGGGTCAATTACCAAACAGCAGAACTGTAGTCCAGCTAGCGACGTTAATGAAAGACGGGGACTTTGTGAGGACCCTCATTATGCAGACAGCGCAACATTACTTCCGCCTCGACAGAGACAGAAGTCCTTTGTGTGTGCTGGTCCTTCGGAAATGCTTGGAGAAATGAATAGACGCTAAGATGCGGTCTAATGTTCCTCCCTCATATAAGCTTCAATGTTATGGAACTATGCCAAAGCCTTTGTACCACGCAGTTCACATATACACGAATTAATCTATTCAAATTGATTTATAAAGACTTAAGACTTCATTTACCATTTAGCAGAACATGTTGGCAGGTAAAGTAAAACAGGTATGAAATAATCGTGTAATGTTCTTCTGTTTCAACATCGGAAACAGTACTGCAACTGAGACATGGAAGTAGATAAGCGTGCAGGTCCCAAAATATATTTCAAACAACCAAAAGAGGTTAACTGGTATTCCAGACTTCAAAAATAAGTAGAAAGGAACATCCAAATTCGTTTCTATTCAGAAACGTCTTGTATATAACTTTAGTGACATACTATGAAACTTTCTTGAAACGGGTGTGTGTCAGCCAAACTTCTGTAGATATAAATGATTGCTTGGATGACCCATCCTTTCTCAACCACATAGAGAAAAAGCTGTCACTTTATTATGGCGAAAAGGTTTATTATTTCAGTACGCATTTCTTCAAATAAATTGAACCAAAAGAGAACCCACTCTTATGTTCAGGCATAGGAATTCTCAAGCAGTCGACTTCAAACTAACTACACTCAAACTATCATCAGTACGTAGAACGTACACAATAGCGATCATGAGTCACTAACGGAAAGTAACACGCGGTCTCGTGATTGATCTGCGCACGCCAACAGACTATACCAGGCTTGGGTGAGGGTGATTTGTTATCTACGGCGTCACACCGTAAAGTCTGGTAACAGTTCAGTCTAACTTCCGTTCGTCCTGGCTTTAATGCTTGGAAATTCCTACGATACTTTTGATTAAAACGCCACAAGTTTAAAATACTTGAACAACAAATAAAATGTATATCTTGAATTTTCTGGGAATTCCCCCAAAAGTCATCTTCATTGTGAATGAATCTTGCATAACTGATAAACCGTAAGAGATAGACAAAATGTTATTACACAAAATGTAGATCTCGTTAAAATACACAATTTATGTCATACGTTTTGTTTTTAGTCGAGTGAACCATTTCCGAAATATTCCTTGTTATTTGTTTGAATTTTCCAATACTTATGCTTTTTCTCAAATGGGGAATTCGTTATTATTTTTTGTTCTGGACATGCAAAGAGAATGGAATGCTCCACATAGCAACCAGCTTTAAAACATTTGACTATCGCTTAAAGCCTACAATATTCCCCTTGCCTCTACAAGAAAATTAGCAATAAGATAAGCAATTTACCTCGATTAACATGAAGTAGATGGAGACCACATCAGAAATACCTTTGATTACCCCATATGAAGTGAGGTGATCTCCTTATATCTGAAATCAGAATCATCTATCTACAATCTATACCTACCCAACAACATGGACGTCGTCCTCCGTGGTGTAGTGGTTACCATGCTAGCCTCTAGTTCCCGAGGTCGCTGGTTCAAAGCCGACGGAGGGCGATGGATCTTTTAGGGCGTAAAAATCCTTAGTATGGCTTCCTTCGGAAGGGAAGTAAAGCCGGTGGTCCCGTGTCGTAGATTTACGGCACGTAAAAGAACCTCAAGCTGATAAAGAGGCCTCTGAGCAAAATTACCGGTCTTTCACGCCCAATATAGAATGGAACGCTAAGGACCACAGCAGTTAAAGAGCGTCCACAAATAGAACCAATTTCAATTTCAACAACGTAGACATTGACCTTCCCACCATCCCTAATCTTGTCCAACAGTTACCCAAACCATTCATTTTACTCGGCGATTTCACAGCCATACTCTGGGGTTGTTGAACTTCTAACCAATGAGGTAAAATTATCGAATCTCTTATCAACTCAATCGATTTGGTGAATTTAAATTCATCATCCCCAACTCACTCTTACTTATCTCATAATACTTTCAGCAACATAGATATAACCTTATGTACCGCTGATTTTTCTCCTCTACTACATTGGCAGGCACGCCCATATCCTGTGGGAAGTGACCACTTTCTAATTAGTATCAATTCTGAGTATACTCCTCAGATTACACTGGAACCTGTGCAAAGCAGACTGGTCTCAATCCAGGGAGCTAATTCAAGCTTCAGTGCAGAAACTACCTTAACCTAATGGATTCTCGCAAACACATATCACACTCAACAGTTGCACCATTCTCTGATGTCGTCACTAACAGTGCCAAGTTATGCATTCCTATAAGTCACTCATCTTTTCAACCACGACCAGTTCCATGGTGGACTGAAAGCTGCCAAACAATTATTAAACAAAAACACAGAGCCTATTAAGGATATAAACGACACTCTAATATGGAAACCAAAATGGAATTCCAACGCCTCCGCGCAGGTACTCGTAGAGAAATTAAAAGAAGTAAGAAAATAATCATGACTCACATATATATCATCTCTCCCTAACAATATTTCTCAGACAGAGATGCAGCACAAAATATAAGCTATTTGTAGAACTCGTCCACCATTTGTTATATCACATCTTCATTCTGCTCTCCACAACTCCTATAACTGATCCTCCGCTAATTGGTATCCTCGCTTTCACCTTCTCTGAAATATTTAAAGACTCCAAATGCTGCCCAATATTTATTCAACAGAAACGCGACTTAGAAATTGCGGACACGTCGTTATTCTGTGATACCGACAAAGTTTTCAACGACGGCTTTATTTGGCAGAACTTCAAGAAGAACTTAAACATTGTAATAGCAAGAGTCCTGGATTGGACAACATTCCCTATTAATTCATTAAGCAAATGCCAAACAAATGGTTTAACCCATCTTCTACGCATATAAAACCACCTGTGAGTCAATAAATGTTTCCCGGATCAGTGGCATATATCAATCACTGTACCTATTACTAAACCCAACAAAGATCATGCTTTAGTCGTCCTCCGTGGTGTAGTGGTTACTATGCTAGCCTTTAGTTCCTGAAGTCGCGGGTTCAAATCCGGCGGAGGGCGATGGATTTTTTCGGGCGTAAAAATCCTTAACATGGCTTCCTTCGGAAGGGAAGTAAAGCCGTGTCGTAGAGCCTCTGAGCAAAATTACTGGTCTTTCACGTTGAATATAGAATGGAACGCTAAGGACCATAGAAGTTAAAAAGCGTCCATAAACAAAACTAAAAAACTCATGCTTTACCCGAGAACTTTCGTCCTATTTGCCTAATTTGTACCACGTGCAAACTTCTGGAAAAAGTCATTGATAAACGGCTCCAATGGTATCTAGAAAGTAATAATTTTTGACAAAGCTCAAAGCGGTTTCCGACTAGGCCATTAAACTCTTGACAACCTTATCATTCTCGAAATCCGCAATGCCTTCACCAACAATCAACACCCAATTCTAATTAATCTTGATATAAAAAAGGCCTATGACACAGTGTGTCGATCCCATATCCTCCGCACATTACAAGATTACCAAATAGGATGAAAAACATTAGCCTTCATACACAACTTCTTTCAAAACAGGCGCCTCAAAGTCAGAGCCAACGGGTGTTTCTCCAAGTGTTATTCCCTGGAAAAGGGGTCCCTGAGGTTTCAATCCTAAGTGTAATGTTATTCCTTGTTACCATCAACAATGAATTTTCCTATATTAAATAACTAGTCAAAGGTATACTATTTGTTGATGATCTCAACTTACTTTGCAAAGGCAAGACAATTGAAATAACACAAAGATTACTGAATAACTGCCTACAACAACTCTTGACTAGAACCACCTAACAGGTTTAAATTTCGCCCCATCAAAAAGTAAGTGCATAGTCTTCTCCAAGGCTCGCAAACACTCACCGAATCTGAATCTTATCATCGATAAACATCAAATCCCTATAGTCAATACAGTTCGCATTCTTGGCGTACTCTTTGACCGGAAACCTGAATTCCTTATCTTAAACTCCTTAAAGCCGACTGTGGCCAACGATTCAGTATACTGAAAGTTTTATCAGCAAGATCATGGGGAGCTGACTTCAGTGTGTTACCACGCACTTATAAATCTACCATACAACCTAAACTGGAACTACGGATCTATACTTTACAATTCAGCAAGTACCACAGCTTTTAAAATGCTAGATTCAATTCAGTCTTCGCCATTAAGAATTGCTTTAGGAGCATTTCACACCAGCCCCATAGAGAGCCTACAAATTGAAACTAACGTACCACCGATGCAAATTGGAAGGAAAATCTCAAGTTTATCATATGCAACGAGACCGTCACCCCATGTCTATTCTTACATATTTCCCACCAACAATATCGAAATGCCACAGAATCAGCACAACCTTCAGATTTTTACCAACTCGTCTCTCAACGTACCTGAAGGAACTTTACATTACTCTGCCTAATATGTTCCCTGTTTCATAGACTCAGATTATATACCATGGAGTCACACATACCCTTTGTTCACACATCACTGGCTAGACAAGGGAAATCTTAAACAGGTGGTGTTTCTTATAAACGTCTGTTTAACGACATGTGTACACTTTATTCAATATACACTCATATCTTCACTGATGGTTCCAAACTTGATGGTCATAATGTCTGTGTAGCGGTATTCCCTGATTACGTCATACAGTATAGTCTGTGCAGCGGTATTCCCTGATTACGACATACAGTATAGTTTGTGCAGCGGTATTCCCTGATTACGTCATACAGTATAGTCTGTGCAGCGGTATTCCCTGATTACGACATACAGTATAGTTTGTGCAGCGGTATTCCCTGATTACGTCATACAGTATAGTCTGTGTAGCGGTATTCCCTGATTACGACATACAGTATAGTCTGTGCAGCGGTATTCCCTGATTACGACATACAGTATAGTTTGTGCAGCGGTATTCCCTGATTACGACATACAGTATAATCTGTGCAGCGGTATTCCCTGATTACGACATACAGTATAGTTTGTGCAGCGGTATTCCCTGATTACGACATACAGTATAGTTTGTGTAGCGGTATTCCCTGATTACGACATACAGTATAGTTTGTGTAGCGGTATTCCCTGATTACGACATACAGTATAGTTTGTGCAGCGGTATTCCCTGATTACGACATACAGTATAGTTTGTGTAGCGGTATTCCCTGATTACGACATACAGTATAGTTTGTGCAGCGGTATTCCCTGATTACGACATACAGTATAGTTTGTGCAGCGGTATTCCCTGATTACGACATACAGTATAGTTTGTGCAGCGGTATTCCCTGATTACGACATACAGTATAGTTTGTGCAGCGGTATTCCCTGATTACGACATACAGTATAGTTTGTGCAGCGGTATTCCCTGATTACGACATACAGTATAGTTTGTGCAGCGGTATTCCCTGATTACGACATACAGTATAGTTTGTGCAGCGGTATTCCCTGATTACGACATACAGTATAGTTTGTGCAGCAGTATTCCCTGATTACGACATACAGTATAGTTTGTGCAGCGGTATTCCCTGATTACGACATACAGTATAGTTTGTGTAGCGGTATTCCCTGATTACGACATACAGTATAGTTTGTGCAGCGGTATTCCCTGATTACGACATACAGTATAGTTTGTGTAGCGGTATTCCCTGATTACGACATACAGTATAGTTTGTGTAGCGGTATTCCCTGATTACGACATACAGTATAGTTTGTGTAGCGGTATTCCCTGATTACGACATACAGTATAGTTTGTGTAGCGGTATTCCCTGATTACGACATACAGTATAGTTTGTGTAGCGGTATTCCCTGATTACGACATACAGTATAGTTTGTGCAGCGGTATTCCCTGATTACGACATACAGTGTAGTCTGTGCAGCGGTATTCCCTGATTACGCCATACAGTATAATCTGTGCAGCGGTATTCCCTGATTACGACATACAGTATAGTTTGTGCAGCGGTATTCCCTGATTACGACATACAGTGTAGTCTGTGCAGCGGTATTCCCTGATTACGTCATACAGTATAGTCTGTGCAGCGGTATTCCCTGATTACGACATACAGTATAATCTGTGTAGCGGTATTCCCTGATTACGACATACAGTATAATCTATGTAGCGGTATTCCCTGATTACGACATACAGTATAGTTTGTGTAGCGGTATTCCCTGATTACGACATACAGTATAGTTTGTGTAGCGGTATTCCCTGAGTACGACATACAGTATAGTTTGTGTAGCGGTATTCCCTGATTACGACATACAGTATAATCTGTGTAGCGGTATTCCCTGATTACGACATACAGTATAGTTTGTGTAGCGGTATTCCCTGATTACGACATACAGTATAGTTTGTGTAGCGGTATTCCCTGATTACGACATACAGTATAGTTTGTGTAGCGGTATTCCCTGATTACGACATACAGTATAGTTTGTGTAGCGGTATTCCCTGATTACGACATACAGTATAGTTTGTGCAGCGGTATTCCCTGATTACGACATACAGTGTAGTCTGTGCAGCGGTATTCCCTGATTACGCCATACAGTATAATCTGTGCAGCGGTATTCCCTGATTACGACATACAGTATAGTTTGTGCAGCGGTATTCCCTGATTACGACATACAGTGTAGTCTGTGCAGCGGTATTCCCTGATTACGTCATACAGTATAGTCTGTGCAGCGGTATTCCCTGATTACGACATACAGTATAATCTGTGTAGCGGTATTCCCTGATTACGACATACAGTATAATCTGTGTAGCGGTATTCCCTGATTACGACATACAGTATAGTTTGTGTAGCGGTATTCCCTGATTACGACATACAGTATAGTTTGTGTAGCGGTATTCCCTGAGTACGACATACAGTATAGTTTGTGTAGCGGTATTCCCTGATTACGACATACAGTATAATCTGTGTAGCGGTATTCCCTGATTACGACATACAGTATAGTTTGTGTAGCGGTATTCCCTGATTACGACATACAGTATAGTTTGTGTAGCGGTATTCCCTGATTACGACATACAGTATAGTTTGTGTAGCGGTATTCCCTTATTACGACATACAGTATAGTTTGTGTAGCGGTATTCCCTGATTACGGCATACAGTATAGTTTGTGTAGCGGTATTCCCTGATTACGACATACAGTATAGTTTGTGTAGCGGTATTCCCTGATTACGACATACAGTATAGTTTGTGTAGCGGTATTCCCTGATTACGACATACAGTATAGTTTGTGTAGCGGTATTCCCTGATTACGACATACAGTATAGTTTGTGTAGCGGTATTCCCTGATTACGACATACAGTATAGTTTGTGTAGCGGTATTCCCTGATTACGACATACAGTATAGTTTGTGTAGCGGTATTCCCTGATTACGACATACAGTATAGTTTGTGTAGCGGTATTCCCTGATTACGACATACAGTATAGTTTGTGTAGCGGTATTCCCTGATTACGACATACAGTATAGTTTGTGTAGCGGTATTCCCTGATTACGACATACAGTATAGTTTGTGTAGCGGTATTCCCTGATTACGACATACAGTATAGTTTGTGTAGCGGTATTCCCTGATTACGACATACAGTATAGTTTGTGTAGCGGTATTCCCTGATTACGACATACAGTATAGTTTGTGTAGCGGTATTCCCTGATTACGACATACAGTATAGTTTGTGTAGCGGTATTCCCTGATTACGACATACAGTATAGTTTGTGTAGCGGTATTCCCTGATTACGACATACAGTATAGTTTGTGCAGCGGTATTCCCTGATTACGACATACAGTATAGTTTGTGCAGCGGTATTTCCTGATTACGACATACAGTATAGTTTGTGCAGCGGTATTCCCTGATTACGACATACAGTATAGTTTGTGCAGCGGTATTCCCTGATTACGACATACAGTATAATCTGTGCAGCGGTATTCCCTGATTACGACATACAGTATAGTTTGTGTAGCGGTATTCCCTGATTACGACATACAGTATAGTTTGTGCAGCGGTATTCCCTGATTACGACATACAGTATAGTTTGTGTAGCGGTATTCCCTGATTACGACATACAGTGTAGTCTGTGTAGCGGTATTCCCTCATTACGACATACAGTATAGTCTGTGTAGCGGTATTCCCTGATTACGACATACAGTATAGTTTGTGCAGCGGTATTCCCTGATTACGACATACAGTATAGTTTGTGCAGCGGTATTCCCTGATTACGACATACAGTATAGTTTGTGCAGCGGTATTCCCTGATTACGACATACAGTATAGTTTGTGTAGCGGTATTCCCTGATTACGACATACAGTGTAGTCTGTGTAGCGGTATTCCCTGATTACACCATACAGTGTAGTCTGTGTAGCGGTATTCCCTGATTACGACATACAGTGTAGTCTGTGTAGCGGTATTCCCTGATTACGACATACAGTGTAGTCTGTGTAGGGGTATTCCCTGATTACACCATACAGTGTAGTCTGTGTAGCGGTATTCCCTGATTACGACATACAGTGTAGTCTGTGTAGCGGTATTCCCTGATTACACCATACAATGTAGTCTGTGTAGCGGTATTCCCTGATTACAGCATACAGTGTAGTCTGTGTAGGGGTATTCCCTGATTACAGCATACAGTGTAGTCTGTGTAGCGGTATTCCCTGATTACACCATACAGTGTAGTCTGTGTAGCGGTATTCCCTGATTACGACATACAGTGTAGTCTGTGTAGCGGTATTCCCTGATTACGACATACAGTGTAGTCTGTGTAGGGGTATTCCCTGATTACACCATACAGTGTAGTCTGTGTAGCGGTATTCCCTGATTACGACATACAGTGTAGTCTGTGTAGGGGTATTCCCTGATTACACCATACAGTGTAGTCTGTGTAGCGGTATTCCCTGATTACGACATACAGTGTAGTCTGTGTAGCGGTATTCCCTGATTACACCATACAGTGTAGTCTGTGTAGCGGTATTCCCTGATTACACCATACAGTGTAGTCTGTGTAGCGGTATTCCCTGATTACGACATACAGTGTAGTCTGTGTAGCGGTATTCCCTGATTACACCATACAGTGTAGTCTGTGTAGCGGTATTCCCTGATTACGACATACAGTGTAGTCTGTGTAGCGGTATTCCCTGATTACACCATACAGTGTAGTCTGTGTAGCGGTATTCCCTGATTACGACATACAGTGTAGTCTGTGTAGGGGTATTCCCTGATTACACCATACAGTGTAGTCTGTGTAGCGGTATTCCCTGATTACGACATACAGTGTAGTCTGTGTAGCGGTATTCCCTGATTACACCATACAGTGTAGTCTGTGTAGCGGTATTCCCTGATTACGACATACAGTATAATCTGTGCAGCGGTATTTCCTGATTACACCATAAAATATGATCTTCCCAACTATCTTTCTGTCTATTCTTGTGAATTGTTCGCATTTCAACTCTAATTGGAATACATGCTTAAGAAGATAACATACATAATTACATAATATTTTTCAACTCGTTGAGTGCTTTAACAGCTCTTCAACAAACCTCAATTATCCAAATATTGTTAAAGAACTTCGAAAACTGTAGAACCAAATGGTAATCTCTGGCAAATCAGTATCATTCGTCTGGACTCCGTCTCACGTCGGAATTCTGGGAAATGAATCCGCTGATCAGGCAGCCAAAGAAGCCATCAAATATCCCCCCTCGGGACATCGAGATCCCACACAGGACTTCATCAACTTCATCAAAGAGACTTGCGTTAATCAATGAGACAAACATGGAAAGCCACATCTGGAAGCAAGCTACACGATGTCCACATTTCCGAGTCCAAACTTCATCATTATCATTTCAACCGCAAAGACCAAGTTGTATTAACTCGACTACGTATTGGACATACTTCCTATAATGCACCAACATTTCCTCAACCGTGACTCTCCTTCTATGTGCGACCTCTTCCAACCTCACAGTTCATCGTTTCGTTACAGCCTGCCGTCGCTATGTACAACACAAAGAAAGATGCGACATCCCAAACAGCCTACCAGACACCCTAAATTTAGCACAACAAAGAACTTTACTTTATGAAAGCGACAAAATTGTATAACAGTGTATAGATCACCTATCTAGAGAATTTAATGTTGTATGTACTATTACTGTTTAAAATATTGTACTTTACATTGTAATCATGTTCTGTATTCTAAAGTATTCGCGATATGACTTTATAGTTGAGGCGACAATAAAGAAATAATAATAATAATAATAATAATAATAATAATAATAATAATAATAATAATAATAATAATAATAATAATAATAATAATAATAATAATAATAATAATAATAATAATAATAATAATAATAGCGTTTGTGAAAATAGTTTGTACAAGAGTAGAGAAAGTCATCTGAGTGCAAGACATCAGATTGTTTGTAATTATGCTTTTTTCAAGCTGTTTCTTTTTTCGTGGTTGTGCTAGGAGCATGGAATTCCAAAGCCATTACATAGTGTTTTTAAGAATCTGACTATCCCTTTAGCCTAGAGCAGAGGTGGCGAAAACGTGACTCGCGAGTTATTTTGACTCGCAGGCGCATGTTCCCTCTCTGCAACCGTCCGTTTGATTTTCACATGCTGCTGAGTGATGTGATGCATGTTGCATATTTGGTGACTCGCGGAAGGAAGTAGTTTTCGCCACCCTTGGCCTAGAGTATCCTTTTTTACCTGCAATTAAATGTGTAAATTTGTAATAAAGGTTTATGTCGATTAACAAGAAGCAGATGGAAGAATAAGATTTAGTAAGAATAGTTCGTAGAATAGCGAGTGTAGAGTGTTTTATGAATGCCACGCATCAGATTATTTTTATTTTGAACTAACCTTATTGTTCATGAAATATTTACATTTTAGCATATACTGTCACATCTACAAGAATATCTACTTACATATCCTAAATTTGGGAGAGTATAAGCCAGTAGTGATACGCTGATAAGGAAACGGGAACATATAAAAATGCAGATATATCAAGTTTTGCTAAGAATAAGTCTTAAAGTTTTCTCGATGTTTATTATTTATTATAGTTTCACCAGAAATCAATCAAGTGTTCTGTAGATAACGTCCAATTTTACTTCATGGCCTTCCTCAGGTCACTTCCTCTGCGGCCTTGAATTCATAGAACTTTAGTGCTGAAACAGGTTTTTGTCTCTATCTTATTGTTTATCTTTCAAGAAGTGCTTTTATTTCAGAGCTACCGCTTTGCAGGCTTGTACTGAATCTCATAACTGAATATTTGTGGTTCAAAATTCGGAACACCCGTGTTTATTTACACACATATTAGGGCCCCTTGTGACAGTATTATTACATAGTTGACCAAGTCATAATAAATCGCTTAGTTTTGGAAGCTTGATGCCACGTTCTACTCTTTGTTCGTTGTAAACAATATATCTTTATTCTTTAAAGTAGTTCAATTCATTGAGAGAAGCAAGATAACAAAATTCACTTACAGCATTCCCTAAAAGAAAACTTTAAAAAATCCGATGGGTTGCATTCGCATGAATTTCTCTATTCATTCTTTTACAAACTATTTTTACAAAAGCTTAATTTTCTATCTAATTCTTAATCATCACCATTATCTTCTTTTTCTTCTTTACGGCTTAGGCCAATCGACCTGTTGCATCTCCAAAAAGAATTAAAATTGTTCCCTTCACCTTTTCCTGGGTCTTCGTATTGATCTTGTTCCTTGTGGAATTTTGTTGTATGTAGTTTCTGTAATTGTTGAATCTGGCACACGTCATACCTGCTCTTTACATCTATTTTGGAATTATAATTCTAAAATACTTTGTACTTTTAAGTCGCTTCTAATATTGTCATTTAATTTCTTGTCTAGCAGCGCATCTCCCACTAAAACGCTTAAAAATCTCATTTCAGCTGCTATTAATCTTCTTTCATCTTCCTTCCTTAGAACCCAACTTTTGCTGCCGTATAGTAAGGCTAGTTAGGCCATGACTTTATAGAATTTTAATAAAGCCTCTTTTCATACTTTTATCCTTAATGTCCGGATATGGTTCCACAGAAATAATTAAAAGCATTCAGCCTGGTTTTACCTTACAACACAGGTATATGATTGTATTTAACTGTTATATATTTATCGTCTATTACAACGTTTGCTCTAATTGGCTGGGATCCTAAAAACTTGATGTGATACATTAAAATGACTTTCTCTACCCTCTACCTTTATTAGTGGGTATACAAACTATTCTAAATAACCTTATTTTTCTATCTACTACATTTAATCCAACTAAACGTTTGCAAAAATAGCTACATTACACATTTCGTTATAAATACAAAGAGAACAGCGATAGTCAAATATTTAAGGACTGGGCGCTATATGCTGGCCTTAAAATTCCATGCTGTTTTCATGCAATCGCGAGAAACAACTGAAAATTAATAAAACTTCAAAAGAATAAGTATTGAACAATTCGAATCTTTAATAGCGGATATCTCAGAAACGGCTAATGCCACAAAAAAGCTTATGTTAAGTAAGTTGTGTGCTTTAAAGAGATCTACATTTTAGGTGTTTTACGTTTTCGTCTATCGCTTAACGTTTACAAGTTATACAAGATTATACAAAATTCCTGCGAATGAAGCAGTCTTCCTATGCTATTCCTAGAAAATTCAATATATATACATATATATTTTATTTGTCATGTAAATATCTTTCATATGTTGTATTTTAATCAAAATCGTCAAAACCATTAAGCCATTTTTTTAGAAAGTCAAACATTTTCGAAAAATGTTCCATGTAAAGGGTAGATGGGGTGGGAGGATTTCTTGAAAATCCTCGTGTCACATCCTTGGTAGATACTAAGCTCAAATACCAAAGTTGATATTTATTAGACTTTTCGTTTTTGCGTTATGCTCTTCACAGACACACAGATAGACCCAAAGACTCGCACACGGACACGTTTCCAAAAATGCTTTATTTTGATTCAGAGTACCTCAAAACATGTATTTTCGGTGAAATCTCGGTATCGAATTTTTGGGTGGAATGCAATACTTCCCCTACTTACTATACGTAGTAGAGAAAGTAAAAATCAGTTCATAAAAGTTCTTGTATTGATCTACTATAGCGATGAATCGATATTTTCTTATCTTATATTAGACAATATAACATGCTTTTTCAAGCGCACGGGTACACCGAAGTTACCACATAGCACACAATTCCGAAACAAAACGGACGAGTAGTCTGACAACAGTAATTCTCACTGTATCTCTGGCAACATGTTCATGCACACCAACATGGAGTGTTGCCTACCTTTAAGGGGTTTCAGTAAAGAAAAAGACGTCGGGTATTATCGCCATGCTCATTAAATCAATGTCGGTGTCTCGAACACTGCTCACGTTCTCGCCCCTAAACCTGTCTTTTCAGTGGATTGTTGCTAGAGAATGTTCTGTATCAGTGTAAGGAAACGGGCTTGACTATTAGAAGTATGAGGGGTAATGTGGGTAACTAGTACTCTATTTCATGTGGAGTTGATAAACAACAGTTAGCTTTAAAGGCGTTTAGCTATTATTAGCTAAGAAAAGCGTTTCATTGGAGGAAACTTAATTAAATAACCGGAGCTCTAAGCGATACCCGGTATAGAAACATACACAGTATGTTAATATAATGGAAGATGACTTGACCAGTATAAGCCCCAATGAAATATAATCTCAAACATATTTAATTCCTTCATCTTAAAGCAAGACAATAAAAAATAATGGTATACAAATGAGTATTTTTATGGCCAAGATATCACTACTTTTGAACACAGCTTCCAAAATTCGGTTGTGAGCTCATGACATGCAAAGCCAGCACTAAAATTATAAGCCGTTCGGCGGTAAATCTCCTCCCCTTTGTTCGTAGTATGTCTTTAGGTGCTTCTAGAGATTTACACAGGTAATTAAATTAAACGCTTAATTAAATAAATTCATTCAGTAAAATGGAAGTAATCAGCTGATGCATGGGTACTTTTTTATGGTTTACGAAACAAGTTGATGAAATCAGGGAAATGCTGCTTTAGTGCAAACATAAGAGCATCAGTCACAGGTTCCTTTACATCGAATCTTATTCGTGTGCTGAAATAATTATTATAATTCAAAGAGAATGTTGATAGTGTGGTTAATTGCAACGTGCTGCTGTAAGTATAGTGTATTATAACAATTTCAAGGGAACGGAATTACAATGGGGATGGTGAGCTATCGTTTTATTTATACTTTATTGGCTATCAAAATAATAGTGTCATCAAGCGAGTTGTCACAATGGCAACAATGTGGTTCACAGATCTTAGTTACATTGTCCCCTTCCAGTGTCATCTACTTTACTGCCGTTTTTCACTTTTTAGTCGGAATTTTAAATTGTGACATTGAATCTCCATTTGTCTGACAGCTGAAGGAAACTCGGAACCCAAGTAAGGAAGAAAGAGAGAGAGAGAGAGAGAGAGAGAGAGAAGAAGAAATATAAGTTAAATTGTAGACTTACGAAGCGCGAGCCACAGACCCTACCCACAATCATCTCGCTCGGTTGTTGTGTTTGGTGATATAGTAGTCTTCAGAAACTCAATAGGTTAATTTTCTCACTTCTTGCCGCTCTATAACCACCTCTTGGCGGTCAGTAAAGGTGTCATGTATTTATTCTGTAAGTTATAGCAGGTGAATCAGTTGCCCCCTAGGTTTCGTGTCTATATAGCTCTCAGATTATAATCTCATGTGAAAACAATTCGTTCATATGCCTATTCGCCATTAACTCTGCAAAGAAGATGCAGAAAATTTCAGAACCAATAGTTTGTTGTAGATCTTGAAACAGGATTGTATAGAAATTCTCCTAGTAGAATATTTCAGCAAAGATACCTTGTGGTTCAGTGGATTATTTCTCTAAAACTATTGTGGTGGACTGGAAAACCGATGCTTTAAACATGGTTCTCCCATAACTTATTCAATTTTAATCCCTTATCAAGAGATTAAACACATAACTATTACTATGCAATTAATAATGCAATGTATTATACGCGGTACTGTTTAAAATGTTTATTTAATGTTAACTGTTTCTCAGCTGCATCCAGGAGAGCACCACAAATAGTAGTTTTAATTTTTTGTGATCTAATTTAAAAACTTAACCGGCATAGTTGGCCTTTCGTAAATATTTTGTGCCTAGATATCCAACCCCAAGTTCAAAGCAACAAACATTAGGAGGGCGTTCTCTATTTACCCTGCAGGGCTCAAACCCCCGTTGTCACTTCTTAGCATTGAAGGTACGGTCATTACACCACTCCACTACTTGATATGTGTAATCTCAACGACTTTTAAATTCTAACCCGCTTTGGAGTATTTGCAATTACCTTTTTTTTTCACTTCAAAAACTTGCTTGTTTGTTTTTGGAATTTAAGATGAATTAGAGCTTGTAGTAGACATTTTAACTCTGTTAATAAAATGACAAATATTATGTTATTTATCATGTATGGTGTATAAAATGTACACTAGAAATGAAATGTTTAGAGTTTAGACGTGTTTCCGTCCCCTCTGAGAGCAGGTAGTAAGTCCCAAGAAGCGTTGTGCAAATATGACAAATACTGAAGGTCTGTTGGACAAGGAGTGAAGTGAAAAGTGGTTTCCCGGAAAGTAAGGTTCGTCACAATGAGCTATTAGAATTATTAATTCGGTAGTGAAATCCCTGGAGAAGTCTGGGTCACGGATAAGGAGTTGGAGCCAAGATGTGAGTTGCTTAAGGGCAAGGTAGATTATTTAGAAAACCAATCAAGAAGAAATAATACTGTTATATACGGATTGCCGGAAGAATAAAATCAAAGTTGGGAGGTCACAGAGGACAAGGTGCTAGATGTTGTGGCCAAAATTGATCTTGATCCCAGGGCTGCCGACATTGAGGGAGCACCCTGTGTCAGTAAAACAAGCAACAGACGGCCAATTGTATGTAAGCTTCTATCTTACAAATACAAAACTGTCATTCTCCGAGATAGTGAATATCTCAAAGCAGGTTTATAAGAGAGGACTTCAGTGAAAAAATCCGGGCGATTACGGGAATTTATTCTTTCCCATATGATAAACGCAGAAGCACAAGGTTGTCATGCTCTAATAAAGTTTGATACACTTTTAATAAACGGGCAAATAAGAACCAGGGCAGAACTGGAAGAAACTGACAAGAGGATGGCGGAAATTCAAGGAGAGGAGGTTGATTTGCAGATCATGAGCCCCGCAGGACATCGTTGCTACACCGCCACCGGAAGAGACAGCAGGTAGCAGCGACCAGGCCATCCAGGCAATGAAATCAACGTCAACGACAGCAGGATGAAGAAATACAATGAAACAAGCTCGCAGGTAACAAAAGATAGGCAGAACCAGCTCATTAGGAGTAGGAAGTAAGAAAACAACGATCAAATAGAAGGAAGATGCCCAAAAGTCCTTGGGGTTTCGGAATGTGGAAGGTTTGAGGGGAAACCTGGCGAACGATTAATTTTTAAACTTTATAAATAACTTACACATAATGGGGTTAGCTGAGAATTTCTAAAAGTAATAAAACTGTAGACATAAATAGATACTATGCTGTAAATTAATGGCTCAGGATTGAGAGGTAGAAGGGGAGATATTCAGGGGGCGTAATTACTTGCTTTAAGAGTAATTATATACGGCCTATTAGGGAAATACAGAGTCATCTCTGGAAGGCAACGTGTGTACATCGTAATATGAGTTATTATAATTGTGTATCGCTATCTAGTTACGTCCCAGTATGCTGAGCCAGAAGTTTTTTACAGACTTAGGGGAAACAATTGTAAAAATTATGCAGGAATGTCAGTATGTGAAGCTTATAATAACGAGTGATCTGAACGCTAGGACAGGACAAGAAAATATTACGATTAGAAAGGGAGACGCAGATAACAATAAGCTTGACAGCAACAGCAAGAACTCAGTCCTGAATGCAAGAGGAAAGGAGTTGTTGTTTTGTGCTGTCTACGATTTAAAAATAATGAACGGAAAGTATGGCTCGGGTGTATTAGAAGAACTACCAATTATACATACTAACGGGAGCAGTGTCATTGACTACATTCCGTGTTCACAAGATGTATTATCGTTAGTTCAAAACTTTAAGGTTGAAAACAACATTAATTCTCATCATTTTCCACTGATAGTGCCTCTAAAAATATCTAGGCAGTTTCCTATGAAACAAACAAAAACGCATACGAAGGTTGACGCCATTGTTTAAATATAGATGGAGGGCAGCAGGAAAGGAAGTTTTTGTCAGTAATTTAGATCAAATTATATCTTTTGATGTATAAGTACACGAAGGAATTAAAAGTACTTATATAAGGAATATAAGTAATATTTTATAGAGGTGCACGTGTATTAATAGGGAGAGGCAATAAGCCAAATCGCCTAACATAAAATGGTTCGTGCAACGATCAGTATACAACAGCGGAATCTACACTTGTCAAATACAGAGGAGAGGGGGGTCAATAAGGAAGATTTTTCTCTTGTAAATCTAAGAAAAGCACATAAAGAAATCCTAAGACAGTGCAACACCACCTGGCAGGACGCAAAGGCAGAAGAGATGCGTCAGGTAGTCGAAAACGGAGAGATCAATGACATGTGCAAAGTCATTAGGCGAAGGTCCATTCTGGTAATTCCTGCTGGGGAATGTACACTGGAGTGCAAAACCTAAGGACGAAAGTAATACTCGCATGCTGTGACAGTGCCAAGTAACATAGCTCGATGAAACTTGAATCATATATAGAAGGAACTGCTACGGTATGCTACAATAGGCAACTAAACGAAATATGCAATGAGACAAACAGAAATACCACTTTTATTCATAGACCATAAGGTATACTAAAGCGAATACGACATATGATGGCTCTCTAGATTTACAGAAACAGATACATTATGCTTAAAAGGGTATATGATCACCACGGACAGCAATGCATGCTCAACATCATGATCCCATGCTGGCCACAAGGTTGGTAAGCAGTTCTTGTGGTAGGGCGTTCCAGCATTCCTCCACCAGCGCTATTGACAACTGTTGAATGGTCGTTGGTACATGTGGATGTGCCGCAATGCGTATCCCCAAAGCATCCCACACGTGTTCGATGGGATTTAAATCGGGGGAATGAGCAGGCCAGCCCATTCGCCGAATATCCTCTCGTTCCAAGAGGCCTTCCACCTGCGCTGTTCGATGCGGTCGCGCATTGTCATCCATAAAAATGAAGTCAGGGCCGACTGCACCCCTGAAAAGACGCACATGGGGAAGGAGTACAGTATCACAATAACGTTGACCAGTGAGGGTACCGTGTTCAAAGATTTGGAGGTCGGTGCGCCCGTGCAACATTATGCCTCCCCAAACCATAACACCCGGACCACCAAAACGATCATGTTCAAGGTTGTTCTTGGGTTCATTACGTGTTCCCACGTCTCGCCAGATGAGGGTACGTCGAGAATCTGCTCTCATGCGAGAAGAGCACGCGACCTCATTCCTCGTTGGTCCAATTTTGATGATCTTGGGACAATTGCAAACGGTGCCACCGCTGTGCGGATGTCAATGAAACACATCTTACTGCCGTCGGGCAAAGAGACCACCTCTGTGTAGTCGCCGTGCCACTGCGTATCGTAAGATTGCGTGCTTAGCTGTCCTGTTAAATGTGGTTGCAATTCCACGCGCTGTTTGGCGTGGATTCCTTCTTGACTGTTACACAATGTAGCGGTCATCTGCTGCTGTAGTTGAGCGTGGTCGACCACCATCTCTTCTTGGGACAGCAGTGTCTGTGGTTTGGAAGGTTCCCCATGACGTGAAACAATGCTGTGAGCAATTCCACTTTGGCCTTCTTCCAGTTTCCCGATGATTCTTCCCCGTGTGAAGTCATCCCAATGGTGTCTACGGGACATGTTGCAATGAAGAACACCACTACAGTTCACCGTAACAACTCGTTAATTGCCACACACCGTCTTGTCCTGTTTCGGCAACTGCCCAGTGTTGCGGGACCAGAACCATTTGGCACTATAGGCTCGCTATGAGAGTTAAATTCAGTACGTCTGAAAAGTCACGTAGGCAGAAATTCTGTAAATTAGAAAGGGCATAAACTTCTGAGATTTCAGGAGATACCGCATAGGAACAGCTTCATGTACACATACGTAGAGTTTTAAGACTGGTCCGTGTATGAAGGAACCAAATATACATTCGTGCAAACATTCGTGCATATATTCATGCATACATTCGTGACACATCCATGACTCTCCTGAGGTTCTTGACTCTCGGGTGTAGCTTTAATGTTGTGTAGAGCACCTGAACGCGCCGGCGTTAGATAAATTTAGCGACTAGTGAGAGGGATCCTTCCGAGCAACATTTCTGGACTTACGGCGACTGACCCTTCGCTTTATTGTTGTTAGAGAAATAATTAATTCGTAAAATCAACAGTCTGCAATTCTTCTAACTGAGCATTTTAGTCCACATTAGAATTGATCAGCTAACCAATACACAGTTATTAACGATGTCATGTAATGTGATGTGAGGAAGATGAATGATCACTGGATGCATCAGGCAGGGCTATGTAAATGTGGCACGACAATATTCCTCTCTGTATTCTGCTCTGTCAAAATGTTAAATTTTTTTATAGGAGGCGAGTGACATGTGAGTACAATCATTGTTCATCACTTATGAAACAAGCAATAGAACCGTAGCTCTAATAGGGACCTTTAAATTGCGTTGAGTAAAACAAAACAGAGCAAAGCATTGCTAACGTTGGAAAGGTAGAATCAGACGACTGAAAAATTCAAGTCAGCTGGAGGATTTAATGGCGTGCCGGCATGTTGCCATGGTAGCTCAGTGATTAGAGCAACCGGACGGAGACCGGGAGATCCGTGGTTCAAATCCTGACTATGGCATTGCATTTTTCAGTCGTCGGATTCTACCTTTCCAACCCTGTCCAACACACGGCTTGTGTGAAAGAACAATTATTTCCATTGCTAACGTTGTTTACATTACTAAAGATATAGACTGCGTATGCATTACTTTGCTTCCTATTCTGTTTACCTTAGCTTACTTAGCTTACCTTAGCTCTGTGATTTAATATTTTGATTTCTAGTACTCTACTACGCATATAATGCGTAATAACAACGATAATAATGATAACTAACAATAATAACAATATCTGGTAGCGACAACAATAATATTAATAACAATAATAGGGGAACTAATGGCAGTGATACACACTGCGTACTCTTATGTCTGCGTGGTTTCGTGTCGTCGTTTTAATGGATGATTAAACAACGCCCATTTAGGGTTTACTACGTGTCGCTATTTATTGAGTGTATCCTCCTATTTCTTTCTTTTAGATGCACTATTTTAGACTGATTTTGATATCGGTCTATGTGATACGCCTTTCACTTAGGTGAGTTTGGAGTTGAGTAGAAAAGTATTTTAAAAGTTAATAAAACTGGCTGGAAACTGCTGTGAATCTAGTGGAAGGAATTATGCATTTGAGTAACCCGTGTCCCTTAAACGATGTCATTAAGTGCGGGCTCTTCTTATATCCAAATTAAAGTAACCTAGCGACGAAGATGGACCTGAGGCACACCTGCTGCTTAATAGGTTCCATAAATTCAAGTAAACACCATGGGACTGGTGATTCATCAAGTTTCACAAGATTGTATCAGCTATTCTTGAGTGAAAAATTTAGATATACAAATAAATGCATACATACATACATACATATATACATACATACATACATACACACACACAAAGCTTTAAAATTTATGGCTTCAAAAATGATAACCTGTACTATAGAATTCGCGGGCAAAGCATCCCCAGACGGTGGTCCTTGTACAGTAGCCAAACACTTGATCCCTATCTCCCGTAACTAGACTCTCTATAAGCTCTTGGGAAAGAATGATCTGCACGTGCGCGTTGTTGCCATACTTTGTAAAAACAAAACTTTATAACTCATTTCCACATGTACAAAATACAATAATGCTGTTTGTCTCGCTTACCTTATACGCAATTTGAAGTAAATAACTATGCATCGCATAATAATTACATATGTTACAAAAGCTGAGAATACAACTGAAGAAGAACTAAACTAACATATTACGCTATAAAATGGAAATGCATGTTAACCTATCCGAGGGAAACTTAAACACGTCCTCAATAAACTATGCATTGATACATTGTTGGACAACTATTTATTAACCCATTTCAGCCTGAATTAATTTTCTTTTGTGAATTTTACAAATTAGATATTTATATGTTTATTGTCATCAAAGAAACATACAACTAGCAAATCAAAAAGCTTAATAATTTAAACAAGAGGTTGTAACATATATGTCACGCTAGGCAGAACATACATTTTAAGCGGAATACATGACAACAAATAAAACAGTGCATTGTATGCTATTTATATTATGCTTAAGAAACAGTACTCACTTTCTATGACACGGTACAAAGCACTCTATGCACAAACCAATATCACATTTGCAGCACATTGTTCTTGGAGTTCCTGTAGAGTTTTCTGCAGCGCAGCGCTTCTTTTTTCTGTTACACCATAGCTACCAGATGATTTTTCTCATCACATTTGATGTCATGCAGCACTCTACCTTGATATGAATTACCTGCAGGGCGACCAAGACCTCTAGGGATTGTTGCATTGGAAGTCAAGTAGCATTTCACAATGTAGCGCAGAAACTGCAGCTAAGCCATATTCTTACCCGTCTTACTGTGGAGAAGCCACCCATTATGTACAGACACAATTTCTTTGTTCTAATACTCACCCTGTATAGTGATATCTTTTCGTCCATTTGGTCAACTTTCCCCCCCCCCATAATGTTGTTGTGTTCTCCAATGACATATGGTCAGGGTACAAGGATTTGTCTCTTCTCTTGTCAGGAGTATCGGCCCACAGAGCTGTCTGGATTGATGCCGTGGCTGGTGGAAGGAATTGTAACTGCAGGATTATTTAACCATCTGGTAATAATCATTCCATTTTGCTTGCAGCTCTTGTAATCAAAATATCCTCTCTTTTTCCTTTTGGACATTATCTTAGAGGGTCTAAGCTGTCATTCTTTAGACAGACGATTCTCACGAATAGTCCCAGTTGCACCATAATCGCGTTCTTTTAGGTGAACCAACAGGTTGTCAAAATAAAACATGTAGGGCAGACTTTTACTTTTTTTAGGAAGTAAATCAATCATTTAAACAGAGGTGCAGCACATTTTCCAAATGTTTTCTCATAAACTTCGTTCCTTTGTGGATCAGCTCCGTGGTATATTTGAAAATCCACTAGATAACCCATGTTTATGTTTAGGCACCATGCTTTGTACCCAAATCTAATGGGTTTCCTTTCAGAAATTGTTTCCATTCGCGCCTGCTAAAATACTTTATCATGCTCTCATCATAATCCAAATTTTGCTCAGGCTGAAAATGAGGAGAAAACTCTTTTTTTAGCATATCTATTATTGAACGAAGTTTCCACATTTTATCATTTACATTGATCTGTGTGTTATCACACAAGTGAATGAATGTCATAATTGTTTCAAATCTATCTCTCATCATATTGTGTACCATTTCATTTCTCATGTCCCTAACATCTTCTGCTAGGTAAAGCATTATAGTCCCAGAGAATTAGAATTCCTAGAAAACCTTTTATCTCTTCCTGTGTTATTTTGGGATCTGGGCAGTTCTTGAACAAAGCATATTTTGTTGATACAGTGATGAGAAGTTTAATTATTTCATCATTCCAAAACAATTCAAAGCACTAAACTGGAGATAAGATTCTTTATTTACTACGATCACTGTCAGGAAATACAGTTAACATTTTGCAGAGCCCCCATTCTCCAATCTCTGATTACATTTTTTAAGATCGGTAACCTTTCTGTTTCATCTGAATTGACGTTTTCTGGTTTATCATCATGAGAGCAATCGTTCTCGGATCCACTACCTAACCTGCTTTTGTTAGTCAAAACCACTTCTGCACCAGCCTGAAGTTGCCTTGGTCCAAGATTATCTGTCTTCTTCACCGGAATCTTCATTCCGATTCCACATTAGCTTCAGGAGGCTCAATAAATATATCTGTTGCATCTTCTTCCTCCTCTTCAATAATAGCCAGGATTTCATGCACAGACAGGCCTCTGAAAAGAAAGAATCATTATAGTGACTGTTCTGCCTAGCGTTACATACAGGATGGACCATTTAAACTGAAACTGTACAATATCTCCAAAACTATCGCTGTAGAATGAAATGTCATGAATAAAAATTGCTTGTTATTTTGGGCGAAAGTAAATGCCATTAGTCGTAGTTTGTTTGGGGACGTTATGGTGGTCATTTTAGGGTCTACAATTAATTGACCACAAAATGACCACCAGTTCTCTAAACAAAACACGACTAATAGCATTTACTTTCCCCCATAATATCAAGCAACGTTTGTTAAAGAAATGTCTTTCTACAACTCTTAGTTTCGGAGATATTGTACAGTTTCAGCTTAAATGGTTCACATTGTATATGCGACACACAATTAAAAACTGAAATTAGAACCATAAAAATGAATTGCATTTGTAGCTAACCTATACCATAAACTGAAGCTTTAACATTATAATCAAGCAAAAGTTGTAAAAATTGTAGGATATATTGCGATAGAAAATAATACTTACTTCGTATTCCAAGACAATCTTATTTAGGAAAACTCTTCAGCAATTAAACCACGAGACTTTATCTCTATCTGCTTACGACTACAAAAAACCCGCCTAAATATCAATAATAAAGCGCTCTTTTCTGAGAAATATACAAAAATAGGCATTTTAAACGCATGCAACAGGAGAAAACAATGGCGGAGCTGTTAGGTGACATATGACTAGGTAAGAATGAGTTAAATGTTGAAAAGTATTACAATACACAAATATGAGCTTAGTCGCAACGAATAATTACTTACAAATTAAAACGTGACCTTTGGTTATGTTATTTATTCTATTCGTTAATTGTTGTGAATAGAAGTTGTACGTTTGCGGTTCTACTTGCTATTGGACGCGGAGCTATGCTGAAAACAAACCAAAGAATGTAATAAAATCAAGTTCCAGAGGATATAAACAAAGGTAGTAAATAAAAAAAAATTAGTAGAACAACAACAACAAACAGGTGGAAAACCAAGGCGAACGCAATTTTTTGTGTCACTTTTGGGAGACTGCCGCTTTGTTCATAGCTTTGAAAAGATAAAAAAACTTGCTACACAACAATGGTTTTAGTAACATAAAAGCGAATAAGCAATTGTGTATTGTTGTTTAAGATGTATAACATTTATTAGCTGATACTGAAGCTTCAGTTTACTTAAATTAATAGCATATAACATACAAGACAAGTAAAAACATCAAAGCCAAAGGAAAGCAAGAAAGAAAACATGGCTGGCTTTTTTCAGACAAGTTAACTCTAACAAATTAGAAACAGAAAAGGACTCAAAAATCAATTTTGATCCTTTCCGTTTTACTGTCCAACTTTAGTGTTCTTGCGGTCTCCGAAACTGAACCGTTCCCTAAACGATTCTATTCCACATATTCCTGAATATTACACACGGAAAACTGGCTTCATTGATTCAAAGTTAATGTAACTTCTTTTCTCCACGGTGCTGGCGCTACTGGCATTCGGCAAGATGTCACTTGCTGGTGCGACGGAGGGACATCTTGGTTCGTTTTCCAAGCCTCTAATCTTAATAATTAAACTACGCAATACTAAACGCTAATTGCTGTTAAACGCAGGTAAACTTACAAAACTACACTTAGTAAAATAATACATCATTTCTATGAAGATACAGGTGTTAAGTTTACTATAAGACGGAAAAAAGTACGTGCTCACAGTTACAGCTGCTGACGCACTGAAATTCTTGAAGAAACAGAAATGACATTGCAACAACGCTTGACTTTGGTGGCATATAGTGACAAGACCACGGCACGTTTTAAGAGTGAGGGGGGATCGCACAAATCGTTTACAGATGGTTTTTTGGTCCGGCTTCAGAGCGTTCCGTTCGCTTTGTAGCAGCCTGGGGATAGGATGCCGCGATTTCTATACCATTGTACAGCTTACCATCAGTTATTTATACGAAAATATCGGGAAAATTTTGGTTAGTTTTGTCATATGTACTTAGGTGTGGATATCAGGAACGAAAATAATGCAGACTTCGAAAGGAAAGCCTTGTCTGAACTAAATCACATTAGCCAGCGTACTTAAATAACAGGACAAAAATAATGGCCCTTTCACGCGAATTTTTCTGTTTAAGAAGACAAAGAACTCAAACGTTGGTCTATGTGTAATGGCAAATTAAGTGTTTTGTTTAGAAGCCTTGTTTTTCTGTCAGTTTGTGCCGATGAAGCCAACCAGTTGTACTAAACTGCGTGTACACGACCAATTTAAAACCATGGAAGAGGGGTATTTCAATCTGTATTGAGTTGTCAGCCTGCAAAAAAAGTGACGGGGGAAGAAAGTAAAATAAATGTGTTTAAGAAGTGTCTTTCTTACATTTATCTGCCCAACAGATTTTTCGCAACTCGTATTGAATAAATACCAAATAAAACTTTTCGTTCTGCAAATGTCAATTCCGTATTTCTCATCAATGACCGCTGCACAGCTTTTATTATTGGCGTTAACGAGGGTGATATTAACATTTAAGCGGTCGCGCAGAATTTTACTAATACCTCAAATAAAATCTTGATTTCTCTTTATGGAATGTATATATTTTTTGCCAACTGTAACACTAGTCATTAGTATTAACTTGAGCTTCATCTCTTTCGTGTTTGGTTAATGTTTTCTTCATCCCTGAGCACGACATCTGAGCGCTTTGGGATGTAGAACTGTCTGCATTTTTTGCTTTGACTTTTGGTTTGGATATAGATACGGTTTTGGATTTCGCTGTTTACGTAGAAAATTATCTGTGTTTGTTATGCGTTATTATAAATCTTTACATTTGCTAGCTCTGCTGAAATGTTGACATGATTCCTATTGGCTTTCTTTGAATGCTGGGTGGACAAAAACGTGCAGCGCGCAAGGCAACATTCGGCAGAGCTGTTGCGTAGCGAATAACAATAGATACAGGATGATTTATGAAGAACTGACACATTTCTTTCTTTAATTATTCTGTTTGAAATTCGCTCAATGCCCCAATTTTAGCACCAAATTAAGCAGAATGTTCTAGAGTTTCGATTGCCTGTCACTAGATGCGCAGATTTATATGTTTTTATTCGTAATTGTTAGTGTTATTTTCGGCAATTGTTTTTGAGATTTTGTTCTAGTCAACGTGAAAATGGAGTACACATTAAATGAACGACTATTCCTTGTAAAGGAATACTGGATTACGAATTCAATTACAGCTACTTAAAGGGCATACCAGAGAGAATTTGGTGTTCGGAATCCTCCCCAAAGAAACACAGTACTGGGGCTGGCAAACAAATTGGAAACAACTGGATCTCTGGTGAGCGAAAAAGGCAAAACTCGTTCATCTAGGCTTCCCACGGTTGTTGACGTAAGAGCATGATTGCATCAGTCCCCCCAAAAAATCATTAAGACGTTTGTCGCAGGAGACAGAGTACAGCTACTTAATGTGTCAGAGAGATGTGAAAAGTGCAGGCCTAAAGCCGTATGGGAATACGGTTGTCCATCAGTTATAGGAACTAGATAAGGAGAGATGGCTGAATTATTGTCGTTGGTTTCAGGCGTTCATTGTTCAAAATCCTACTAAATTGTCCATCACATGGTTCATAGAAAAAGCATGGTTCCATTTATCCGGCTATGTGAACTCACATATGCACCCGGTTAAAATCTGAGTTTGGTGCGCAATATCCGCACAGAGAATAGTGGGACCAATTTTTTTTAAACAATGTGAACATTGCAGAGTATCGACGGATTTTCATGGAGTTTGCTGAGCAACTAGACGATGTAGAGGTGAGTCAAGGATATTTTCAGCAGGACGGCGCTACATGCCATACATCAAATGAATTCATGACACTAATTGCAAGTTTCTTTGACGATCGGATAATTTACAATAACCTGCGGCCACCGAGATCTCCGGATTTGACATCGCCGGACTTCTTTCATAGGGTTACTTAAAAGACAGGGTTTATGCCACACGTCCTCAGACATTGGACGATCTCAAGCACAACATTACACAGGAGATTCAAGCTACTGACAACAGTCCTCCAACGAGTGGCCAGTAACATGGAATGACGTGTTGAGTTGTGCCTTATGCAGGATGGAGGACATTTTCAACATTTGCTATAGAGGTAAATAATCTCCCAAAATTCCTCTGCATTTCAGGTATAATAAGTTGTCGCTAGCGTAACTTGTTTTGAAACAATTAAAGAAATAAATGTGCTAGTTCTTCATAAATCATCCTTTAGAATCCTGCTAGATTGCTTTTGTAAACCCACGGTTTTCTAAGAAAAATCTTCATACTGTAGTACGTGTTTCTGCTTCTAGTACATATTTTCGTCTGCTCATCGTGTTAACGACGGAGACTCAAACCATTTCACATACTTGCTCTCTATCTCCCTGTTATTCGATCGAATATTCGATTTTCAGATCAGAATTAATTAAGAGTTCGACTATCATTGGACGTCAAAGCGTGACACACACCCTTCCAAAAAAGCAAGAACTAGCGGGAAAAAATACTAAATTGACAACACTGCTGAACAGTAGACTTACCATCAAATATAAAGACGCGAGTAAAATCAGGGTACTTTCTCAAAGGGGGCCGATATTATTTAGCATAAAGTGATTCAACACTACGCGGTTGCTGGTTGCACGAAATATATAGAGTATTAGAGATACAAATCTACCTTTTAGTCACTAAATTTTAAAATTATTTGCTTCATTCTTTGTTCTTTTAATTCACTTCTAAACCATAAAATATAGCAGGATAAACTTGTAATGTGTTCGAAAACATTGATGAATTTATTCACTGGGTTGTTATATAAAATGTGTAGTGTAAAAATATATTTGATAAGCATTATTGATGTTTCAGACAAATAGATTTCTGATATCGATCAAGCTGTTATTTCTTTTTATGACTTTAGTCCTGGGACATGCTGCATAATTGCATATGTTACACTGTGAAAAAAAAAGCATCTCGCAATAATCTGTTTTCAAATTCATCCATGAAATATCAGTACACTAAGCAAAACGTTTCATTTTCTTCCTTGTTCTGTTTTATAAGGCTTCATATCTGAAACTAGAAACGGAGTATACAATCGTCTTACTGCTCACACACAACTTTGTGGTACGCAGATTCCGATATTCTGTTCAGCAGAAACGTACTGTTCTTTGTTGTTCGTTTCTTTTCTGCGCGATTTCAAGTCATTAAAGAACGATAGCGCGGAGTGTTTGGTGACACCCCAACGTCATGCCGAACATACCTTCTACTTTTAGTTATGGCTATCTCACTAGAACCTAGAAAGCTGCTCATAATTCTGATGATTTAACTCCTATATTATGTCGAATTACATATGTGTTTATGTTTAAACCATATGATCTAAATTTTGATTCGACGCGTCAGCAAACTACCGTTCACCCTTCAAGAAGGTGAGTCTAAGCAACACATGTAAATGATAACCTACTGTTTATATGCGAATGGTTATTTGGAAATAAATCCTTCATTTTCTCACTATTACGCGTTCATATCTTCAGTGTGGAAATCGTTATATGTAGCTTTTATTTCCTTTTGTTGAATTTTTAAATAGACACAAGATGGTTTAGTTATTAATCTCGCTGATAACGTTTAAATAACATCATTTACTTGTCTTTTTACATTTCTTTAATCCATTTTACTTTTATTTGTTCACACTGAATACTTCCATAAGCGGCTGAACGCTTCTATACTGATAGTTGAAACACTGTACTTATTTTGTTTCTACATTAAGTTTATAAGTAAAGGTTTATCTTAACACATTTATTTTACTTTGTGTCATTCAAAATTTAACTAAACATTTGCTGAAAACATACACAATTCTTTGGAATCACACACCACTATCAAAGTTAATGTCGTTTACGTAATTCCGTAACTAATTCGCGGCGCCATTGTAGACAACGCGCATTTTACTTTGCTGACCTGACCTTGCCTGTCAATTGTAATTTTCCCACTCCTTCACGGGAAAGCGGAGTGTTTTCAAAGTCTCTGCATTTAAAAGCGTTTTCAAACCCATGGAAGATTGAAAATAAGCGGTTATGTGCTTTCCGCGTGTACACGCAGAGATCTATCTCGGGCTTAAAGGATCCCATATGCCCAGATGTGGTGCCACTTTCACTCCCATAACTTCATCAGAATCCTATTCCCGGTAAAAAGGATTGTTCACACACATGAGAAGAGTTACACTATTTTGATGATCTTCACGAAAGGCATTAAAACTCAGTAGTAGCGCTGAAATAACTGTAACAATTTTTTAACCCTAGAAATCTTCAGACATTTCATAATGGACTGATATCAGTACATGGGATTGGCATACAATTTCAGAATTTCAGTTGCTTTCACAAGCTGTTTATTGATCTTAAAGTATACGCAATTTAAATACATTTTTTAAAGAAACAGCGCCTAATGAAAGGAATCGCTCATCTACATACTCCAAAATAGGAGTTCACAAATTATATATGGTGTGGAGAATCCTGGAAACGCCACGCCATCTGTCGGGAATTGAGCTAATGATTTGTATGATTGTAACGTTGGTTAGACTGAAAGAGAGTAATGTTAGCCGCGAATATGTATGCAATATTTGGTGTCAATAAATGTGTAAAAGTTAAAGTTATTTAGGGTGTGCTTCATTTGCTGCTATCACCAGGTAGAATATCCTTTCCTAGAGGTCAGCTAACTGTTCCCCCACATATGGAGCCACTTTTCTTATACCGCTATCTTGGTGACATCATAGCGAAAGAAAGCTTGTTGCACGGAATATTGGAGGTCTTCGTGAACGTATATATACCAGGTTACCGTGCAGTTTTCGTGACGTCACAGCATGAAACTTATGTGTGCTTGATTAAATATTTTATTTTATTGCGTATTAAACACTTAAAGAATAGTGTGTCTGCAGATCGTATTATAGTTACTTTAAATGTAATTTAAGCGATTTTAAAACAAATCTGATATATATCCTCGTAATAATTTAAAGAACTCTTTTTATTCTACTTTAAAACGGAATAGTTTAATATTTAATAAAATAATAATTCTGTTTTATTGGAATTATTATCCTTCTGAACTAAAAGTCTACAGAAGAAAGTTTACTGCCACTTATTTTAGGCATTTAGATTAGTAGGTTAATATCTAAGGTAGTAGATATACAAACTACGCGGAAAACCCAGAATAGCACGTGTAGAATGTTCCAAATTATAAAAATAGTTGTCATTTTGTATTATTGATTCTGTCAACCATCCATTTACAGTTAATATAGACACAGGAAGTTTCTGATGTAAAGAGTCAGAACCCCATGGCATTTGAAACATACTATTTTATAATTAATGCACATTGATTACCTGGTATTACAATAAAACTACCTACTTTTTTACATTTGAGTATGCTCAATATGTAGGCACATAAATGTTGTAAAATAGCATATGTATAATCCAAAAGTGAAAACGTATATACATATTCGCCGCAACATTTACTTTATATAATATGTCCTAGGCATGGTATAAAATATATGACTGCGTGGTACTGTTTCAACTAAACGGCACAGCATAAATGAATATAGGTATAACTACCTTTATTTAACTCCATTGCATACGTTGATTACACGGAGCTTTAAAAGTACCAAACATTTTGTTATGATATTTATAATCATTTATAGATTTAGATTTTTGCCAAAAATACAAAACGCAGAACGATTTGAAGCAAAAAATGTGTGTAAACAAGCAAACAAGACAATACTTATATATTATCATATCTACATAGCAGGTAGAGAAGGTATTGCGCTCCACCCAAAATTTTGATACTGAGATTTCACCGGAAAAGGCCCGCGCGCGTATGTCTGAACAGCTTAACTCAAAAACGAAAAATCGGATAAATATCAAACTTAGTATTTAAGTTCAGTATCTTCCACAGATGCGACGCGAAGATTTTAAGAAATCTCCCTCCCACTCCAACAAGCCTTTACATAGAACATTAACATATTAATGATATTTACACGAAAAATAAAACGTTGTCGCAGTTCTCAATGGCTAGTGTTATCTTATTTTTTGAGCGCCTCCTGTTTTATTATTTTAAATTTTGGGTTATTTGTCCTCCGGCTAGCTATTATAACTCAGTCGAACACGTGTCTCTAAGCAGGGTGTTAAACGGAAAGGAGTTGTTGCTAAAAGATAACACTAATAAAAAATTTGTTTCTACACTTTTATTGCCGTCACCCTTAATTAATAATTCACATATTTAATCTTTATACACGCCTGACTGAAAGTGTGATATTTCCGAATGTAACTACAGTCGTTATAGTTGCCGCGCACAAATTACTTCGCGTACTTTACATTTTTATAACTAACTTTGTGACGTGCATCTCGTGAGAGATTCTTCCAAACTGAGTAACGTGCACCTCGTGAGAGATTCCTTAGGACTGTGTGACGTGCACCTCGTGAGAGATTCCTCGCAACTGTGCGAAACTTCTTTATGGCTCGAGAATATATACTCGTTCACCTCGAATTGCCTGAACATTATAATACAGCTGCTATTGGTTACCAAATTGCGTCCATCTTAGCGTCTGTTTTGGTCAGCCAATTACTAATACTAACATATATACTCTAGGGAAGATATTCCCTCCATTTCTAAAAAAGGCACGCTACCCTGACGTCATTTGTTTGTCTCTTTTTAGTGATAAACAACTCACCCCCTCGGTTTATTGTTACCCACTTCTATTGTCAGTTTCAGTGAGGCCGTGTAAACTTATTTTCTAACAATACTTATGGCTAACAAACATCTAAAATCCTGTACATACAATAATATTAATTTACACTACAATCACTCTGGCATTCACAGCATGTTATGATATAAAATATTGCCTCAACGTATATCTTGAATTTTCTGGGAATAGCCTGTGAAGTGCTCTTCAAAGGCTATTTGTATACGTTATCACTGGTTAGGTAGACGGCAACGTACTGCACAATAAATGTAATCTCTTTAAAATACACGACCTATTTCAAATAACTTTTTTGTGGAATAAGTCTTTCCGAGATATCCGTTCTTCCTCTTCTTCGACTATCTCCGTTTACCCTCCCTGTTATTAGGGCTTACATCCCCTAGGGCTTACAAGCGAGTGCCTGGGTTCAGACGTCTGTCGGAGAGCACAGACCATGGATCAGAGAGAACAACCGGGAAGGGGGAACAGCCCGATGCCTGGTATGAGAGCGGGGAAATTGATGATATGAAATGAGGGTGAGATGAATGAAAGGAAAGGTGATGGTGGAACAATTGGTGGAATGAATGGCGGGGGAAACCGGAGAAACTGGAGGAAACCCGCCCAGAGGCCGCTTTGTTCAACACAAATTCCACATGCGGTTCCCTGGGATTGAACCCGGACCATGGTGAGAGGCGAGTGTCTAACCATTCAGCCACGGCGCCGCCGAGATATTCGTTATTAACGGTTCAAATTGTTCAATACTTTGTAATTCTTTTAAAGTCCTGTAGATTTTCAGTTATTCCTGGCGATTTCACGGAACGAGACTGGAAATTTAAGGCCAGCATATAGCGTCCAGTTCTTAAACATTTAAATATCGCTATTCCTATTGTATCCATAACGACATGTGTTATGTAGCTATTTCTACAAAGTTTTATCGCGATTAAAATGAAGTAGCTAAAACAATCAGCTTTTGTAAGAATAGTTTGTATAGACCTTAATAAGCGCTAGAGGTTAGAGAAAGTAATGTGAATATAACACGTCAGATTTTTAATCATTGCTGTACACATCCAAATACGCATAACACCGTTATGTTCAATCAATAATTAAAGAGCGCATAAAAAAGAGAAAGATAAACGCGTTGGACACGGTCATACTTTTCTATCATAACTTAAGTTTGTCACGTAAAATATATTCTCTCCAATTGTAATCACATGGCAGGATAAATAATGCGTGTACGGTTTGGTCAGCACCATCTAAACTTTTATTATTCTCATTTTAATGCATCTTACAGCAGTTTAAATGTATATTGCCTTTTAGCACAATTAGGAATAGGATTAAGTTCGGAGGGGGGGAATTTGCACCTCCACCTATAGGATCTTTTATGCCTAAACCCCCGGGAGGAGGGGTGAGGTGAGAGGAGACAGAGGGTGGCCGGTCTCGGAGGCACGACAGGGCAGTGGGTAGGGACCTAGCTTTTACAGATTTAAACTCCCCGGGTGGCAGTTGGTACAACCGGCTCCCCTCCCCCTGCGGGCTTGCACACCGCACTGGGGGGGCCCAGGACTCGGAGACCGTCATCATCCGGGGGACGAAGGGTTTCATAGAGCATCCTTTTGCCCCGCCATGCAATGCCGAGACTCCAGCCGACACTTCCAACCCTTAAACAAACCAAGCAGACGAAAGGTGAAGTGAAATTAAAATGGAGGTTAAATGGGACAGGAAATTGGAGGGAACATTCCAGCACTCGCCTAGCGACCCGAGGAAAACCCGAAAAAACCCATAGGTCAGAAAGATCGGCCGCGGGAATCGAATCTGCTACCTCTCGAATGCTGTGGACAGACGTTACCGCCTGAGCCATCCCCCTCGGTTAGTACAATAAAACTTAGTGTTCAGACATGCAGATTTGTCAAGTCACGTGATCTTTATGATCTCTGTCTTTGTTCTACAGCATCACGAACATAGTGTCCATGCTGTGGATTTCAAGACGCTGCATCGCCAATGTGATTGTATTTTATGTGAGCGTTTAGAAGTTCAACAAAGGCACACTTTCCACCTTAAGGCTTGATACTCTTTGTCTTTAAGCTGTAACTATATTAACAGGATGATTTTATTAATGATTGTTCTTCCACACATGGCACTAAGTTGAAACGTTGAAACAGACTTGAAAAATTCAATGCCATGGATCTCGAACCACAGATATTTTTACTTCAATCAGCATTTTTGAATCCGAAAATACACTATTAATCATCTACATTCTAGACCTACATCTTACTGTTTCGGAGGAATCTTGCTGCTTTTTACCTCCCCATTCAAAAAACGTGTTAAGAAAAAGCAATTTTAAATGGCTAAGAATTCCAACTGTAAGTTGAAAGTGTGAATAACAATGTTAAGTTTTATATCAAAACTCAACTTGTAGTATGATGGTAAATTAAAAAAAGAAAGAAAAAAAAAGAAAGAAAAAGAAATGAAAATATATGGAGTGACATAACAAGCAGACTCTTCTCGTATGTTTGTATATGGAATCAATTATATATCAATAAAGAAACAATTATGTGACTTAAGCTTTTTTAATGTTGTTAGACATTTCATTCTTCTATTATTTAGGAACCAAGAAAAATCCTACAAATAGATTGTATGACGATGTGCTCTAGTCATGGATTTTGAAAAATTGTTAAAAATAATTGGTTATACTGTAGGGAGTTCTCAGAACGATTAAAGCGGGCATACTTTTATTTTTTTCATTCCACCATTATTTCAGATTTTATCTCTTCATGCACACTTATTTCTTTAACCGTTTAAATATATTAAATAAATTTTTTAAATGGATAAGATGTTTTCCACCAAATTAATACTTTGCACTTTAATATTTAATAATTTAGTATTGCTTTTTACCATTATATTTGAAATCCTGTGAAGTTTATTTAAGCATGATAAAATGAGTCCATTTTAATTGAATGCGAAAAATGAGTAGCAAAGTTATGGCAGAAAAGTGTATACATGTCAGTTCCAAGCTCAATGCAATGAGGCGGATTTCGCAGTACATATGTGGGAAAACTTGCACCCAGAGGGAATACTAGTCTCTTTTTCACCAAACAATACAGCACGCCGGGACATCTTCCATGACGCCGCTACCAGCATGGAACCTGGACATGCCTGTAGGTGATAAATAATCAAGGCTATTCTGTAACTTCGTTATTAAGACGGCGACTACAATTATTTGTTAAGCTTAAAGAACTGCTGTTAACTGCATGCAGTTTCAAACATCACACTTCTTCGAGTTACGGAAGTTCAGCAGCTCTTAATCTCTGAAGTTCAAACAAAGTACCTACTGAGAATGGGACTGTTGTCTACTCAGCAAGATGTGATTATTTTTACATTTATAGTTAAATTTATGACGCGCTTGGAACTAATTCGGAATAAATATATAATATTAACAGTAGCATATCAAAGTTATATGCTTAAGAACGAAAATGCAGATAACAGTAGCATCAACATAAATAAAATTAAGAGCAAAATTTAAAGTTCGCGAAATATAGGAATAGAATGTGGTTACCATATCATTCAAATAAATACCTATATTTTAATTCACAACTTATATCTTCATTAATGCTCAAAATATGTATTCCACAATTTAATCTCAGATCTTGAAAATAATAGGTTGTATTACGTCATGTCACCTCGAAAGAACCTCTCTTTGTTTCTTCGTTGTGATTTTCTGAATTGGTCATGCTTTCTTATTGTATAATTTAATCTTAAAACTGCTCAGAGTCAGAGTAACAGAAAGAAAAATTATGATTAATGTGTGAAACGAAAATGGCCTCATAACCTCATTATTCTTAGCATACAATTCTTTGCTATAATGGCGACAATTATGCAAAGGTATACTTTGTATGCTCCAAGTTATAAACATAAACAATATTCATTTGCTACTTGTGTGGTACAGCACAACCAGAATACAGGAGAAAAACTGTAACTTTTTATATCAAAGTAAGAAACGGACTGTTGTATTACAGAATCGATAGCTATTTGTCATACCTATATACACCAAGTAAGTTCTGTCGCTTTCATTTATCCATGTGAGAGTATATTATTTGCTTAGTAATAAGGTTTTCTTTTCCTTTGCACTTCAAGTGCTTAAAATGGCGTTGCGATTTAATATTGCACTCCATTTTTAGTAATAATGTTCCCAGTTTGTATTAAGCCTTCATATATAGCAAAGAAAAAACATTTAGATTTTAAAATTATATCATGTTAGAAATAGGCCGTTTAACTTCTCTACCACTTATTAAGTAGAGGAAGTGTATTTTATTCCAACAGAAATTCGATATGCAGATTTCACTGGAAATACCCAGTTTGAGGTCCCCAGAATTCAAAAGAAAGCAATTTAGAAAAAGGTCAGTGCATGTGGTGTATGCCCGTCCCTGTGGCTACTAGCAGCATAAGTCAAAAACGAAAAGTAGCTAAATAACAACATGCTATTTAAGTTCAACATCTTGCAAGGATGGAACACGAAGATTTTCAAGAAAATCTCCCACTCCTGATTACCCTTTACATGGAACATTTTTCGAAAAATTTTAATTTTCTCAAAAATGGTTCTAACGATTTTGATTAAAATATCATATATTTAAGATACTTTCATGACAAATAAAATGCATATCTTGAATTTTCTGGGAATGTCTCCAAAAGTATTCTTCACTGTGAACGACTTTTGCATAGCTGGTAAACCATAAGAGATAGACAAAATTTTACTACACAGAAAATGTAGATCGCGTTACAATACACAATTTATGACATATACATTTTTTTGTTGAGTGAACCATTTTCGAGATATTGCTTGTTATTCCCTTAAATTTTCCAATACTTATACTTTTTCTCAAACGGGAATTTGTAATTCTTTTTTTTATCCTGGTAATGCTAAGAGAATGGAATACTCGACATAGCAACCAGCTATTAAAATATTTGACTATCCCTTAAAGCCTACCAATTCCCCTTGCATCTACGAGAAAATTAGCAATAAATCAACATCTCGATATCTCGATTAACATGAATCATATGGAGAATAAGCGTTTGTAAAATAGTTTGTACAATAGTAGAGAAAGTCATGTGAGTGTAACACATTAGATTTTTTTTTTACTGCAGTGAAAGGAATTTATGGATAGCTATGCCCTTTCATTTCATGATCTGTAATTTCTTGTGGTTTGTTCAGAGCAAAGAACTTCGTATGCATAAATGCTTGATCGTCAGCATTCGTTGCATGGTAAACGATAAAATACTCGTAGTTGAATTCCCTTGGATAACTAGAAGTAGAGTGAATTACACGTGATAACGTTGCCACGAAATGTATTCATTCACGAAATAGTTGTAATTTTCATAATATTATAGTTTGTGTTTTACCTGTTAACGTATAGCGGGATTGCAGCAATAATTCAGGTAAGAATATATTAATATATTATAACGCATGGGGTGTTTCTTTTTAGGAATTAACCAATTTCCTTGATTATTATTAAGTTATTAATTTATTTGGCAGCTGCCTAATCTTGCTTTTTATTGTAAAGGAAACAAAATAGTTATATTATGTTATTGTTACCCTTAAAATAATTATTACTACAGAAGTAAAGGTAAAGGTACATACCACAAGGTGCGCCTAGAACCGGGGCAGAGCACCGCAAGTAGGCCAATCGACCCTTTTTACTTCCAAGGTGACTCTTGGGAGGGAAGGATGAGGGGAGAGATCCGAAAGACGACCAGATCCGGATGCCGACGGGCGAAAGCATGGAGGGAGCCCCTAACGTTTTCAGATAGAACGCATCCGACTCCTCACGGTCTCTGCCTACAAGCCACCAACCTCCAGGGTCCCCGGAGCGGTACCGCAGCGACGCCAGGAAAGAAACCTTTACAGAGCGCAAGCCACTACCCAGTCCAACCCGCCGAACACCGTGAAACATATTACAAGGAAGATGACGGGTACAGGAAATGAGAGGAAGGAGAGTCGTGGTAGAAGATGAACCACCCCAATATTCGCCTGGCGACTCGAGGAAACTACGGAAAAGAGTGGGCCAGATTGGTCGGTCGCGGGATCGATCCCGGGACCTCCCGAATGCGGGCCACAGATGTAACCGCCTGAGCCATTCCGCTCGGTACCACAGAAGTACATTAGAGTGAAAAATGTTCCAATTTCTTTTAGACATTAATGGCAAGATGGTTACTACAACATAGTAACAAACACTCGTCTGTATCTCGGCATATAAAAACATTCAAGTCACTTATTTTGTTTACAGATCGTTAACATTCTTTGAGTGGAAAACGGAGGGAACGTAAATGGAATACTTTCAGAGTTTCTATTGGCGCAACTGCTAAAAGAATCTCGAAAATAACGGGATAAAACCTCGACAGAAAGAAAAGAGAAATAAAAACTGTGACGTTTTAAACTACGTGGCCAGACCCATAACTCATATCTTAATGTCTGTTTTATTCCAAGCGCAAAAATACTTTTATCGAGGGCGGAGATGAAGGTATTTATTCTAATGGCCTACATCACAGGTTAATTGGTGGCAGATTCTATTTCTTACGCTTGAAACGATGGGGAAAATGTGAATAGGTATCTATTATGCTCCCTACGCTTTACAGGAAACAGAGTTAACGCAAAGAAGAAAAGTAGGTACTACTTTGTTCATTTTGTTTTAAACCATTTTAGGATTCGTTCCGTTTGCTAGCCTACAGTTATCGTCAACGCCTTCCTGCCGAGGTGTACGGTATTATAAATGTAGGTTTAATACTTAGTATGGTTAGCGATACACTTTGTAGCCCATTTTACTATTTCTCCAGCGCTATCTACTTCTGCATCTCATACTATAAATTTTGTTGTGTATTCCATCTGATTCCTTATAATATATCCTGGAATTTTGTTAAATTGGGTGGTAGGGTTTAGCACATAATATAGTTCGCGAAGGTAACACATAAATATTTCATGTTAATTTTGGAATATGAATTTGAATATTTACTACTGATATTTCTAAATGTATGTATTCAAATATTTACTTGTAAAGGGATTTTCCGTTTAGTTGCGCAGGGTAGTTTGAGAGCATCCAGTAATATAAAATGTTACGGTAATATACCAAGGTTAGCTTGAAAATATATTACAGGTATAGACGGTTACTTTTTAGTTCATTTACTGCAGGTTGTTACGCAAAATACTTAGATATTTCGGGATACTGCATAGGGTTCGCTGTTAAAACTCGTAGGTATATAGGTCAGGGTATTTGAAATACTGAGTTATACAGTCATGGAGTTATAGTTGTCTTACGTAGCGTTGCATGGCGTGTCTGAGTGCTTCGTTAACTTAATTTCCCTTGCCCGCAATATTTATGAAATTGTTGTACAAAGATATAGAAGTTTTTAATTTTAAATCCTCTCTTTTACCTCATGGAGATGTATTTTCGTAAATTTCCGTGATATTCCTATTAACAAAATTGGATAGGAATATCGGTAGAGTTGTATTTCTGATTTCCTTAACCTCACCCTCCCTGCCCCCGACAGTCTTGCAAATTCCGGAAGTGTTGTATAGTCTGTAAGTTATCTCTTAGCGGGTCAAATAATCCTTAGATGAATTATTACAGAAAATTATAGTTTAGAAATTTTGGTCTTCTCTTTAATCCATAATATTTAATGACGCACAACCTTTGCCTCTTTCACAAAATACAGAAACCCTAATACCTATCAATATACGAAATACGGAAGAAATTATGAACATAATTCCCCTTCTCAGGGTATGATACCGAATCAAACATTTTGGAAATGACACATCCAGAAAAATAATTTTCTCAGTTAAATTTAAATATTGATTGAGACATGTCTGATATTATGGATGGCACAAATTTCTCTCTTTATGCAATTGGTTATCATCAGTGAACTTGGTTGGAAATATAGCATGGAATGAAATATCTGCGGCTTTTATTTTATGTTTAGATGCAGAAGTTTCTGTGCAGCAACTACTATTTTGTATTCCATGGTGTTTTCAACGAAAAGTCAGCTTTAAAATTGAGTTAAATTAAGTTTTATTTATGGACGCTCTTTAACTACTGTGGTCCTTAGCGTCCCATTCTTTATTGGGCGTGAAAGACCGGAAATTTTGCTCAGAGGCCTCTTTATCAGGCTTAAGGTTCTTTTACGTGCCATAAATGTACGACACGGGACCACCGGCTTTATTTCCTTTCCAAGGAAGCCATGCTAAGGATTTTTACACCCTCCACCGGATTTGAACCCGTAACCGCGGGAACTAGAGGCTAACATGGTAGTCCCAGACCACGGAGGACGACAAGCCAGCCTTCTTTCACGAGTATGGTATTTCACGACTCCAGCATGCCATATTCAACTATCCAATGTTTGTAAACTCGTTAGCCTTTTTAGTCATTTAGAAATTAAAATCAGAAGCTGATTTAGAGTTTATGTCCGGCGAAAAACAGTGCTTTTCAATGGTAAATTATCAAAATCGGTTAATGGTTTCCGAGAATGGCCCTCTCATCACCCATACATATTTTCTCTCTTTATAATATTATTATAGGCATTTGATTAAACAATACTGATACCTATGGAAGTTGGGAAACAATGATCAAATTGCATGAAGAACTTATTATAGTTATTACTTGAAAGCATTGAAATTTCCTGTTATAAACGTATTAGGAAACAAAGCAACCGCTGAATAATTTTAAAATTTCTCAATCTTATATTATGTATTCTTCCAAGATCTTCTTATTTGTATTAGTGCAATTAATCAACTACTATTTTGCTTTCGGAATTGCTACAACTGTTGATCGCGGGTGAAGGTATGTGTTTTTGTTGATAAACCCCATGTAAACACTTGATTCGCTTTACGAGGTAGCGGTTAATTTAGTAGTAATAACATCTGTTAGCCATAAAACGAAGATTCGTACACCTGTGTTTAAGTCCTAGTTCCGATTAACAGGAGCCTTCACTAGAAATCGTAATGCTTACTTTACTCACAATCACTATGGTGACTGAATGCATGAAATGGATTTTTAGACGAGTTCAGGGCTTAAAATGTTAAAAATGCTGATTTCTTTAAACATAAGCCCGGAAAAAAATCTCAGCCAAATTGACCCAGCCCTGGATCGCAGGATCAGAAGCAAGAACTTGACAGTCTTACCTTTGTATCCCAAGGGTGGAGGAATGCGGGCAACATTAACTGCAAGGCAGTACGGTTTGTAAGATAAAGGACTCATGTCGGCTTTCAGTCGGAATATGGTTTTAAAGACGGAGTTTCAGTCTGTATTCTTTAATCTGAGACGTTAAATTTTATTCTTCTGCTTCTTTTAATATGTGTTTTATTTTAAAATGACAAAGAAAGAGCAATCGAAAGAGATAACTGAAGAGTAGTGTCTGTGGCGTGCTTTCGGGAGATTGCGGGTTCAAATCCTGCATGCTTCCATGGTTTCTCTTGGTCGACGGGTAAATACTGGTTGGTATACTGAAAACAATATCACATGGGTCTTCCTCCCTTTTACACCAGTAGGATTGAAATAATGTCACGGGAAGACGATTATGTAGTGCAGGTCATATATCAACAAGCTACTCATGCACATGTAAGACGACTGCACAACTAAGACCATCTGTCTGGCACACAATCAATCTGGCAACTGTCTCAATATGATCTTGGTGTTAGTGATCTTAAATATGAAGTAAAAGCTAAAAACCTGATACGTTGCACTCACATAACTTTCTCTACTCACGTTTGTGCAAACAATTATTACAAATGCTTATTCTTCTGTATACTTTATGTTAATCGAGATTACGATTTGCAGAAATTGTCTTATTGCATATTTCTTTGCAGGTACAATGGCATTAGGGGAATACAGTAGCCTTACGCGATAGCCAAATATTTTAAGATCTGATCGGTATGTGATGCCTTTGAAATTCTGTACTCTTTGCATGATCAGGGGAGAGAGAGAGAGAGAGAGAGGGGGGGGGAGGCAGAGATACTAACAAAAAGCGAATAATGATTTGCCATTTGGGAAAAATATAAGTACTGGAAAATCCAAGCCAATAACAAGAAATATCTCGGAAATGTTTAACTCAAAAAAGAAAAATGTTTGGCATAAACTGTGTGCTTTAACGAGATCTACATTTTTTATGTAGTAAGATTTTATCTACCTGTTACGGTTTACCGGTTATGCAAAAGTCGAACAGAATGATGAAGACTTCAGAGGCTATTCTCAGAAAATTCAAGATATAGGTACGCTTTATTTTTATAAAAATATCTTACTTTTACAGAAATTATAAAGGACAATAAAGAGAAGAGGAAGGAAAGAATATGGTATTTTAATAAAAATCATAAATCGCAGTAAATAGTAGTTTGATGATGGGGCATTTTCTCGAAAATCTATGTCGCATCCTTGGAAGATTTTGAACTTAATTACAAAGTTTGGTTTTTAACCGACTTTTCGTTTTTTACTTAATGCTGTTCACACACACACACACACACACACACACACACGAACCTCTTTCTCTAAAAATATTTTGTTTTGGTTCAGGTGTCCTCAAAACATATATTTCCGGTGAAATATAGGCAACCAAGTTTTAGGTGGAACACAATACTTCACCTATTTACTAAGCATAGTAGCTAGAGAAAGTTAAAATTCGAATTTCGAAAACAGCAGATGGACTATTTGCAAGGAAAGCAAATGTAACACGTATGCAATAGATTTCTCAGATTATTTAAGTAATCTAGAATGTTAAGTATTATAAGAGAAACCGTCCTTGTTTTGAAGCCGAAACTGCTGGTACCCCAAACTAAAACAATGCTCATGATGATACTTGCCTCTTCGTTAGGAAAATACTTAAAACAAAACATTTTAGGGTATAAGGAATATCGAATTATTACGTGCAATTTATATTATTCGCACGTACGCAGTTAAAAACGAAACAGAAACTTAATTATTGTTTTTAAGTATATATATTATAACTATTTAAACTAATTTTGGCCAACATATTGGATGGATGTCATAACTGTCGTCTATGCATCTAAACTAATGGTCAGATGAACGGAAAAGTTTGCTATTTTCGTGAAAAGAATGTTTTCTAATTTCTCAGATTTTAAGAAATATAGTTCTTCTTGCTCTTCAAAATGTAAGAATTTAATCCGAAATATAAAGTAAAAGAATGTGTGAAGGTTAAAGGAGAAGATTTCACATCTTGACCAAAACAAAGGCAGCCATTTTGTTTCTCTAGCAAAGCTGTATCTTTTTATATAAAGGAAGCAATTCTTCAGTTAACTACGCTAATAGCTCATATAAAATTTAAGTGTGATATTGCAAACGTCTTTGAAACGTTTTGTGGTATATATTCTTGCAATCTACTGAAAACTGTTTCTGATGTCTTGTTTTAAATTGGTAGTCTTGAGGTTTACTCTTAGTTAGAAAAAAATTATTGTAACTCATGATTTCTAAGAATGGCTGTTTGTTAAATATTTTTTGTTAGAATATTTAATTTTTATTCATCGTAATGTTTATTATTTACTTAGCTGGAGTTTAAAATTATAACGCTAAATTTATTTCTGCC